>OY728160.1:671504881-672104881 GCA_963277665.1 Viscum album
TCATTACATGACGCATGAAAAGGAATGTGTTTCATAAATATCTTTATAAAATAATCATAAACCATATATAGTAATAAAAAGGATTTTATCATTTAATAATATACCCATAAAATGTTAGTAAACATCAAAGTATGTCATCTTAGGTGGAAAACCACTTTTAACAATCAAAAAAAAAATTCTTAGGGAAAATTTACATTTCTTACATTGAAATCATTTATTTAAAATATAAAAATTTCTAAAATAATTAATATTAATAAAAATAATCTCAAAAAATAATAAATTAATCTAAAATTACATTACTAGAATTGATGAGAAAAAATTTTGTTCATGCCATGTAAGTTAAAAAAATATTCCTTTCGCATTTTCAGTAAAAATTAAAAAATACACGGTTCATAAAATTATAAGAATATTTATTTTAAAAAGTGTGTTAAAAATTCAAAAATTAGTAAAAATTACTTTAAAAAATATTTGGAGAAAATTAAAATCGTTCTTGAAAATATTTTTTTTGAAATTATCGATATGGAAGATAATGGATTTTTGACCTAAGAAAGAAATAATGTCATTTTTTTAAGAAATTTCTTTCAGTTTAATGACTACTTAAAGTGAGTAAAATGAATAGAAAACATATAATATAATGAAATAACCATAGGATATGAAAATTGATTACTTTATTGAGTGATATATAATAATATTTCATCATCAAATCATAACCATAAACTACCCCAATAAATATTTAGATTGTAACATAAAATACACACCACTTTGGTAACATTCGAATAAAAAATTTATGAAAGAGATAACCATATATGGATATTAATACCTCCATAAATTTCACTAAAATAATCCTAAAATACATTCATGGGTAGAACATGAACCATATAAAGTAAACAAGTGACGAAAATGGTATGTGTCCTACATAAATAAAAGTGAGACAAAAAATAACTTACATCAAGTCTCAAATTTATTTATAAACACTCAGAAATCATGTATAATAATTATATGTTTATTATACATATGATATATAAAAATAATAATATATATCATGACATGTATTATTTACTTATAAACTTCTACCACATGTTTGTGATAAATTCTTTATTAAAATCATTTTTTTGGGTGATAACTACTTCATTTTTTAATATATGTTTTGGTTCGGTAGTTTTGATCCTTATAGTTTTTTATGATTCCATAATCTCAAAATTTTTAAACATAATATAAATTTCACATATATTCATTATATAAATATTTAGAGTCATCCAAAAAATTTATAGATATAAAAATGAATTACACCGTTTATAGAGATGGTAGACCGTACGTACGCATGAACGTTATTGTTATTTTTTTATGGAAGGAATAAAACAAAGGTATATAATAATCCACCATAAATTATCCATTTTTATATAATATTTATATAATAATTATTAAATCAATATTTTTTATCATACATTCCAAAAATAAAATTAAATACACATCATATTACTTCATAGAGGTGATAGTCAGCACGTACGCATGAGCGACACTATTATTTTTCAATGTATTAGAATGTAAGAATTTATATGTGATATTATAATTAAATAATTATGATTATTTAATAAATATCATATATATTTTTTATGTACATAATTATATCTATATGTGAGAGTAGTTGATGGAAAACAGATTACGTCAATTCACGTGGCGGTAGTTCGCTATACACATATTTGATGATTTCATTTCCCATTTGACAGAGGAGGATATGGGTGTGGGTTATTTCATTAAAATAATAGAATTGTGATATATGGGAGATAATTATGTTATTATATAATCATTTTTGAATAATATTTTATGGTAGTGGAAGAATAAATAAAATAAAAATCCCCAGTTAAGAATGATACCTCTCATTCGAACAACCTCGTTAGGTTAACACCAAAATCCATCTTAGAATGGTTTTATAAAAAAAATACCTCTTGGATGTGAAAATTAAATTGGTTAAGTTTTTTTTAAAATAGAAGGGTTTTTAAGTGTGGAGAAGAGATGAGAAGAGGTGTCCTTTTACTAGTCAGCTAAATGACCAACTTGGAAACTACTTGGAAATTTCAGAAAAGAATAAAAAATGATAGTCATTCACAAGAAAAATGATTTAAAATCACCATATATTCAATTTTTTAAAATGATAACGTTGAAATATTTACATACAATAGGATTTGGAAAATTTTATTGGGAAAACATACCCTTATATTTAGGTTTAACCACCTGGTAAAACCATTTTAACCTTAACCGAGATAATTAATTTTAAATAATTTTACTATTTATTATGAAAAAATACTAATTTAAAATTAATAAATAAAATTTATTATTCTCATACCAAATAATACATTTATTTTTCCAAATTCAATTGAAAAAATTGGAAGAATTTAATTTAATATTAAACGCACAGATAATATGAAAAAACATTTTTCCAAAGACAACAATTTCATAAGTATAAAACATTTTTATATCAAAATTTAAAATTAAATTTATTAAAATGAAATAATTTTTACTAATAATAATATAATTTAACTAATTTTACATTTAAACCATTTGAAAACAAAATTTAAATTTATGTATTCTTTAAATGAAAATACAGTTTTTAATAAAAATCAATATTTTTACTATTCATTACAAATTTTGTATTTTCATAAAATTATAAAAAATTAAATTGAAGCTAATTTATACATGTTTATTCCAAAAATTAATTTCATTTTTTCCCAAATAAATTTTATAAATGATTAAAAAAATTAATTTTAAAATAAGTGCACAAAACATGATGAAATAGCTTTTTGAAAAAATATAGCTTTTAATCCAAAAACTATATTTATTATTACCTCATGATTAGAAAAATATTTTATGAATGATAAAAAATTTAATTGAATTTAAAGTATATAAATTTCATTAAAATAATTCACCAATAGTGATTAATTTAATTTTTTATGATAAATAAACACTTTACATGTATAAAAAAAGTTTTCCTTAAAAATATTTTCTTTTACTTTTGAATGATTTTTGTTTTCATTTATAATGAATAAAAAAATTACCTTTTTATTTTTCAACCACTTTAAGGAAAAGTGAGAACCCATGAAGTAAAAATTAAAATGAACTAAATACCATATGAAATAGCCAAACTATTAAAGACTAATTTCAACCCATTAGACACATTATCCCTAAATAATTTCTAGTAGATATAGTTTACGTATGTAGCCAGATCATCTTTGAAAAGAACTTCAAACCAATAAGGAAACTTGTCCCATTTTTGAATATAATCCTCCATCTTTAACTTCCCTTCATTGAAAAATCTTACTATAATATGGTTTTGCTTGTTGATCCACACCATGTTCTCCTTGTTAGTTTCCATAAGTAACAGTATATCAACCATCTTATCAGTATCCAATTACGAGGCATTAATGATGAGTGATTATTCTAGTATTTCTTATTAGGATGTGATAATATGATCCCATGTATTGCTGATATATGGAATCTCCTTTTCTTCCTCCCACTGTTGGTTGGTAGGTGTGCCCTTAGTGAGTGCACCCCAATCAGTGGTGTTCTCACTATAGGTGATATTCACCACCACCGAGGTATCCTATAACTTTTTTTCTTCTGCCATAAAATCACCCTCTATACCTTAATCTTTTGATACACTGTTTCTATTCATATTATTTCAAAACTGAGTTCTCACACTCACCATCCGATCATGTTTCTTATCATTGGGTTTAAATTCCATTTCTTTAGGTCTCGATTTCTTATCAGAAATTTTCTTCATTGTCTTGGGTAGGTGGGAATAGTCTTTAGATCCTTTTCTTTCAATTTTTTAATTAGAGTACATCAGCCTGAAGCCTTGGTTCCTTTCCTCCCCTTCTTCCTCCTTGGATTGTGAATCCCTCTATCACGACTTCCGTCTACATTATCATTTAAAAAATAGCTGGAGATCTCATCACTTTCCTCTTCCTCGAAAGTACCCTTCCATTAAAATGATCCCTCTGCCTGGACTAGTTCTAGATGTACCAAGAAAGACCCTTCCAAATACATGTTTTTAAAATGTTTTCCCAACTTGTTATTTGGCATGACCTTCATCAAATATAACCCATTAGTTTCAATATCTACAGATCATGTGACCTGCAATTCATGAGTCATATAATCTATTACCACTATTTCAATTTTCAACTGGTTAAACAAATATTGGGGAGAATCCAAGCTAGGACACAAAGTCCCTATCCACTATATCCCCTCCTTGTGTTTATCCATGATGTCAGTTCTCAAAACTTCCACATAGGAAGCTACCTTGGATGGAATGCATGGACCTGTGGCACACATACCCTTAGACCTCCTTACCCAGAATTTTCATGCACTTATGGTATATCCAAATCACATTTCAACATGTTATACACATCCATGAACTGAGGATCATTCATTATCAGACAGATCTCTTTCTGGTCTGAAACCACTTGTGCTACTTCACCAAACCCCCACTGGCCGGTAACCTCTATTAAGGAAGAAGATTTTAGTTCTAGGAATTCATCATCACGAATGTCATTCAAATTTAATCCAGATATAAAATCCAAACCACTTCCACCATGACCAGAACTCTCTTCAACCATATTCTCATACATGAACACTTTTATCTCATTGTCAAGTTTCTTTCATAAAGGGAAATAATCAACCCACTTCTTGAAATAATCATTTTTCTTGTATCTGAATTATTCTCCAACTGATATCCACATAAACTTTACAAGAAATCATGAGACATTGACTTCAATGCATATCCTTGGAGCAATTGGGTGATAGAAAACATGATTTCTACTATCAGAACATAAATAGAGATACACTAGATTTCTAATCATACGAATGATTGAAGGATTTTTAAACAAAAGGGGAAGTTTTTGAAAACATACCGAAATCGTCATTGTATATAACTCATGGTTCATATAAAGGTAACAAGATAACCTGGAAAGGAAGAAACATAAACCATTGCAGACATGAGGAGTGTTGGACCAAGCCAATATAAAATCGTCTACCGAAGAAAAATGAATCATAATATGCTTTTTGTTAAGGGGACCAATAGTAATGTGTTCTTATAAACCCCAAGCTTTAAAGACAAACCTTTCAAAAATTTCCACCGATGGATGGAAGTGTTTAAATTGAGAAACCAACATTAGATTTAAAGATATGAGGCATCCATTAACTTTTATGAAGAGATTTAAAGATATATGAAACCCTAAAAGAAATATAGAAATTTTGGAAAAAGAGAGATTTGAGGGAATGGTGGATGAAAATAAGGGTTGGAAAAGGGGGAGAATGAATGCGGTTAAACCCCTGCAGAAGATGATGAAGGGGTGCTATAGGTTTCTTGTAGGGGGATATGATTAGGGAATAGTTTTGTTTAACCATGTGTACTTATGTACCAAAACAGACATCTTGGGATAATGGTGTTTTCCATAATTAGTTCTTAGTCCATCCAACTATTTGAAAAACTCATGTGGGTCTCCTAAGAGACCATAAGCCTTTCACAAATGGTGCACTATTTTTCTAAATGTGTGTCCTAACCATATTGATGGATTTTGATAATAAAAAATTATTATCTTTATTTTAATTTACAGCAAAATCACTCATTATTAAATTTTTGTCACAGGATATAAAACCTAATTCTCTACCTTAATGAATTTGGTGATTTTTTCCTCTTTAGGGAGAAATTACTTTGATTATAAGATTGGTGGATCTAGAAAATTAAATTTATGTGTTAGATATTTACCCAATATTCATTGCATGTCTAGATATACTCTTATCTCCTTGAAAGAAACAATATATTTGGACTTTCATGAAAATATATATGGTTTTGGGTTTGATTTAATTAAAATTATTTTATAAAGATCAAAGGATTGGGGGAGACAATTTGGGTTTTCTTTGATCTGATGCGTTTTCCTCTAGGATGTAAATATTTAAGTTGGTGGTTTTATAGGTTTCTTTTTCTTTTTAAACCAACAATTCTTGTGAAATATTTAATGGGTTTTCCTAAATATTTCTTTTATAAAACCCTATGTATTTTATGAGATTTATTCCTTTTAATTTCTTGGATGTCTTTCATTGTGCGCTACACTAAGATAAGCTTGCGCTACATGTAACACTGACCTAGCATGCGGTATATGCAACACTATGGTTGGATTGTGTTATATAAAAAATTAAAGTTATTTTGAGAGAATTTATTTCATTCATGACTAATTTTAAGTGAACTACTAAATATTATTATGTTACCTTATAACCTAGTCATTATAATGGCGAGTATAAACATTACTAACTTTTTTCTAAAAACTATTTAAATGAAATAATAATATCACTCTTTAAAGATTTTATTAATAAAATATATGTGAAATATATTCAATATAATTTTTAAAATTCATCTTAAATGTTTTCTAGACATGGTATAAGAAAAACTCAATTTTTATCTGATAAAATAAGTATTTTCTAAAAAATGCAGTTCTGCTGCCTTTTGATGACGCAACCATTTAAAATCTAGTTTTTAACACATTTTTAAATTAAATTTAAAAAATAAACTTCTTATTTGGAATATTGATATAAAAATTTACTTTGGAGGAATTTTATATATTTTTTTGATAAGTTTCAAGTTTTGATGAATAGTACAAATATACTAAATTTTAATTGAAAAAAAAATTTCATCGAAATTGTTTATATGGTTAGGTTGTATTATTTAATGGTCTTAAAATATAAATATGTTATATTTTTATCATTTAATATAATGTATGATGTCGACATTAATTTTACATTGAATATTGATGTAATTTTTTTTTAATATTTTACAATATCTTAACTTTTAAAACTTGTTTTCTAATTCGAATAATAAGACTAATTTTAAATTAATTACTAAAAATTATATATTTTGAATTTTTAAAAATTTATTCCATATTTGGAATAAGTGGGTTTAAATTATGTTAATATATTTCTTTTATTTTTGGGAATTATGAATAGTAACTTCAGTAGTTTTTTTAAAATACAGTAAAAAGGTAAATAGGGTAATTAACAGTGAAAATAATATTATAAAATTACCCTAAAACTTGTCCGAATATCATTGGATGAGTGTGTTTCTACCTAAATAATACCTGGGTTGAAATTATATCCTTTAGAAGCCTCTTGGATGAGATTAAAAAATTTAATATATATTATTTAATGAAAAGTTAAATTTGTATTTATCAAATTTTAATAATGATATCATTTTTAATATAAGGTTATATAGAATAATATTTCAACTGTAAATATCAATTTTAAATTTAAAATGTTTTTCTTTTTCGTGGTAATTTATTTTTAATTTTTAGGAAATAAATAACGACCTTAAAGGCTTATACTTTGATGAAACAGAAATTATTTAATTGATGAAAAATTAGAAAAATAATTTTTATTAAAATTATAATAACAATTATAAGACAAAATAAAACATGGAAAAATTTTATTTGTTGAGTAAATATTTACCACAATTATCTAAGGGTCGATTTATAGGCTATTTGTATAAGGCCCCAGCCTTAAACATTACATAATATTGATTTAATTAAAGAATTCATATTGAGGATATTTTCAGGTTTAGTGTCTTAGAAAATTAGGCCATAACTATTACATTACATCTCAGATATTACAAAGTAGACACTTCTACTATGTATCCATTTTCTTCATAAAATAAAAACTCTTAAAATAAAACAAGAATTATTTTCATGATATAAATATTCTTGAATTATTAATTTCTCTTACCCTGCCTTGTACCCTGTGAAAAACAGTTCAAAAACTTTGGATGAGCATAAAAATCTAAGTAAGGGTTATAAAATAAAGAACGAAAACATTAGTCCATCAATACATACAAAAAATAAACTCTTTAACATACCTCATGAAATCATAAGATTTATGAAGATAATATAGAAATCATAAATTATAAATGTAACTTGTGGAATCTATATCATACTTATATTATAGATTTAAGAGATAAATAGGGAGTTACATTGGAATACCAATAACAATATATTACCTAAATCTCACTAGAGAAAAATTAACGTTTACCTGTGTCACATTACCTAATATATTGGAGGGAAATCTCAGGCTCACCCCCTAGGTTTATTTTGAAACCACTCATAAACATAAACAATCCCCAAGAACCACAAAATAATCATAAAACTTAAAACAATCATAAATGAAAGATAACATTTCCACATTGTAATAAGAAGATATTAGTTCAATATATTGGCATAATTAATTCATTTTAAAAAAACTTTTAAAACTTTTAAAAAGATTATTTTTGAATCAAAGTGTCCCATACCACTTTGTAACTTTTAAAGGAATTTCATTTTAAAACATTAATATCCATATAAATAAATCCTCAAAACCATTTTTAAAACATGTACATTAATGAGAAATATTTACAAAAAAAATATTTAAAACTTTTAAAATGATATTTTAATTAAAGAGTCTCGTAACACTTGATAAACACTTAAATAAAAATAATTAAAGAATGACATAAAAAACCATTAAATATCATTAGAATATAAAAATTACAGATATAAAAAGTAAAAAGGGTTGTGTATACGCTTTATAGGATAATAAAGGTTAACAATATCAAGATATGCCTCAATGAAAAGAGATTGAGACATAGTCCCTTACAAAAATTCGGCAGCCCAACAACATCACTTTAAAATTCATAAAATAAGTTGATGGGAGAGAAAAGGGTCTCTCATCAATTGGAAATAAAATTTACAAAAATAGTGATATATAAGAATATATCCCAACATAAGGAAATGAAAATTAAAAGATATAACATAAAGAATTCTTTGACTAAAAGAGGAGGATGAAAGGTTCCCTTATAAAGATCATTTTGTAAATAAAATAGATAGATTATGTGTATTCACTATAAGTACACATAAATAAATTATAAATAAAAGGTATGATAAAAATATTTATTTCTCACATAATGATAGAACGACATAATCAAGAAGTATAATTTTAACCTAAAGAATGGAAATTAGGTTAAGGAGTTCTCTTACCTTGTGTCCGACTTGACTTGTTTGTTATTTAATTTCCTGAATAATAAACTTAATTTAATTAATACTTGATTAATAACCTTTTTTGAGGTTATTATTAATTTTATATCACTTATTACGTTGCAATAACAATTATTTAACTATTTGAGTTCATATCATACATTTTGTCGATGTTTGGAATTTGAGTTAAAAATGAACTTGTTATAATTACAATTTGTCCATGTGATCAAAAGTCCATTATCTCTAGAATATTATTCATATATATATATATATTATATATAATATATATCCAGTATATATGTATTTATAATAGTTCATAACATCTGGATATAAGAAATAAAATGCACCGTTCATGGAGACGGTAAGTCGTACGTACACATGAATGCTAGTTTCATTTTTTTTCATTTTAAAGGAATGAAAAATAAATGATACCAAGGTATATTATAATTATAGTATAATATAATATTTTATATATGCTACATAAGTTCATTAACACCATACTTTATACATTCCATGTATGTCATGAATGAGTCATATCACTTTGAGGGTGTGGTAGTCAACACTTCCTCAAATGAAATTATCATATTTATACAACATGAAAAGCATAAAGGTATATTATAAATGAGAATTAAAAAATCATAGAGATAAAATAAATATCATAAATATAATATATAATTACATTTTCATCATAATGGCCACCATAATATGTGGTAGGAGAATATTGAACAATCATCGTTTCATGAGGCAGTAGTTCGTCATCCAGAGAAACAATATGTTCTATACCCATTAGATGGAGGTGTGTGTAAGTGTAGTTCAAATACTTCTCATAAAAACATCCAATAATATTGAGTATACTAGTGTCGTTATGTTATCAAATAAAAAAAGTATAATATGGAGTGAATAAGTATAATAATGGAAAGGAATTTTAGAGAAGGCACTACTTCTTAAAATGTATAACTCTCTTTGATTTGAGCCAAAAATAATTTCTTGAATTACCTTATGGCTATGGGAAAACATCTAGGAGGAGTAGGGGAATGTTAGGAGATTCTCGGAGAAGAATTTGGATGAGCCAAGGGACTTGAGAGTTGTGTGTAATGGGTTAGAGGTGGTGGCCTTTTAGAAGAGGGAGGATGTGATCTTTAGGAATGTTTGAAAGTATTATTTTATTAAAAAATTATTTTTCATTTCAAAACTTCCAAAACTCATTAAATTATAATATAATATGATCATAAGTCGAAATAAAATCATCCAAAAATAATTATACAGGTTTTGGATATTTTTTAATCCGTATCTTTTTTATTTAACCTTTTTTTACTCTTACCATTTTATCAAGCATTTGAGACTTTGAGAATCAAAATAGATAACAAAACCTGAAAAATATCCAAATAAAGATTAATTATTAAAATTTTAGACTTATTATTACTATTGGGCTAAATATTAGTTTTTTTTGAAATTTTATAATATTTAATAAAAAATTATATATTTTAAAATATGGATTTTGTAAATTTTGACACTATTCATATCATGACTTTTTTAAAAAAGCAAAAAAAAAACTTAATTGATTCCAAAAAACTTTTTAAATACAAATATAAAATGTAACTATTATCCAAAAAATTCATGGATGTCATAAAAATAACCATATTTACTTTATTTTAACATTTATAATATCTTTTATTTGAATCCTTCATTAATGAAGTTATCACTGCATCACCATTGTGTCATAATTAAATTTATTTATTTAACATCTAAAAAATAAAAAATAAAATACCATGATGTATGTATTTTTTTTATATTTATAATTAATATTTATAGTCTAAAATATCACTTATATAACAACATATAAAATTGTTTTACTAAAAGATATGTTTTTATGTTATATTTTCCTTAACATTAAATTAATTTTTATAAAATGTCATTTTCACTTACAAGTGGCACCATGGGGTTCCCAAATCGACACAAGGATTCCCATGGTTGGACTTGTATCATAAAATAGGGTTTATACACATTTTAGGGTAATTTAATATTATTATAATATTATTTTTTACCCTTATTTACAGGATTTACCCTTTAACCATGGTAAATAAAATATTTACGGAAGTTACTATTCATAATGTCTAAAAATAAAAGTTACCTATTTACACAATTTGGACCTCATGATTCCAAATATGGAATTAATTTTTCCAAATTCAAAACATAGAAGTTTTAGAAATTAATTTAAAATTAATTCCCGTTGTCAAAACCAAAAAGCATGTTTTTAAGAAGTAAAAACTACCAAAAGATTGACATGTGTTTATGTCCAATATCAATGTGAAAATACTTTAAATGACTAAAATTGTATTAATTGATAAAAATATAATCTAATTATACTTTATAACCAATTAAAATGATACCATAATCTTGTAAAAAAATTAGATTAAAAGATAGTTTGGAATTAAAATGCAATATTTTTCACTATTCATCAGAAAATGAACTTTATGAGAAAAATACCAAAATTTTACCCAAAATAAATTTTAATATCTCTCTTCTAAAGAAGAAGTTTATTTTTTCAAATTAAACATATAAAAGTAACAAAAACTAGATTTAAAAATGGTTTTCCATCAAAACACGATAAATCAACCTTTTAAAGAATATTATTGTATTTAATGCTTAAAATTGGATCCATTCTTATTTTAAGTCTCTAAAATTTATTGGATAAAAGTAAAAACATTTAACAAACATGTTTAATAATATTTTATCTAGTTCTGTTCATTCTTGTCAATATAATGGCTAGGCATTAACTACCATTTAAAAAAATAATAATATTACATTATTTTTCGGTATAAGTCAAAGTTGTGTGCAATGTAAGATTTTTAAGAAAGCAGTTGTTGTGTGTTGAGTACGCTATCATACATATCATCCCCTTGAAAGTAAAATAAATTTATAATCCACAAATATTAATAAATATAAAAATTTTATATTCTTTACTTCCCTGGGATGTTATATCCTTTCCCCCTTTTGGAAATTGCATCCACACAATTTTAAAAATGGGCTTGGAAACTTCATTGAAAGTCCCCCATAAAAAACGTCAACAAAACTATAACTTTAAAATAATGAAAGAGAAGTACAAAGGTCACCTAATATAACACATACTTGGATTCCATGTAGGAAAACTTGGATATGAAGGAGAAACTATGTGTCCAATTCTGATGAAGAGTGATAGAAAACAAGACCAAGAGAAAGTTAACCACAAAAAAAAAACAAACTTGTGATGGGTTAAATGGTCTTTAATTTAGTTTTAGGAAAAGTAAATTAACAATTGTTTTAAAATAAATTTCATAAATTTGAGGAATTTATTTATGAGATTGACTAATAACATAAGGAAACTTACTTGTCATGTAGACTTTCATCATTTGCTAAATGTCAACCACAAACTCATCTTTTTTCCAAATGATGAGTATTCAAGATCACTTGGTCACATCAAAAGTTCTAGAATAAACTTCTAGAGAATCACATAATCCAAAAAAGATAAACTATATATTAACCAAAACCAAAATGGTTAGTACATGATAAGATAATCCACAAAAGATAATATTTTATAAAAAAGAAATAATACCCTTTGTCTCTAAAATTTGATAAACAATACCCAATGTTCAACAAAGAACATTCAATAAAAAATTGTCCTTAAAATTATTCAAAGTTATCCAAACTAAGTTTGAAACCCAAAATTCAGAAGGATTTGATCACATAGTCTTCCACAATAATCTTAACATTTATCTCCAAATAACATCAGCTACTCTTAATGTCTCATACTGAAAAGTAATTAACCTAATCACATATTCTCCAAGATAGGTTAATAATTTCCATTAATAACATGAATCGCTATATGTCAATTATAAAAACATATATGCTTCCAAAATAAAATTTCAACCATTAATATAAAAATTAAATCCCAAAGTATTCTATTTTCCTTAGGCATATAGTGTTCCCAAAAGAGAAAATGTCTTCCAAAATAACCTTTATCACTTAATAACCAAATCATTTTCTTATACTAAGGATATCCATTTGATAAAACATAAGTTCCCAAATCAGCTTATTATTAATTAATAAAATCATTTAACTAAAAAGAATAAGATATACTAACAAGGGACTTCACGTTGGTCAGTGGTAAGTGATGTGCCCTTGTCACCCTTTGGTTGTGGGTTCGATTCCCATGGCCTTGCCAAACATGACATGTTGTCACCCATCTTGCATGTTGTCCCATTTTATAAAACTCAAAAATAACCCTAACCTGATTTAACCTCAATGGTTGTCTTATACCTCTAATTTTCATCCCAACTCACAATGACCTCAATAACTTAATTCATAAAGTCTTATATATATTAACATTTTTTACCTCTATAAAATAACACTATTACCAAAGAAACAACATCATACATTGATCATGGTCTCCACCTAGTTTCATCGTCATCTTGTTCACATAGATAGATGGTCTATGCATTGAAATAATGATTTAGAGATACTTAAAAATCATCTACTTCCTTTACCCAAATACAGCTCGTACAACTTGGGTTATATGGGTGTTCATAGAAAATTAGATTCAGAAAATAATTATGTATGACATATAATTTCAAAACATCTGATAAAAATTTATTTTTATAAAACACTCAGATCAAGTTTGAGTCGAAACATTCAATCAATGGACCTTTTAAAATACCATAATTATATGTTGAAAGAATATAATTTAAAAGAAAATATTAATAGGTTGCACTAGGGTCTTCTTATTTAGCGCCTTTTTTAAAATCATATTATGCTTTAAAATCTTGTGATAAGGTAAAATATTCGAAAATGAATTGATAATATTTACCTTTGTTGAAATTATGAGAATATTGAGAAAATAGTATTTGATTAAATACAACCCATGATCCAAAATGGTATTGAGGTATTGTGGAGGTGTTTGATATCTTAAGCAATTGCTTGTAACTGAGTTGTATGTTAGAAAATGTTTCAAAATCATATGTACATGAATTTTCAATAATTATTTCCAGACAGTCATTAGAAAGAGATATGAATGTTGTTTGAGATCCTCCTCCTTAAATTTGTAACAGAATTTATTTGATATGAAAAAGTAACAAAATAAGGATTTAACTTAATGAGTAGACATGGAGACTAACCATGTGTCTAACAAAAACTTATAATCTCAAAAGTTGTCTAAATCAACCTCTGAAACCAACTATAAGGCCCTAGCCTTAAACATTACATAATCTTGAGTTAATTAAAGAATTCACATTGAGAATATTTTCAGGTTTAGAGTATAATAGATTTAGGTCATAACTATTATATTACATCTAAAATATTACAAAGTAGACACTTCTACTCAGTATCCATTTTTTTCATAAAATAAAAAATCATAAAATAAAACAAGAATTCTTTTCTTGATATAAATCTTTTTGATTTGTTCCTTTCTATTACCCTTCCTTATACCTAGTGAAAAATATTTCAAAAACATGGGATGAGCATAAAATCTCCTTAAGAGTTATAAAATAAAGAAAGAAAACATTAGTCCCTCAATACATAAAAAACATAAGCTCTTCCCCATGAAATCATAATATTTATGAATATCACATAGAAATCAGAAATCATAAATGTAACTTGTGGAATCCATATCATACTTACATTATAGATTTCACATCTACATAGAGAGTTAAATTGGAATACCCATCATAGTATATTCCCTAGATCTCTTTGGAGAAACATTAACGTTTACCTCCGTCATATTACCCAATGCATTGGAGAGCTAGGGCTCACCCGCCCTAGGATTATCACAAAACCACCAGTATACGTAAAAAATGCCCAAGAACCATAACATAATCATAAAAAATGAAAAAATCATAAATAATAGATTATATTTCCACATTTCAATATCAATATATCAGTTCAAGTTATTGGCATAATCAATTCATTTTAAAAAAACACATTTAAAACATTTAAAAAGAAGATTTTTGAATCAATGTGTCCCATTCCACATTAAATTTTTTAATGGAATTAATTTTTTTAAAAAATAACATCCATATAAATAAATCTTGAAAACCATTTTGAAAATATGGAAATTGATGAGAAATATTTATAAAAATAAACCATTAAAACTTTTAAAACTATGTTTTAGTTAAAGAGTCTCGTAACACTTGATAAACACTTAAATAAAAATAATTAAAGAACAAAATAAACATCATTTAATACCATGATAATATAGAAATTCATGATATAAAAAGTCAAAAGGGTTTTATATAAAACTTATAGGATAATAAAGGTGCACAAAATCAAGATATGCCTCAATGAAAGGAGATTGAGACATAGTCCCTTACAAAAATTCTGTAGCCTAACATCGTCACATTAAAATTCAGAAAATGAGTTTATGGGATAGAAAAGGGTATTTAATCACATGGAAATAAAATGTACATAGATAAGGATATATAATAACATATCCCAATATAAGAAAACGGAAATTAAAATATATAACATAAATATTTTTTTTCAAAAAGAGGAGGATGAAAGGTTCCCTTACAAAGATCGTTTTGTAAATAAAATAGATCGATTTTGTGTATTCACTATAAGAACACATAAATAAGTTATAAATACAATATATGATAAACAAAATTTATTTCTCACATAATCATAGAACAACATAATCAAGAAGTATAATTTTAACCCAAAGAATGGAAATTGGGTTAAGGGGTTCCCTTACCTCGTGTTCGACTTGACTCATTCATTCATTAATTTCATGAATAATAAACTTAAGATAATTTATACTTGATTCATAAACTTTTAAATTTTATTATTACTTTTATATCACTTATTAACTTGAAATAAGAATTAGTTAACTATTTGATTTCATATTGGACATTTTGTCGATGTTCAGACTTTGAGTAAAAAATGACCTTGTTATAATTACAATTTGTCCATTTGGTCAAAATTCCATTATCTATAAAATATTATCCATATATATATCATATATATAATATATATCCAGTATAAATGTATTTATAATAGTCCATAACATTTGGAAATAAGAAATGAAATGTACCGTTCATGGAGATGGTAAGTCGTACGTACACATAAACGCTACTTTCATTTTTTTTTCATTTTAAAATAAATTAAAACTAAATGATACATAGGTATATTATAATTCCAATATAATATAATATTTTATATATGTTACATAATTTCATTTACACCGTCCTTTATATATTTCATGTATGGCATGAACGAGTCATATCACTTTGAGGGGGCAGTAGTCCGCACTTCCCCAAATGAAATTATCATCTTTATAGAACATGAAAAGCATAAAGGTATGTTATGATGATAATTACAGAATAATAAATACAAAATAAATATCATAAATATCATATATAATTACAATTCAATCATAATGGCCACCATAAGAGGTGGTAGGAGAAGATTCAACAATCCTTGTCTCATGAGGCAGTAGTTCACCGTCTACAGAAATAGTAAGTTCAATAACCATTAGATGGAGGTGTGTGAAAGTTTAGTTAGAATAATTCTCATAAAAAAACATTATATTAAGGATATTTTTTTATTTAATAAAATAAAAATAATAGAATAGGGAGTGAAGAAGTAGAATAATGGAAAGGAATTTTAGAGAATATGCTACCTCATTAAACATGTAACTCTCTTTGATTTGAGCCAAATGTATTCCTTGAATTGACTTATTCATAGGGGAGAGATTATAAGAGGAATATGGGGATATTTAGATCTTCTTGGAGTATAGTTTTTACGAGCCAAGGGGGTTGAGAGGAGCGTGTAATGGGTTAAAGAAGGTGGCCTTTTATAAGAGGGAGGAGGGGCTCTTTAAGAAAGTTTCAAAGTATTATTTTATTATAATTTTTTGTTTGTTTAAAAAGGTCCAAAAATAATTAAATTAAAATATAAAATGAATATAAGTCTAAATAAAATCATTCCAATAATAATTATAATGGTTTGGGATATTTTTTATTCCGTATCTTTTTTATTTAACCCTTTTTACTCTTATCGTTTTATCAAGAATTTCAGACTTTGAGAACCAAAAAAGATACCAAAACATGAAAAATATCCAAATAAAGAGTAATTAATAAAATTGGAGACTTATGGTAACTATTTTTCTGAATATTTTATTTTTTGGAATTTTATAAAATTTAATAAAATATTTTATATATTAAAATAGGAATTAGGTTAATTTTAACACTATTCATATCATGACTTTTTAAAAAATCCAAAACTTGATTGATTCAAAAAAAAGTCATTAATACAAATATAACATAGTACTATAATCCAGAAAATTTGTGGATGACATCAAAATAAACACATTCTATTTATTTTATCTTTTATAATATCATTTATTCAAATCCTTTATTAATGAAGCAATCAATACATCACCATTATGTCATAATTAAATTTATTTATTTAATGTATAAAAATTATAAATAAAATACCATGATTTAGTAAATATTTTTATATTTCTAATTAATATTTATAGTAGAAAATATAACTTATATAACCCCATATAAAAATTATTTTACTAAAATATATATGTATATGTTACATTTTCCTTAACATTAAATTGGTTTTTATAAAATGTCATTTTCACTTACAAGTGGCTCCATGAGGTTCAAAAATCAATGTAAGGATGCCTATGGTGGAACATGTATCATAAAATAGGGTTAGGACATGTGTTAGGATAATTTAATACTATTATAATATAGTTTTTTACCCTTATTTACCATATTTACCCTTTAACCATGGTAAATAAAATATTTATTGAAGTTACTATTTATAATGTCAAAAAATAAAGGTTCTCTATTTAGAAAATTTGGAAATTACAATTCCAAATATGGAATAAATTTTTTCAAATTCAAAACACAAAAGTTTCAGAAATTAATTTATAATTAATTCCAGTTGTGAAAACCAAAAGCATGTTTTCAAGAAGTAATAAATACCAAAAGATTGACATGTGTTTTTGTCCAATTTCAAAGTGAAATTACTTTTAATGAAAAAATTTGGATTAAATAATAAAAATATAATATAATTTAACTTTAAAAAAAATTAAAAGGAAAGTCTAATCATATAAATAAATTATATTAAATGGCGAGTTTTGAATTAAAATGCAGTATTTTTCACTATTCATCAAAAAAATGAACTTTATTAGAAAAATACCAAAATTTTACCCAAAGTAAATTTTGATGTGACGATTCTAAATAAGAAGTTTATTTTTTAAATGAAACATATAAAAGTGACAAGAACTAGATTTAAAAAGGGTTCCCCGTCAAAAGGTGGTAAATAGACCTTTTAAAGAATATCAGAGTATTTCATGCTTGAAATCAAATTCATTCTTATTTTATGTCTCTAAAATTTATTGAATAAAAGTAAAAAAATTTAACAAACATGTGTAAAAATATTGTATTTAGTTCTATTCATTCCCACCAATATAATGGCTACGTGTTAACTTCTATTTAAAATAATAATATTATTAAATTACTTTCCTGCATAACTCAAAGTTGTGTGCAACGTCAGATTTCAAAGAAACCCATTGCTTCCTGTTGAGTACACTATCAGACATAGTATCCCCTTTAAAGTAAAATAAATATATAATTTACAAATATTAATAAATATGAAAATGTCATATTCTTTATTTACCTAGGATGTTACAATCTGGATTCATATGGAAAAGATTATGATGCTTATAATATTTTATTTAAAAGTGATGTTAAGGTTATCAAATTCACGTTTTAATACATATAAAATTTTTAATGTAAGATTTTCCATAAGATATATTCGACTATAATAATTATTATGAAAGCTATAGGATTTATATTTGACATATTATTTTATTTTGAATTTTTAGTCAACAAATAAGTATATTAAATAATTACAAAAAACTGATGTGGTAATTATTTTATTAGTGGAAATATCAAATTAATGTTACTGAAAATATTAAAATAATTATAATTTGGGATAATTAATTTATAAAATTAATTTTATAGACTATCTTGACCCCATAGGAATATAATAAAATAGACCTTATAGGATAAAATCTTATCTTGTTATTTTTAAAAATCCAAGAAATGAATAGTGTCAAAATTTCCACTATTGATATTTTGTCAAAATAATGTTTTATTAAATTATTTAAAAATAATAATAATAATTTAAAATTATAAAATAATTATTATATGGTCTAAAATGTTCTAAATCGTTCATTTATGGACTAATTGAAATCAAATAAGTAAAAATTACACTATTTTAATATTGAATAATTTTTTAACTTAGTTAAAATTAAAATTGAATAACTAAGGGTTAATTAAATTTATAAGGTATAAATTGACATAAAAGCTTATCTAAAATTTATTGGTTGATTATATTACAACCTTATATAATCTAATATTATAAAATATGATATTTTGGTTATTTTTATTGGTTTTTATTTTATTATAAATTAATATTTTTGGATAATCCAAATGTGACCACACCTCAGTTATAAAAGGAAAGATTGTCCCTCACATAATCACTTAAATTGTAGCCTTCATGCTCAGATATACCCTACCCATTTCCCCTAGGGTTTCACTCCGTCGCCGCCTCCCTTTACCTTGGTGAAGCTCAGCTCTCCTCCTTGACGTTTCCTCGGTGTGACCGTGGTTGCAGTTCATCTCTGGCGGAGGCGTCGTCAACCTCATGGACTTGGCCGACACACCCTTTATCTTCATTTCTGGACTTTTCCGCCTCACTCCATATCAAATGGATAGGGCTTCTTCTGGCAGCGTGAAGATGGTTCCATGGCCGAGATCCAGTTTTCATGTCTGAGGATTGCAACATCGTCTTCCGTGGGTTCGTTGGGTGGTATGTTGTGGTCTCCGAAGGCTTTTTGGTGGCGGCGACGAGACATCGGTTCTGGTTTGCGGCGGGGTTATGTTCTGACGATTTTGGTGCTCGGGTTGCTAATGTTCTGGTGATGGGTTTCTTCTTCTGAATTTTTTCCTTCGATTGTTTTTAGTATGAGTTGCTGCTAGTTCTTTGTTTTTCATTGGTTATTTCTGTTTGAGGGGCATGGATTTGGAGGTTCGAGATTTGGTTTCTTGTTTGGTGATTTTGCTGAAAGGTGTTGAAAGTTGGTTTCTTCTCGGATTGTGTTGAGATTCGTATTCTTATGATGGTTGGTGATGGGTTTTTGATGTTTCATGTTGTTGGATCTGCTTACTATTGTGATTTGTGCTCTTGCGTTTGTTGGGTGGTGTTTTATGTTGTGCGGTCAGAGGTACAAGGGTCTATGGTTCCGTTTCTACTTCTGGGGTTATTCCAGATGAGGTTTAGAGCTGGAGTTTTCATCAGATCATGTCTATTTGGAATCGAACGATTGAGAGGGTATGTATTTTTCCATCGGTACCTGGCCCGCGCATCATTGCACGATACAACTTGCCGAGTAGCGATGAGAAGGTGGAAGCTGGACTGATTGTTTTATGTTGGGGAGGGGCTTCCCTTGTTGTTTTGATTTGGTTTTATAGATTTTGATCCTTTGGAGCATAGTTTAATGTCTTATGTCCTTGAATTCATGTTAGGTTCCTATTCATCCTTAAAAGGGGTTTATGATATGATAAAAATAATAATTTTCCTCCATCCTAGTCCCTTTAAGAAGAAATCTAAAGGGAGCTCGTCGAAGAAGAGGCAATACCATCTACCAATTCTTTCAAACTTATTTCTTATTCTACATTCTCTTCATGAGTTGTTTCCATTATAATGTAATAAATACATTATCACTTATATTATAAGATGTTATTATTATTGAACAACCATATTACATCTCATCCTATAATAAACTAAATCACCATGCGTGCATACCTACGACTATCCGTCTCCACGCTGTGGTGTAATCTGTTTTCACCACCACATTATTTGGATGGATATAATGATGGAAATTATAACTATATGTGATTATTATAATATGATATGGATTATGGAACAAAATTTTTACCATACACTTTCATACCATTTCATAATTATGGGAATGATATCGTTGCTCGTGCGTACGTACGACCTATCATCTCTATGATGCGATGTGATTCATTTTACATGATATCAATCAGAGCATGATTATATAAATGTATAGAATTAATAAATATTATATATATTATTTAAATATCATTTTTATTGATATAACTACGACCTAATATGGATAACCGGAACTTATTCAACAAAATATGCATAAGAAATTGAAGAACTTAATTCCTGAATAATGAGTAATAATGAAATGTTATTAACAAACTGATGATAATATGATCATATATGATGTAATGAAGATGTATATTATTTTTTAATAAGTTAATGGTTTTATTTAAATCATTAAATAGTAGGTTTATATAGATACAAAGGATATCACACCAAAGGTAAGGGATAATTTTACAATCTCATTATTATCTGAGATTGTTTATACGTAAGTATTTACTGGGGTATATTTATCATCCATGCACATTATTTCTAAAACTATTTTAATATTATACTATAGATTTTTAAAGTAATTTTTACACATTTTTTACTTTTTACTACATGGATTGAAATTAATATTTCTTTCATTTTCCAAATGAGGTACTTTTTGACTTTTCTGGAAAAAGTACGAGATGATTGTTTTTTAACTTTTACAAAATGAATGTATTTTAATGCTTTCATGGGACTATATTGAATTGAAGATTCAATTAAAATCTTAAAAGGTTATTTTAAAAGAGAATGTTTTTTAAATTACATGGAATTTCAAGTAAAGAAAATGTTTTCAAATACGAAAGGATATTTTCCTCAAGAATTATATTCAAGAGATGCCTTAAAATTATTTTCAATATAAGATAACATTGTTTGTTGTTATTTATGTTTTACTGGGGATATGATTCAATGTTTCCATTATTATTATTTCTATTAAAGGTTTATGTTTCTGATAGAATAATATTTATTAAATCCATTTCTCTTCAAGGGTTATATTATGATTTAATAATGTTTATGAAATCTATTTTATTCCATGGGTTCTGATATGATAAATGATTTATGTTATTATAGAACACATATATATTGTTTTCATTATGTGATGGGTGGTACCTATATATACCTCCAATACATTGTCTAATGATGAATAACAGATGAGGTATATCTGTTATTCATGAACCAAATTTTATGTTCACATTATTATGCATGGACTTGGGTTTCATGTCCATAAGTTTTGAATGGACCTAGTTTCTATGTGTGTATGTTTATGCAAGGGACTGATTTCATATCCTTGATGAGTGAAACTGTTACTATTTATACATGTTCAAAAAGTTAAATGTTGATGTGTATGCCACAATTTCATGTCTTATGTAATGTTACGATATTATGGATTATGTTCTTTGATTCCCTTATGATTCATGTCTTATGAACTGCAAAAATATATTCCATGAATTTTTATATGTAGGGTATGATCTTTTATTTTCAAAATCATGCTCTCATACCGTTATTATCATGATATTATTACATTTTTCATTTTATTACCATTAATGATCATATGAGATCACCCCTTTAAATGTTTTATTTTCCTTATATTATAAATAAAGGTTTTTGGTAGGGGTACTAAAGGGGAAGAACTTTGCGTTGAAGATCTTTCACCAAATTAGAAGAATGTCTTCCAAGTTTCCAAAGGCACTAAACTAATATAGTCTCTGAGAGGATTTTAATGTATTACACAATAATGATGTAATATCCATGTACATCAATCTTGGGTCATTATAGTTGGTTTTAGAGTGAATGATTAGTTAACCTTTTTAAACAAGGTTTAGAAAACTTTAATGAGAACCCAATAGATATTTCAACGGATATGTATAGGGATGTCCCTAAGGATACGTCTAAGTATAGTATTCAATCCTTGAATTTTGGTGATGATCATGGTTAACCTATGATTAAATCTAATATGTTATATATTGAAAGTACTTTCCCTTGATTATGAGGTTTTTTCAGTATGTTTATTACCACTCACACTTTTCTTTTTTGGTTTTAAAAAATTGCCCAAAAAATGAGAATTCATGTTAATGAAGAATATTATGGACAATATAATGATAATCCTCATTAAAAATCAAATTAAATGGGATTTATAATGCAAAACATCATTTTTATTCCTAATTAAAAATCTCATAATATGATCAATAATCTCAACTTTGATGAATTTCCTGACCCACATAATAAGAGAAAGATTGAGTTTCATAGTGATCATAGAGGAAAAAATGTTCAATTTTCCTTATATAAATCATGTGGGAATATGAATCATGGATAATGTTCCAAAGGTACTAAAATATTCTTTGGGTTTGGAAAATAAGGACACAAAGCTAGTAATTGTAAATGAAAAGGTTCAGTTAACACAATAGACAAAGATAATGGTTTTTTTAAGGAATCAATAATGGTTAAATGTATTAATTGTGGAATATATGGGCATTATAAAAATGGATAAACTAGGGGAAAATATTATTAATAGAATAAGAATGGTCATATGAGAAGTATTTATGTTACTAACGATGAAGATACTGCGAATGGCATATGAGCTAAAAGAAGTGTTAAGGAATAAAATGACGAGGCTTGGTTAATGGTTTAATAAGATAGTGGAACAATTTCATGTTTATTAAAGAAATGTTTTATAAGTAATTTTATGGTATTATGTAATAAATAAACATCTAAAGATTTTTATACTATTATTTTATTTATGTATTTGAAAGTATACACTAAGAGGTACCGATAACCATGAAAAGTGATTCAAATATTTTAGGAAAACACATTAAGGTATGGATAACCCTTAATATGAACATGATAATGATATAATTATATTTGGATAAAGATATGTGAGACATGAATAATTAAAATGGATGGTAATGATTTTCTTAGAATTGATTAAGGATTTTTTGAAAAGTGGTTTATGCTATCATCTTTTTTGACTTAAGAATAAATAAACATGTATGTCTTCAATAAGGTTATATGGTAATTCAGTTTAATACCATGACTCAAGAGAATACATGATTAAGGTGTTAACTGGTTTTTAATGTGACCAAAAAGAGACACCTTATTATATTTGGTAAAAAAATTTGAAGCCATGTTTGTGAACCTTTTTCTCAAGTTCTAGATTTTTAGTTTTTTGACAGATTGTAAGGTTATCAATTTATGGATAGTATAAGTTAAAATCCATATGAAGTTTTTTATATTAAAGTATTTTCTCACTATAGGTGGACTTATTCATATTTGATAATTTTTCTAACATTTTTGTTGAGATGGATGAAATGACCTACCATTCTATTTATGGATCCCATGATCTGCGAACGCTTTAGGAATGAAAAATCCTACTTTATTTCTTGGAATAAGAGATGAAGTGGAAATTGATCGAGGAAAAAGGAAAGGATGATATTATACTTGATCAAGTTAGTATTTCTTCTCATTATTCAACTCTAGTGAAAGGATCTTAAAACCAAAAAATTTATCTTAGTACCTTTATTTCTAATAAATTAAATAGAACCTTAAATCATCAAAAATTGATGTCTTTTTGATTGCTAACTTTTTCCAAACCTTTTTTTCTATCACTATATATCATAACTTAATAGTTACATTTCTCTTTCAAATCCATGTTTTCACTTTCCACCTACGTTCTGCTACGTGGAAACCCAATTATGAGTAACTTTGGGTAACTATTATGTTTCTCACATTCATTTTTAAAAAGAAGTTTTTTTATTCATTTTCATGATGTGTGTTTTTGTAAAAGAAACTTTAAAGTATTAATAATTTTATAACCCAAATAAAAGTAGAGGGATAATTTCATTTTATTGTGGGTATAATGTAATAAATCTAGTTTTTTAGGAGATATATTCTTTTTAATTTTTTTGATGTCTTGCATTGTATGTTACACCAATATAAGCTTGCACAACATGCAACACTGAATTAGATTGTGGTATATGAAGCAATATAATTTTCTTATGTTGTACACAATTTCATGCTATTTTTATATGTTTTTTTTCTCATAAGACTGATTTTAAGTGAACAACTAAATGTTATTATGTTACCTTATAACCTAGTCATTATAATGGTGGGTATGAACAATATTAACCTTTTTCCTAAAAACTATTTAAATGAAATAATAAAATCACTCTTTATGTATTTTATTAGTGAAATATATATTTTATATATTCAAAATAATGTTTAAAATTAATTTTATCTGTTTTATAGACAAGTTATAAGAAAAAATTTAATTTTTTTGGAGAAAAAATGTATTTTTTTTAAAATACAGTTTTGTAGATTTTTGATTGCGCACCCATTTAAAATATAGTTTTTTACACATTTTAATATTATATTTGAAAAAATAAACTTATTATTTTTAATAGATATGTAAAAATTTACTTTGGATGAATTTTTGATATTTTTTTATAACTTTCAAGTTGTGATGAACAGTTAAAATATACTAAATTTTAATTGATAACAATTATTTTCATTGAAATAATTTATATGGTTAAGTTTTATTATTTAATGGTTTTAAAATATAAATAGATTATTTCTTATCATTTAATATAATTTAGTTCCTTGGAATTAATTTTACATTGAATATTGATGTAAAAACATTTAAATCTTTTGCATTGTTTTAACTTTTAAAACCCGTTTTCTCATTCAGACAACAAGATTAATTTTAAATTAATTACCAAAGATTCTATATTTTAAATTTTAAAAAATGGATTCCATATTTTGAATTATTGAGTCCAAATTATGTAATTTTATTTATTTTATTTTTAGGTATTATGTATAGTAACTTCAGTAATTTTTTTAATATAGTAAAAATTTAAATTAGGTAATTAAAGGTAAAAATAATATTATAAAATTACCCTAACACTCATCTTAATAACATTGGATGAGTTTTTTTCAACCTAGATAATCCCTAGGTCTAAATTTTATCCTTTGGAGGCCACTTAGATGATATTAGAACATTTAATACATTTTATTTAAAGAAAAGTTAAATATGTCTTACTCAAATTTTAATAACTATATCATTTTTAATATAAGGTTATACAGAAGCGAAGTTCAACTATAAATATTTATTTGTAATAAAAAATGAATTTATTTATCATGGTAATTAATTTTTAATTTTTAGTAAATAAATAATGACCTTAAAGGATTCTACATTGATAATGCATAAATTATTTCATTGATGAAAAATCAATAAAATGATTTTTATTAAAATTATAAAAATCATTAAAAGACAAAAAAAATTAAAAAAAATAAAATTGGTAGAGTATATATCGAAAATAAAAAACCAAGGGTCTAGTTATTGACCATTTGGATTCATATGGAATTTTTTTTACACTTATAATATTTTATTTAAAGTGATATTAAAGTTATCACATTAATTTTTAATACATAAAAAATTTTTAATGTAGGATTTTACAGAAGATATATTTGACTATAAGTATTATTATGAAATATAGGGGATTTTTATTTATCATAGTATTTTATTTTTAATTTCTATTCAACAAATTAATATATTAAATAATTACACAAAAGTGATGTGGTAATTATTTATTTAAGGGAAATATCAAATCAATGTTTTAAAAATACTAAAATAAATATAATTTGGTATAATTAATAAATAAAATTATTTTTATATATAAACCTAAACAAATAGGGATATAATAATTTTTATAGGATAAAATATTATCTTTATATTTTTAAAAATCTAAGAAATGAATAGTGTCAAAATTTCCCCTATTGATATTTTGTCAAAATAATGTTTTATTAAATTATTTAAAAATCATAATAAATTTTTAAAAATATAAAATAATTATTATATAGTCTAAAATATTCTAAAATTTTCATTTATGTTCTAATTGACATCAAATAAGTAAAAATTACACTATTTTAATATTGAATAATTTGTTACCTTTGTTAAAATTAAAATAGAATAACTTAGGGTTAATTTATATAATAAGGTATAAATTGAGATAAAAACATATATAAAATTAATTGGTTTATGATATTAAATCCTTATAGAATATATGTTTCTAAAATATGACATTTTTTAGGTTTTTGGATTAGTTTTGATTTTATTATAAATTAATTTTTTAGAGATTCCAAATGTGCCCCTCACCCCAATTAAAAAGGGGCACATCCTCTGCCACAAATTCAATTAAATTTAAGCCTTAAATATTGGATACACCATAAAAATTTCCCATAATAACTTCCTTAGTCATATTCTAGAGGTTTTGGTCTTCTCAAACGATCAACTCTAGTGCCTTTAAGAGGAGATCTAGAAGGAGCTCATCGAAGAAGGGGTAATCTTTTCTACGATTATTTCAAACTTATTTATTCTTCTACTTCCTATTAATGAGTTGTTTACATTATAAAGTTGTAAATCTAGTATCACTTATATACTGATATTTTATTATTATGGAATAACCATATCCCACTTTTATTCATCTTACAAAAAATGAAATCACCACGCGTGTGTACGTACGACTTACTATCTCTATGTCATAGTGCAATCTTTTTTTCACCACCACCTTAATTGGATGGGAATAATGATGTAAATAATAACCACATATAATTATTATAATATGATATGTATTTTTTAACAAAATATATACCATCCACTTCCATACTATTTCATAATTATGGGAATGATATCGTCACTCGTGCAAACGTATGCCCTACCGTCTCTTTGATGTGATGAGATTAAATCTACATTATATCCATTAAATCATGATTATATAGATTCATATAATTAATAAATATGATATATATTATGTTAATATCATTACAAAAATATATAACTATGACCTAAGCGTAGGACCTCATAGCACCCTGAGAGGGGAGGGACGAATCAGGGTGTAAAGATTTTATTCTAAAGTGGAAGATCTTGTTCCCACATTTGTAGAAACATATTAAACCTATCTATTGGAGTATTTCAGTAATAAAAATTTAACATGAAAATATATAACACATCAATTTAACTTGGTTCACTACTAAGGTATTGTCCAAGGAGCATACACTGACAGTGTTTCAGTCGTATGTAAATTCACTAATCATTACTAGATGTGGTATACATAAGTTTTGACATAGTCACACTATGCCAGGAACACTACCTATTCAAAGTTTTAGGGATAACAAACTTCCTCCCTTGAAACACTTCCACAGACTCCCCCTATATCACTACTTTGATATTAGTCTAACATATGTTATCATCTTTAAGGCCACTTCAATGGATTTTCATTAAAGTATTTGTCCCTAAATTAGGAAGAGACTCTTCTTTCACTGTATAAATAAGTTGATGCTCTTTGAAATACCTGTCTACTTAAAACTAATGTCTAATATTTTCTTTCCAAAAAACCCTTTATGAGGATCACTACCTTTTTGAATATCACTATCTTTATGGAATAGACTTTGTTCACAAAGCTCATTTCCTTTGTATAACAAACTTACTTTGAGAAGCTCACTAAGTTAATAAGAAATACCATATCATCGCGAAACAATATTTTCTCAATAGAATTGGAATTAGTCAGGACTCAAAAGTCTTTTCATAATGCTCAATATTTCATGGAATTTCATTTTCGTGGAGCTACCCTAGCTTCATGAAATCAGAGTGATTCCAGATTATCCTTGAAAAAAATACTCTGAATGAAGTGGGGGTAGCCTCATATTGGTACAACATTCACGATGGTCCCCTGCCTCTTAGTGCATTTTTCAGATCTTTCAAAAATATATTTTTGGTTCTCCTCATATTTTGAATCTCCATTGAAATTCTCCATTCATGATGCTTTCTATCAAAACCTTCACATAGCCATGAAGCTCTAATTATCATAATCATGTAGATCAACATCACCATTCATGATTCCCCAATTATTCATTGTTCACGATGCTCATAAATTTCCATGATCTTCAATTTACTCCCAGATCTTCCATGTGTAGGATTAGAAACAAAAAAAATCATACTATATTTCCAACAACGAACATCCTTGGTTCCAACACTAAGAAAGTGAACTGGAACTTATTCAACAAAACATGCATAAGAAAGTGAAGTAGTTAATACTTGAATAATAAGTAATAATGAAATATTATTAACAAACAGATAATAATATAATCATATATGATATCATAAAAATGACTATGATTCTGGAATAAGTCAATGAAATTATTTAAATCATTATAGATGAGGTTCAGATACATACAAATGAAATCATACCTAAGGTAAGGGATAATTTCACAATCTCATTATTATCCAATATTGTTTATATGTAAGTATTTACTGGGGTAAATTTATCATCCATTTCCAGGTTTTATAAATTTTTTTTCATAAATTTTTTTACTATTATACTGTGGTTTTTTAAATTAATTTTTAACCATTTTTAATTTTTTACTACACGGTTTGAAAGGAATATTTCTTTCATTTTCCAAAAGAGGTACTTTTTGAATTTTCTAAAAAAAGTACAAAAATAATTTTTTTATCTTATATGACATGAAAGTATTTTAATTATTTAATGAGTCTTTATTTACTTGAATCTTACCTTAAAATATTAAAAGGTTATTTTAAATGAAAATTTTTTATTTTAAAATTGTGAAACATTTCAACTAAATAAAATGTTTTCAACATAGAAAGGATATTTTCCTCAAGAATTGTTTTCAAGAGATGTCTCAAAATTATATTCCATATAATATAATATTGTTTGATGTTCCTTATCTTATACTAGGGATATTAATCAAGGATTCCATTCTTATTCTTTGTATTAAGGGTTTATGTTTATTATGGAATGATATTTATAAAAACTATTTCTTTTAATTGGTTATATTATGATTGAAGGATGATTAATAAATCCATTTCATTCTATCGGTTAATATGATAAATTATTTATGTTATTGTGGAACACATATGCATGGTTTTCATTATGTGAAGTGTGGGACCTATATCTCCCTCCAATGCATTGGGTAAAGATGGATTACTCGTGAGGTATATATTTTAGGCATGAACCTAATTTCATCTTCAAAATGCTATGCTTGGACCTGGTATTATTGTCCATAATTTTATGATTGGACTTCATTTCCATGTTCATATTTTTATGCAAGGTATGGATTTCACGTCCTTAATGAGTAAACCTATTAATATTTATACATGTGTACAAAGTTACAAGTTGATGTGTATGTCACAATTTCATGTCTTATGTTAATGTTATGATCTCATGGATTATGTTCTTTGATTTACCTATGATTAATGTCTTATAAACTGCAAAACAAATCATGATTTTTTATATGTAGGGAATCATATTTTATTTTTAGGATCATGTTCTCGTACCCTTATTCTCATGATATACCTACATATTTACTTTTTATACCCTTACTAATTATCTAATCTCACCCCATTATATGTTTTCTTTTTTTCATGTTATAAAAAAAGGTTTTAGGTAGGGGTACTAAAGGAGAAGCTCTTTATGAGAGATGTTAAAGATATTTCACCAAATTAGAGGAATGTGTGCCAGGTTTCCGAAGACAATAAACTAATACAGTCTTGGGGATTATTTTTACATATTCCAAAATAATGATGTAATATCCATGTATGTAAAGCTTGGGTTGTTATAGTTTTTGAAACATGTTATGGTTATATGGGATTAGTTTTTAATTATTTAAATATCTAGAGAATATTTCCTTGACAGTTGTTTTAAATTCAAATTTAATGGCATGTGAAAATGGATTTAGGGTTTCTACTTTATGATTGATGAACAATTTTTTTTTTGAAATACCTAGAATGAGATGTTTGAAAATATAAGGATTATAGAACATGTGAACCTTGATTTTTTATATGTGAAATCTAGGATAATCTTGTCAGAATGTTTTGCGACTTCATAGAAATGTATTTATTCTATAACATTAACTAAAAATTTGTTAGACATAGTTGGGAGCCACTAGAACATGTGATATACTTCCATAGGACTTAATATTTATCACCGTAGGGGTTTTTTTGCATGCAATTTATATTTTACCAATCACCAAGTGTGACCAAGATCTAATATACATGAGGTATTTCCTCAAGGGTCCTATCTTGATGGAATTATTAACTATTTATTTTTTCTGAAACCTATTTATAAATTTTTTATTTGATATCTATAACTTTCATATATCATCTAAATGATATAAAAGATGTTATTTATCCATAAATTATATAAAATTATACAAATCATTTGTTACTTTGTATTTATTTCCTTAATTTTTTTTCTTAAAGTCTACTTAGGGAACAGTTGATGGGGTCTTACTGATCTTGTTGTGTTACACCCTATATATTCCATTGTGTATATTCAGAAATTAAATTGGTGATATCTGGTATGTGGTATAGAGGGCATGGGATTTTAGTAGAGGCATATTAGGATACATACCCTCAAGTGACAGAGTTGGAATTTTAGATTTTTTAGTTGTTTTTTTTCAATGGACCAGCTTCTGTATTATCTCTTGTCACAGTCTAGGCATGTTGTTATTGAGTAAATTTCTATATTTTATTCTTAGTTATGATATATGTTACATGTATATTGGATTTATTTTTACTTATATGGGAAAAACTATTCCCAAAGGTGTTCATCAATTCCAAGGAACTAGTTTCTCACCTGTGGGGATCAAGGATACACTTCAAGCCTTTAGCGATCCAATTCAGGTGCCTAATTTAATGGGTGATCCTAGTTGATTCATGAAATATAAACAATATTTCTCATTTATTCAATAATTTCAAATGGGTTGGTGTACCTGGGTTACTACATTCCCTTTTTCCAAATTACCCTTACACAATTTCATGGAGATATTCTAAGGAATATTTTTTTTATAATAAAAAATATTAAATATATTTGATTATTATCAACATAACTCCTAATTTTTACCTTATTTCATTTAATATATCATTGAATTTTTTAAATATTAACTATCATTTAATGATAAAGATTCAGTTCCAATAGATTTCTCCCATGAATTTCACCCTTTATATTGTATTTTTTGCATCTCTTTACATACAAATCCTCATTTGGTTCCATTTTATTTATTGAGTGAAAATTTTAAATTTGTAAAAACATTATTAGTAAAATGGGTTGATCACAATCAGTTTTGAAATATATTGTTGAAGATCTTAGAATTTTTTCCATGTTATGAATGTACACTTTATATTGATAATTTCTTTGGATGATAAGAAGTGATAAATTTTTTCTCTATATCATATTATTATTATAGACTTAATTATAATATTTATTAGAACCATGTATATCTATCAAATACTATTTAAATTGGTTCTCCAAATATAATTACTAGTTTATTTATATATATAGGTGATTTTATCGAGTAATAAATCATATTAAATAGTAGTTAAATGTGTTAAATATAAAATTCAATCGACACTAACCCAACTAGAATTATTTCCTTTATAGATCTTAGGAATACCTTTGAAAAAAATCCTTAGTCATGTTCTCAAATAAACATATGGGTATGTGTAATGGTTTTATCATCTCTTTTTAAATTTTTATGTTTATTCGTAACTTACTGGAAGACCAAGAATCACAATTTATACTCTTTAATATCCCTCTTAATTATGCCTCATCATAATTTATCCCTACCATCTTTATATATCTTTGTTCTTCCTAGGTAAATATTGAATGATGTGAAATGTATGTCACAAATAACTCTTTATTTAGTTCTAATATGTATGGGTCTCAAATTCATGTTTTAAATCTTATAAATCCATGTTTGTTAAGGAAAGACATTGGAATATTTACCACCTTCTTTTTTAGCTACATATCATCCTTTTGTGCCTCCTTGATTTTCACTTGAATAAATATTTGATAAATCATTTGGTTATGGTAGGATTATATCCCTTAAATTGTGATTTATATGTCCATACTTTGGATATCTATGATTATTAGGTCTCTGTTAGTCTTTATTGTGGATAAGGTAGAATAATAATTTCTACTCAGAGCATAAACCACCATGATTTCATTCATAGGATACAACTGTAATTATAAGTCATAATACTTGATGAAATCTAACAATATACTTTAGTACTAGTTCAAACCTATTTATATGAATATATACTTTATACTGTTTTGATTTATATATATATAAAACATATATATATATATATAGATGGATAATTCCTAAAAATCATTAATGCAAAAATTAACCCTATTAACTCCAAATCTTCATTCAGGTTATTTTCCTCACACACCTTTAATGGATGCGAGGCATAAGTTATCAAATTCTCTATTTACACGAGAATACAAACCAATACCTTCTGTAGAGAATCATTTTATATTATGAAAACCTTCTCCACAATAAGTCATTGTAATTAAAGTTTTAGTGACTAACCTTTTCATAAAATCCTTTAAAGTGTCTCTATATTATTTTATCCATATAAGTTTTCTTCTTTCCAATTTAACTTGGTTTTAGGATTTAGAAATCTGGAAAAATATCTCACAATGTTTTTATACTATTTAGAAATATTAAACCTACATATCTTTATTATAATTATTTTCTTAAGAAAAATTTAAATCCCCTATATCTTTGAAAGACCCATACTTATACCCTCCCTTGTTTTTACATTACCCAATAATGATACTTATTATATCGAAAAATAACACACACTTAATTTATTAAATAATTTCTCCATCCTTAAGGTGCTCACCAAAATTCTAAAATTATCTTCTTATTCTTACTTTCTCCTAAAATATATGAGAATATTATTTATAAAAAATATCTGAATATTATGTTCGTAATATCAAAGAATCTATTAATCAAATCCATTAAGATAACTTGGAAATTTATAAGACTAAAATGAATCACAATGAATTCACAGTGTAAATATCTTATATAAAAGGATGTATTATATATATATTTATGTTTCACCATTAATTGATGATATCCATATCAAAGATATACCTTTTAGAATGTGTTGGTCCACATGAAGTTAATAAAAAAATCCATCAATATGAGGTTGACGATAATTATTCTTGATCGTAATATAGTTAATCTCATAGTAATCAACAAAAAAATGCACCGAATCATTATTATTCTTAAAAAAGAGTATCATTTAAAACCATGGTAAAGTAATCAAGTGTATAAAACTATTTTGAAAATTATCTTTTAGTTTACTCATAAATTCATTTGATTTAATAAGGTCTATTGTATAATGGGTCTTTGATAAAATAATTGCACCATATATGGGTTCAATTGCAAAATCAACCTCATGATCAGATATATGGTTAAGAAACTCATTCAAAAAATACATAAAAATATTCCTACTCGATTGTAATATCGTGAATATTTTTTTTATCTCTGAAAATTTGTGCTAAATATCCCTCCTTAGTTTATATTTAGACCCATTTTAATGATTTATTTTCGATAAGGGTGTCATAATTATCCTTACATTTATATTTAATCAATAGATGGTTTGGGATATAAAATCAAATTTATGTATCCTTGAAATTGATATGAGCTCTATGTAGAGTGATCCAATCGATGTTTAATATTACATTTAATTCTCTAAAGAGGAAGTTTAGTTTATTTCTTGGATACATCTTCCCAAAATATCAATCATAGAATATTTATCTTCTTGAAAAACAATCATCTCACTACTAGGTATTTCACTAATAACACAATATCCAATCATTATGGTAGTTTATCAATAATCACAGTGAACTTAAACTATATGAAGGAATGTATAGATTCATGGTCAAATAATACATTCATAGTTCTTAAGTTGATAATAAGTATACCTTTCTCTTCTTCATTTTAATTATCCCATTTTGTGGTTGTGATTTCATATAATATTCCTTTATCACTTGGTTTTAATGGTCACAAACATCAATTTACATTATTAACACTTGGATTGGTTTAGTTATACACATAGTAATTAATTTAGATCCATTTGAAAATTGATCCGTTACATTTTTATTAGGTAAAACATTATTCTACTCCATTGTATTAATCACTCTATTCATATATAATCAATAATTTTTGGCATGATGGACTCCTTCGTTACACTTTAAATATTTTCTTAATCCATTGAGGTTTTTAGGTGATTATTCCTGCACTTTAATTATACAAGAAGTTGAATCATCTTTAATCCTTGATATTTATCATTCAAGATTCCATGAAACTATAGTTTTATTTTTTTATCCCCAAATGAACAAGTATGGTGAGAGTGTCTAATTTCTGTTTTCACCTTAAGTGATCATTAAAAAAATTTATAGGTAGCTACTAAAGTCTCTTATCACTAATTATTTTTGATTAATTATCATTAATTCACTAAAGAATCAATTTATTTTAATTTTAGGATCAATTATAAAATTGGAGTGTTGAATTTTAAATCACACAAGGTTCACTTTATATAATGAATTTGATTAAGAGGAATTTCCACTTAAATTTTATATGAACAATTTAGGGAAAATATTTATTGAAAAATATTTTCCTAAACCACTCCCACCCCCCAATCCATGGAGCTAATTTCATTTTTATCCATATATTCTTAATCAAAATTCCCCATTGGTAAGCATTATATTTAAAATAATAAATTATTAACACCATTATTTCAATCTCTAAAGACGTATTAATATAAAATATATTTTATAATATATCGATCTATTTCTTTGAAATTAGTAGATCGTAAGATCCACTAATGGTTATTGTTCATTGTCACGTTAAGTAAACAATAGTGGCCTCATTGTTCTTTGGTATATTTTACTGTTCATCATGATTTAGGATATTATGGATAAACATAGACATGAAATTTTTCATACCAACTCATTTCCTATTTGGTTTTTCATTAGGATAATCATCCCATTCTTTATTCACTTGGTTCCTCCCTGATCCAATAATATACTAAAATAAAATTTGTTAAAGTAATTAATACACAATAGTATCTAATAAAATAAATCTAAATAATCATATGAAAAAAAATCCTAATATGTCTTTCCCTGTGACACATTTATTTAAAAAAAACGAAACTTTTTTTCATTATCTAATGAATCATATTTTATCCTCTTGTTCTTATTAAACTAATTTAAAAAATTAACTAATCATAGCTCTGATACAAATTTATATAACTCAAGAATAAAATAAATTGAATTTATACCATTTCATGAAAGTATACATTATTTATTATGAACAAAACCAATGCCCATAACCCAAAGTTTTAGTGTATTTGGAAATCAACTACACATCCATCATATTTCAGGACATTGTGTATATTTCCTTCATAACATACTTCATAATTTATTTCGCAATAGACATAGCATATATAACACTATTCATAGTTACCTAATGATATATTAAACATATGAAAATGGTGATCTCAAACACTTTATAAGTGAAAATATATATAAATGAATCAAAAAAACTTATCATTAGATTAAATAAAAAAAATCATGAATTTGGGAGTATTTTTTTATAATTGGAATAAAATCATGGAATAATTAGAAGTGACAATGGGGTCAGATCGAATAATCATATATCATTTCCTAGAAATGTTGAATCATAATATGATCAACATGTAAGGGTGACATATAACCTAACATAAGAAAGTAAAATTAATAATCATAAAGTATAGTAGATTAAAATAGGAATGTGGTACACAAATAAATAGTAAATCAGGGAATATATAAAAAATTATCTACTAATATAATCATAAAAAAATATAAAAATAAAACCACATGATGTACATAGATATATATTTAACAGAGAAAAATTCATAATGTTCACACAAATATATTAATCAAATGATATATATTACATTACCCAATTCATCGAAGGGATGCATAATTTTGGTCCCCACTTTCATATAATTATTTAAATATACATATTTGTATTAAATGAAATCAATCATTCATCCATTAAATACCATATCATAATTAACCCTTGTAAATAGAGTGAGTTAATTTTTTTTAAGGAGGTATCACATAAGAAGTTATTAGAAATTGGATCAAAAGATACCCAAAATATTATCACCCAAAAGAAACATATCATAATATAATTTATCATTTGATATATGAAAAATAATATACATGGTTATTGATCTTCCAAATAAATAAATGAAAATGGAAGATACATCATGAATATTGTTTTATTATCCTTTTAGTAATGATTTCACAAAAAATGTTAAAATTAACTTCCAAAAATCATTATCATAAGGTGATAAAATAAATTTTAAATTAATTTTACTAATAAATATCCCATTAATGGATCCTTTGAAATAAACAATGAAAAATTAAAATAATCATTAATAAAAAATCAGGGAATGATAATAAAATAAAAATAAATACTTTTTATAATATTTAATGGTTTAAAGTAACTTATATAAAAAAATGGGATTTAAAATATGATTAAAGATAAATATGAGAATTGAATAATAAAGTAAATATTTATCATTAAAATAAAAAAAATATTTTCTATGAAAGTATATGTATGTGGAAAAGAAATACTTAAAATAGAAAATAAAAATTATCCATTACAATGTTGTATTTTATGAGATAAAAATCAATCAAGAATGTCATTATATGAAATAAATTTATTTCACCTAAAAAAAGTGGGAAAAAATATGACATAATAAAATAGAATAATATATCCAAATTAAAAGAATATAATCAAAGAAAAAAGAGTATGGAGCAACGAAATGAGATGGAGTTCAAAAATATGTTACCTTAGATTCTTATTTTCTTGAAGGCACTTCAGCTCCTTGTATAAAAAATATGTATTTAGTTCTTAATTATATAATAACCCTATTTATATTTATTTAACTTTATATCATTCATTTATATTTATTTATAATATACTTGTGATTCATTCATAGTAAATATTAATCATCGGGTGTTAATTATTCCCTTTATTCTATATATTTATTGATATTAAAGTTTTAGTCCTTGAACCCTAATCATGTGTATATCACCTATAAATAGGTCATTTAATGATCATATAATTTTTTTATTTATTTTTTTAGTTTTAGGATTATTTCATGAAATTTAAGATAATGGCTCACAAATAATGGTAAATTTTTTTCCCTTTTGTGATTATTGAAGGAATTAATAGAATTTATTTTATTATAAAATATAAATATATATATTAAAATTGTCAAAATTTGAATATAAAAAAATTTATCATTAATAACATATATTATGATAATTTTTGTTTTCATAACCATCCATAATGAAAATATTATGGAATCATTTATATAGGTGGTTAACTGACCCAAACAAGAACACACTATAATTTAATAGATGACTGTGAAATTATTTTATTATAATATATCTATAATAGAATTATAATGATATTTTTTATATAATTAAATACTGATAAATAATATTTAAGAATTTAAAGAATGAGAAGATAAAAGTAAAATAAATAGAGGATGTTTCTACTTACTAATTATAAACTTGACCACCCCTTAGAAAATGTTTTTTTTGATTTTGACGGGTTTTTTTGGATCCTTCTTAATAAAAATGAATAATAAAAGTTATAGAGGATTTTTAGAGTTGAAATTTGGGCATACTAACTAGAGTAAACTGAAAATGAGGAGTGTTTTTGAATTTTTGGAGGGGGGGGGGGTTATAAATGAGTTTGATAGGTGTATTTACAAATACTCATTACTTAATGTGTAAAGAATATAATTTTACCAAGAAAGTGAGTTAAAATGGGGAAAAAGTTGATTATAGGTCATTTATAACAAAATATATAAATTTAATTGAAAGTATTTTTATATATTTTATCACTTTACTCATTAACATAACAATTTACCTCATTCTACCATTTACTAGTGAAACTCGTTACCTCAACAACTTATTTTCTTACAAAAAATGAAATAAAACGTCTTACCTAATGTAGAAATGATGATTAAAAATAAAAAATTCATTTTATTAAATATAATTTTGAAAAGTGATAAATATTTACTCTATAAAATAAAAATAAAAAATTCATAAAAACATTGTATGGAAAAAATTTACAGTATCTTACTTTTCAGATCTGGTTTCATATAGATCTGAATAGATTGGTCACTTATTTTGTATTTGTGAGCTCTTGGGCAGAGGAAACTTGGTGGATGATACTGATTCAAGGTTTTGTGGGAGACGAGGCTTGGTGATTTCCTTGGATTAGTGCATTGAGTATTTATATGGTAAGAATTCAGTGGGTGTTCTTAGGGTATTTGAGTGTGGACCTAGTTCTAATTCAGTAGACAGTGGTGATTATATTTTAGGAAATTAGGCGTCATTTGTCTTAGTTGTGAATGTGGAGTAGTTTCTATTTTTGACTATCCTCAGATGTGTTTCAGCTGTATTTCAAACTCATTATTTGGACCACTAATTGGTTGTGTTGTTGATTTATTTTCAGGCATTAGTTCTCAGATTGTTTCATTTGTTGTGGTACTGCATTTCACAGGTATTTCAGAGTGGTAGACCCATAAGGAGGTATGGGTGTTGTAACATTCCAGTTCCAGAAGCTTCCCAGAGGTGCCCCATAGCCGGTTGGTTACATGGACTCAAGTGAATTTACCTAAATTGTAGAGGCTGCTGATTATAAGAAAGGGAATTGGGTGTGATAGTGGGGAATATATATTCTCATTGGAAGAGTAACACAGTGGAAGAAAAACAGATAGCAATAGCAGAAGAAGTAAAATATGAAATAGTTAAACAACATAAGTAATAAACAACTGGAGCACAGACACACACAAATATATTTATTATGCATGATACATATTTCTAGGAAAACAACCAAACAACTCACAATGCTGGAATACAATACTAAACCAAAGTACAATTGAAAACAATAAGATGCTCCACAGCATCGCAAGCCTCAGCTTGGTCCCATGATCCCCAGGTCCGCAGAAATCAAGTACATAAAGTAGAAGGACACTTTACCTTATCTATACCTATGGCAATATAATCTGTTTGGGCACAAAAGAATGACCCAAAAAAAGTCTGAGACTAAATCCCAGTAGGACACCACCCAAAGATCTGTGCCTAACATTCAGTGAATATATATGGCAGGCTATAATCAAAATGAAGTAGTAAACATGAAAGTACTCAAAAGAAAACAATCCTACAGTTTCAAAAGTAGCCAATTATCTGATATCAAGTAAGCAGATAATCATAAGTAGGGAATCCTATGAAATGTACACACAGTATAACCCCTATGGTCCAACTAAAACAACACAAGCAACCCTCTGGGAAGTACACACAATCTGACCCCTCTCGTCCAGCTTTTGCACAAACTCTCTGAGGAAGCACTCACCATCAATTCCCCCCATAGTCTAATATCGGTAACTAAAAGGAAGTCTAGGGAAGCACTCAATGTCCAATTCCCCCTGTGACCTGCATCAAAGAACTTCAGACACTCTTAGTAAGCACTTATGTTCATTCCCCCTATGGTCTCGCATCGTAAAAGTAAACATACACTTTGGAGAAGCCCTCAACATCCATTCTCCCTATAATCTACTACACTAGGTTCTCAAGACCCTGGGTAAGTCAATTGAGCACAACAATACATGAAGTCCAAAGTATATCTCAATAACTACTTGGATAAATAGTCTACAACATAACAACTTTTCAGATAAACAATTTCACTCCATCCTATCAATACTAGGAATGGAAAGAAAATAGCCTAACAGGCTAAGAAAGACCAAAAAGTCATAAACAACACATGCATGGGAAAGACATCCATATCATATCAATTATCCCTATTCACATTCAATTGAACTCTACTCAAGCATATAAATCATTGCAGGCAATAACAGGGTTAAAACCGTAAACACGCAATACCCCAATCAAGGGTATTGGGAAATTTTACACATATAAATCAAAGACTATCTATAGAAAGGCACAAACCACCTACCTCGGCATGTACTTCAAAATTTTCCAGAAACGACTCTTTTTCTCAAAAACACTAGAGAAGAGAAAAAAAATACCTGAAAAAAAAGATTCGGGTTCTTAGAAACTTACCCCATTAAAGAAATTTGTCATCAAATTTCCCTAGAAAGGAGGCGTAGAAGAAGAATCCTCGAAAAGCTCTAGCCACTGTGATCATAAATCAGCCTCCCTCTCCCAGGTCTCGTCCTGTACTCGCCCATACTACCATATAACTCATACAAGAGGAACATACCAGCCCTGTAGAACTTTCGTAATTTGATTAAAAACCCAGATAGGATGCTCTTCAAACAAGGCATCCACCTGTAACTCAACCTCCTCAGGTTGAAAAACATGAGATAGGACTGAAAAGTAACTCTGAAGCTGATAAACATGGAAGATGTCATGCATAGCTTGGTACCTCTGAGGTAACTACAACCGATAGGAAACTGGACCAACTCTCTCCAACACCTCAAATAGATCAACGTACCTCGGGGAAAGCTTACCCTATCTCCTAATCCTCCTATGTCCCAACCTCAACGTGACACATATGAAAACCTGATCCCTGACCTCGAACTCCAGAGGTCATCTATGTTGATCAGCATAAGACTTCTATCGAGACTGTGCAGTAGCCATCCTCCTCTGAATCAATTCTATCTGCTCTATGGTCTCCTATACAAGACGAGGTCCCAACATAGCTGTATATCCTTCCTCCAACCAAAATAAGGGTGATCGAAATGGACTACCATATAATGCCTCATAAGGTGCCATCTGAATAGTTTCTTGAAAACTATTATTGTAGGAAAACTCCACTAGAGGTATGTGCTTCTCCCACGAACCTCCAAAATCCAGGATGCATGCCTGAATAATCTCCTCAAGCACCTGAATCGTATGCTCGGACTGGCCATCTATCTGGGGATGGTATGCCATACTCAGAATTACCTGTTTTCCCAAAGCCTTCTATAATCCCCGCTAGACCTGAGAAGTCAAACATGAATCTCTGTCAGAAACAATGGAGTGTGGAACCCCATGTAAACATACAATCTATCGGATGTACAAACTTTATAGCTCATCAACACTGAAGTCCTACTTGATCGGCAAGAAGTGAGAAACCTTCGTGAGTCTATCAATGAAAACCCATACTGCATCGTTCCCTCGAGGTGACCTCGGTAAACTTATCACAAAATCCATCGCAACATCATTCCACTTCCACTCGAGAATGGATAGCTGCTGCAAAATCCATGCTGGTTTCTGATGCTCCGCCTTCACCTACTGCGAGGTGGAACACCTCATGAAAAAACTAGCAACATATCTTTTCATACATGGAAACCAATACTAATGGTGTAGATCATGATACATCTTAGTGATACCAGGATGAACTGGCCAAACTAAGGAATGAAAGTCTCACATCAGCTCCCCGTGTATGTCTTCTGGCACACACATATGTCCATGAAAACGCATGATCTCATCCTCTCCTACTGTCTTTCCAGGAATAAGGTCCTCTCCTAAAACACTGTCCCATAGGACTAGGCCTTCAGAATATGATAGTTTCCTCATTCTCACTCGATCAAGTAGAGTATAGGTAACAACTATAGAAGAAATAAAAGTCTACCCCTGCCTTTTGTGCACCTCTAGATGCATCTTAGAGAATAGATCCATAAGCTTCCCCTCGCTGATGGCCTCTTGAACAGCCTGTATCTGAGTCCTCATGCTCAACACATCAGCCATATCATTTCCCTTACAAGGCATATAAGCAAGCTCAAAGTCAAAGGACTAAAGTTACTCAACGCACCTTTTTTGTCTCAAATTTATATCACACTGAGTGAAGATATACTTAATACTCTTATGGTCAGTGAAAACCACAAAATGATCTCCCAGATGATAATGTCTCCATAAACATAAATCACAAATGACTGAATCCAGCTCGAGATTGTGTGTTGGGTAGTTCTTCTAATGTGGCCTCAACTATAGAGACCCATACACAACAACCCCTTCCCCTTGAATAATCACTACTCCTAGCCCGATACCTAATGAATCACAGAAAAAAGTATAGCTCTTTCCTGGATCTGGAAATACTAGTATTGGTGTTGAAGTCAACGTCCCTTTCACCTCCTAAAAGGATGACTCGAAAGAATCTGACCACAAGAACCTTGCACCCTTCTTAGTCAGGCCCGTCAGTGGTGCTACTAAGTGTGAAAAGTCTTGTATGAAACATTTTTAGTAACCAGCTAGCCCTATAAAACTCCATACCTCAAATACATTCTTCGGGTCCTCCCAGAAAACTACTGCTCTCACATTCTCTGGGTCTACTGATCCTCCTGTCTCCGATATAACAAGACCCAAGAAGTGAATATGGTCTATCCAAAAGTGGAATTTTGAGAGCTTATCATATAACTGATGCTCTCTCAGTTTACTCAAATGGATCTCAAGATGTGTGGAATGGTCAGGTAGAGTGCGAGAGTACACCAAGATATCATCCAAAAAGAGTACCACAAATGAATCCAAGTATGGATGAAACACTCGGTTCATTAGTGCCATGAAAACTGCAGGCACATTCGTGAGACCGAATGGCATAACCCCATACTCTCATAGACCATACCTGCTCTGAAAGGCTATAAGAGGTACATCTGATGGTATAACATGGAATTGATGGTAACCAGATCTCAAGTCAATCTTCGAGAACACCCGAGCTCCTTGAATTTGATCAAAGAGATCATCAATCATTTTCAAGGGATATCGGTTCTTGACTGTCAACTAGTTCAACTTCTGATAATCCACACAAATTCTGAGGGTACCGTCCATCTTCTTTGTAAACAAGACATGTGAAACCCAAGGAGAAGTACTAGGTCAGATGAAACTCATTGCCTAAAACTCCTCCAACTACTTCTTGAGCTCCTGCAACTCTGGTGTATCCATCTTATAAGTATTAATGGACCCTGGTGCTACTCCTAGCACAAGATCAATATAAAAGTTCACCTCTCGCTCTGGAGGCAGAACTGAAAAGTCCTCTGAAAAGATATCCCTAAAATGATCCACCACTAGAGGAAATTCCATCTGTGAAGTCCCCTGGTCATCCACATAAAGACTATAAATCTAGGATATAACTCCTCCCAACCCATGATGCTTGAGTCCCGCTCTACTCGCTTGGACATCCCATTCACCCTTGTGAAGAAATGATCTGTCCTCTGGTGATGTGAAACTCACCCTACATCGATAGCAATCAACAACTGCCTGGAAGGGAACTAACCAGTCCATTCTGAGAATGAAATCATAACCTTTCATCTCTAAGACATAAAGGTCCCATAAGAAGTGACACCCACCAACCTCTAGAGGGCACTCCTTCCACTATCGTACACTAGTTGTTTTTGTACCCAATGGAGTGTCTAACATCAAGATATCAGTAGAATAAAAGATATAGATCCCAAGGACCTCCACAATAGAAAAATATATAATTCTATGAGGAGCCCCTGTATCAAAAAGATTAGAAGCTAAATTTAAGGCAACTAGGATCGTACCTCGAATGGTAGAGGGTCCGAGATCCTGCATCTGCTGGGTGTAATCCACTGCAAAAGTTTGGCCTGCCCCACATCCCTGGGACCCTGCCTAACCCCCTCAGTTGATCCACCTAGTTTTCACTGAAAGCTTGGTGACTGGATACCACGTCCATGACCTCCACATTGGCCTGAACGACTGGAAGAACTCTAGTTCCATGACTAGTGAGAAAAAGGTGGTTCTTCCTCCAAATGAGGAGTCATAGAAGAACTCCTTTCACCAGCTTCTGGTGATAAGATCTGATAGAAGTGATAGAGATGACCCATCTTGCCGCAAGATCGGCACTCCACTGGGTCTCTCGGGAAATGTGGCCTCATATTCCTGCTCTTCCAACACTGGTAACACACCACCTGGGTACCAGAAGAAGTGTCCCACCACCTCAGATCCCCATGCGTAGACTCCCTATGGCACTTTCTGCTATCAGTAAGAGGGATACCAACTCCGGATGTCGATCCTCCCTGGCTCATAACTCTATAATCACTCATATTACACTCCATGATCAGCGCCTAGTTGACTATAGAAGTGATGGAAGTCAACCTAAATATGTTCACCTGTGATCAGATGTCATTCCTAAGACCATACTCAAACTTCTATGCCAAAAATTAATCATGACCTCCTAGAATAGGCGTGAAGCACTGCAGATCTGTGAAACAAGAAGAATACTCCATAATAGAAAGAGTTCCCTGCTCTAGACTCATGAACTCTCGGGCTCGATATACCATCAAAGTCTCCAGGTAGAAGTAGCAATAGAAGGCACGTTGGAACTCATCCCACACGATAACCTGCTGGCATCCTGCCTGTGAGATCAAATCCCACCATCTCTTGGAAGAATCCTGATGCATATACATAGAAAGCTTCCCCCTCCTCTCTGGAGGCGTTTCCAGATGCTCAAAAATAGATATCATGGCTTATAACCATGACTCTACAGCCTGAGGCCCTCCTTCCCCTATGAAGGTGGGAGGATACTACTACTGGAATACCCACATCAGTTTTTCCATAGAATGGGCATGATGCAGTACTCCTTGGAAGGTCTTCATGAACCTCATAAATCCCTCTCGGAACTGTACATCAACACTTGTGTCCGGAATGATAGCTGGTGCCAAGACTGGCCCAACTGGAGGATCTGCTGGTAGTCCCTGATCAGCCATATTCGGTTTCGGATCACTACCTTGTAACTGGAAGACAACCGGAGGACGTCTTGGTGGCATGAATCTGCAATGTCAATCACACACCTTATATAAAGATTAACAAGGGATGAAATTTTGTAGTGTGATAAGGGAACAAGAAGAAGAACGAATTCTTGTTTTTTTTTTCAAAACATGGATACACAATGTGTATAATGACTACAAGATGTGTTTCGTTAAGCCTTCACATGACTGTGTACTTTTTCCCACCTAGGTCATGTAACAACCCATACACACGACATGTTGTCCTAACACATGGTGTGTACTCAAATCCTCTTCCCCTACCTGAGTTCTTTAACATGGTTAAGCCACACGGTTCTCCTAGAACAAGACTACTTGGCGTGTAAGTTCCAGACACGGTGTGTACTAGATGAATTTCCCCAACCCATGTTCTTAGTCACCCATCCGGTTACACGACTCACTCTATATGGCAGTTTGTGCCAGACACAATGTGTACTAGAAAGGTTTCACCGACCCGTGTTGATCACTACACTACTGGATACCTGGGTTACACTACACGGTGTGTTCAAGGTTGACATGATGTGTATAACATAATATTTCATCCCTCTATGTCGTTAGTCACACGGGTGGACATAAGGTCTACACAACACGACATGTACAACCGGTACACAACATTTCCCCCCCAAAGATTTCTCAACCCCATGTCTCTGCCCACAAATTTAGTGACACAGTTAGAGACTACACAGTGTGTACATATAGTACACAACTTGTAATCAAGAAAAATAGTTCCTTCCCAAACAGAAGGACACATGGAATGTATTCATCATTACATGTCGTGTATTCTCGGTTCTTCCAGACATCAAGCCTCATAAACTACTCCAGAACACATAAAACACTAAAAATAACATTAAAGTTCAAAAATCTGATCCGTGAGGGCCCATACTCCCCACGAATCAATGTTTGGTAACTCATACAGTTCATATTCAAGGTTAAAAGTATAATGATCCACCAAATTCCAACCCATGAGGTCCATAACACCTCAAGAACCAAATTTTGGAATTCATTCAAATGAAACCTTACACAACCAATACCTTATCAAAAAGAAGGTATTCTATCAAGGAATCTATCACAACAAAATTCATATCTTACAAAACCTCTATCACAAAAACATGAAATCACTAATGCACCCTAAATGACATGGGAAGAATGCATGACATGTGATTTCTAACAAGTGCCTATATGATGCATGAGATGGAATAACCTTATCTCATCAAGATTCAATAGATATAGAACCTCAATAATATCAACAATAACAGTACAAAACATGTGAATCATGCAACAGTGAAATAAAATCAACTGTGAAAGTACAAAACCAAAAAAATTAAAATAATGAGGTAGATTGGATTTTCCCTATACACAGGTTAGCTACTCCTGGGAACAACTTATTACCAAGTACCTATTACTTCCTATCCCTGGCTATAGGCTCCAAATATTAAGTCAAGAAGAAAGAATTCCTCTAATACCACTTTGTAACATCCGGGTTCCGGAAGCCGCCCAGAGGTTCCCCGTACCCGGTTGGTCACATGGCCACAAGTGCGTTTCCCCGAACGCTAGAGGATTTCAACTAGAAGTGAGGGACTTGGGTGTGATAGTGGGGAAACTATGTCTTCATTGGAAAATTTACACAGAGGAAGAAAAACAAATATAAATAGTGGAAGCAGTAAAACATGAAATACATAAACAATAGAAGTAATAAACAACTGGAGCACACACACATAGATATATATGATGCATGATACATAAGTCTGGGAAAGTAGCCAAAAAAGTCACAATGAAGGAATACAACACTAAACCAAATTACAACAAAAAAAATAAAATGCTCCATAGCATCGCAAGCCTCAGCTTGGTCTCATGCTCCCCAACTCTACAACAATCATGTACCTAAAGTAGAAGGGCACTTTCCCTTATCTGTACCTGCAACAATATAATCTATTTGGGCCCAAAATCATGACCCAAATAGGGTGTGAGACTAAATCCCAACAGGCAACCACCCAAAGATCTGTTCCTAACAGTCAGTGAATATATATGGTCGACTATAATTAAAAGGAAGCAGTAAACAAGAATGTACTCAAAAGTAAACAATCCTATAGTTTCAAAAGTAGTCAATTATCTGATATCAAGTAAGCAGCTAATCACAAGAAGGGAATCCTATGAGATGTACTCACAGCCTAACCCCTTTGGTCAAACCAAAACAATACAAGAAACCCTCTAGGAATTACACACAGTCTAACCCCTCTAGTTCGGCTTTTTCATAGACTCTATGAGGAAGCACTCGCCATCAATTCCACCTATAGTCTCGTATCAGTAACAAAAAGGTGCTCTTGAGAAGAACTCAACATCCAATTCCCCCTGTGGCCTTCATTGAGGAACAACATACACTTTCAGGAAGAACTTATGTCCATTCCCCCTATGGCCTCACATCATAATAGTAAATAGACACTCTATAGAAGCCCTCAACGTCCATTCTCCCTATGGTTTACTACACCAGGTTCTCACGACCCTTTGTAAGTCAATCAAGCACAACGATACATAAAGGAAAAATTATAACTTAAGAACTACTTGGATAAATAGTCTACAACATAACAGCATGTCGGAAAAACAATATCACTCCATCCTATCAACACTAGGAATGGAAAGCAAGCAGCCTAACATGATAAGCAAGAACAAATAGTCATAAACAACACACACATGGAAAAGTCATCCATAGCATAGCAATTAACCCTATTCACATTCAATTGACCTGTAATCAAGCATATAAATCATAGCAGGCAATAAAAAGGTTAAAACCATAAACACTCAATACCCCGATCAAGGGTATTGGGAAATTTTGCACATATAACTCAAAGACTATCAATGGAAAGGCACAAACCACCTACCTCAGAATTGTATGATCGATATATTCTAGAGTCAGCCCTTGGTTCGACCTAGAACGCGGTAGATCTAAAAAAATAACTAAAATTTTCGACTTAGGATAACTCACAAGAGAAGAGAAATCATGAAGCAAGGTTCAAGAAGAAGACATAATTCACCGATGCGATTCCAACGCAACTGATGAAGTTTTATTCTGAGAATGGATGCTCGATTGGGGGATCAGGGAAAGATCAGCAACGTATGGATGCTCTCGGTCGAAGAAGGAAAATAAGAAGACAGTTCTGCCAAATAGACGTGACCCCAGTCGGTTTAAATAAAAAAAGAAAGTATATGAAGTGTAATTTAGAAGTACACAACGTGAACTTGACCTTACCAACCCTTGTATAAGGCGGTCTCTAGTTCACCACACAAAGTTGTGTTCTAGACCGTTATATGACCAACACACGGCTACATGCGGAAAAAGAGTACACGATGTGTACTTATAAGTTCACAACGTGTACTTCAAAAATTTCCAGAAACTCCTATTTTCCTCAAAACCACCAGAGAAGAGAAAAACATACCTGAAAAAAAGATCTGCATTCTTATAAACTTCCCCCTTATAGAAATTCATCCCAAAATTTCCCTAGAAAGGCGATGTATAAGAAGAATCTTTGAAAAGATCTGGCCACTGTGATCGTACATCAACCTCCCTCTCCTAGGTCTCATCCTGTATTCTCCCGTGCTGTCATAGCACTCCTACCAGAGGAACAGACCGACCATGGAGAACATTCGTACTTTGATCAAAAATATAGATTGGATGCTCCTCAAACGAGGCATCCACCTTTAACTCAACCTCTTCAGGTTGAAAACATGAGATGGGTCTGAGAATTAATGTCGAAGTTTAGAAATGTGGAAGACTTTTTTCATAGCTCAGAATGTATGAGGTAACTGCAACCGATAGGCAATCAGCCCAACTCTCTCTAACACCTCAAACGGCCCAACGTACCTTGGTGAAAGCTTACCCTATCTCCTAATCCTCTTGTTTCCCAACCTCAGTGTGACACGTAGGAAAACCTGATCCCTAACCTCGAACTCCAGAGATCATCTTCATCGATCAGAATAAGACTTATGTCGATACTGTGCAGTAGCCATCCTCTTCCGAATCAATTCTATCAGCTCTGTGGTCTTCTGGACAATACAAGGTCCCAACATAGCTACCTCTCTTACCTCCATCCAATATAAGGGTGATCGACATGGACTACCATACAAAGCCTTATAAGGTTCCATCTGAATAGTTTCTTGAAAACTATTATTGTAGGAAAACTCAACTGGAGGTATGTTCTTCTCCCAAAAACCTCCAAAATCCAGGATTCATGCACGAAGCATGTCCTCAAGCACCTGAATTGTACGCTTAGAATTTCCATCTATCTGGGGATGGTATGTGGTAATCAGAAGTACCTGTGTACCCAAAACCTTTTATAATCCCTTCCATACCTAAGAAGTAAAACATGCATCTCTTTTAGAAATAATGGAGTGCGGAACCCCATGTAAATGTACAATCTCTCAGATGTACAACCTTCCCAGCTCATCAACAGTGAAGGTATCCTAGATCGAAAAGACACGAGAAACCTTTGTGAGTCCGTCAATGACAAACCACACTACATCGTTCCCTCTAGGAGACCTTGGTAAACCTGTAATGAAATCCATCATGACATTATTCCACTTCCACTTGGGAATGGGTAACTACTACAAAAGCCATGCTGGTCACTGATGCTCCGCCTACACCTGCTGGTAGGCGGAACACCTCATGAAAACACTAGAAACAACTCTTTTCATACTTTTCCACCAATATTAATAGCGTAGATCATGATACATCTTAGTGACACCTGAATGAACTTCCCAAACCGAGGAATGAAAGTCTCGCATCAGCTCCTCGCGTATGTCTTCTGGAACCCACACGCGTCCATGAAAACGCAAGATCTCATCCTCTCATATTTTCTATCTAGGAATAAGGTCCTCTTCTAAAACACTCTCCCAAAGGACTAAGCCTTCAGAATCTGATAGCTGTCTCATTCGCACTTGACCGGTGTCATGTGGACACTCTCGGTCGATGAAGGTGAAGAATAAGATGCTTCTTCCAAATAGATACGACCTCGGTCCGTTTAAAGAAAAAAATAAAGTACACGAAGTGTAATTTAGAAGTACATGGTGTATACTTTTCCTTACCAGCCCCCACATAAGGCGGTCTCCAGGTCACCACACATGGTTGTGTGCTCTTCTGTTATATAGCTAGCACACGACTACATGTGTAAAAAGAGTACACAACATGTACATTAAAAATTTACAAAAACTCCTCTTTTTCTCAAAAACACCAGATAAGAGAAAAACATACCTGAAAAGAAGATCTGGGTTCTTACAGGTGTGTTGAAACCCATCGTCACCTATCTATCCTCTTCTTTATTGGACAGACGGGTAGCCTACTATTTACTTATTGCATATAGTTTTCTCTCTGCTTTTGTGTTGCATCAAGTTAGAATTGTGGCATGTTCCTTTATGATTTTTCAGGTGGGTGACTAGAAATAAGGACATGTGTGATGGTATCTACCATCTATTCCTACTCCCACATATCATTGTGGGTTTGAGGGGTTCTCTACCATGTTGTGTTGACTGCAATGACACAAATTATTGACAGGGGGCGATACATCATCATCAATTGATTCCTCTATTGTATTTTCTGGTGGGTGGGGGGGTGATGAATCTTTTTTCTAATTCTTTTCTTGATAGTTTATCCCATTGGATCATTTGAGGCCATTTAATACCTTCGTGTCATGTTTCTTTAAAGAGTTCATGCCTATGTGTATAGTATGGGTTCCCTCTTGAACCATTTCTCAAATGGGGTTGCTTATTTTATTTTCAATAAATGGCCCTCTCCCTTAACCTTTAAAAAAAAATACATATTTATAAAACCCTAAATTCTATATAAAAAACCCATAAATACCACTACTTAGACTCAAATGGTGATATAGGAAATGGTGTAATTTGCATGTGGTGATTCAATTTAGATGAATCTCATTGTGATCTTTATTGGCTAAAATGCCCCCCCCCCCCGAGTAAAAAATTTCTGTCAAACTGTACTTGTTGAAGTTCAACTAGGGTTTGGTTAGTGAAAAAAATAGTGATTCTACCTCATTATCAATAATAGAAAAATAAGCCTCATATTGAATACTTTTACTCCATTATGTTAGAGCTTCCTACTTTTTATATAAATTTCATAATGCTTAATTCTATTTATTCTAGCTATATCATCAACTAAATTATACTAGTCAGTTCCCTTAATAACATTAATTTATTATAAAACACTCTTTTAACCAACCTTATAATGAAATAATATATCCCATTAAACACTTTTATATAATGGTTAAATATATACCCAATTATTGTATTTTCTTAATGGTTATACATTTCCAACAACCATATAAGTCCAACGATTATATATCATCCATATTACCTATTTACATTCCCACATATTTCCTCCTATACTTCTTTAAAGTCATTCATCATATGTTTTTTTATGAAAAATTATACCATATTTCTTATTTGTGGCATTCCTTACATAGTTATACCTAATAGTAAGATCTTCTTAGGATATTACAAGGATGAATACATTAATTTTACAGTCTTTTTTACTTATAAATTTATTCCAATTATAATTTTTAGAGTAATATTCTATATACTTTCATATGATATTAATGTTCATTTCATTTTATGGTATAATATTCTAATTGAATAAAATAACTCAGTGTTAATTTAATCTCTATGTTTCATATAACATAAGTAAATCAACACATAGCTACTACTAAATGGTCTTTCATGATAAAAATATTGTGTATACTCCCCCCACAAAAGAAAATTCACCCTCAAAATTTTATAACTCAAATGGAAATAGAATATGGTATTTTTGTCTCATTACATATTCAAGTTCCTTCATCACTTCCTCAAACTCATGATTCCACAAAGAACTTTGACCATATGAGTGATCTTATTTCATATTAATTTATCTTTTAAATCCAAGTTATCCATTTATTTTTTGATATAATTGATATATTTGTTAAATTCTATAAACTTTGGGTTTTATCAATTTGTTAGATCTGGTATGTACCTTCTCAAAAGTGATACATGGATCACATCATGCAGCTCAGATATGTTTGGTGGAATCATCAATTAATAATATAAATTCCCTTGAAATTCATGAATATCAAAGGGTTGATATATCATGGAATCAACATTTCATACTTTCCAATTATCATGGACCTATTTTATAGAATTTTCCAAAGTAAAACTTTTTCTTCAACATCAAACTCTAGTTCACTTATATGATTATCAGTGTAAATATTCTATCAAATATATCATATATTAATATTTTTATTAATGGTTTGAATCTTCTATATCTTTAATTGACCAAGATCTGATCCCAATAACATCTTCTCTAGGAATTCTTCCTAGAATTTTTGAGTTTTACATCGATTCCCATAAAGAGCCTCATATGGTGTCATTTGAATACTTGGGTGGAAACCATTGTTATTTGAAAACATGACCAATTAAATATATTGATTATAGCCTAATTTGAAATCCATCAATTAAGAACTCAATGTGTCACCCAAGTTCTAAATTCTCACTTCATATTGATAAGGAATTTAAGGATGATATGTAGTGATATATCTCTACTTTTTAACTAATGATTATTGAATAATTATTCATAATATTAATGTAAAACTTGGATCTTGCTCAAATAAAATTGAAATTGGTTCTCTATAAAACCTTATTACTTGATTTATGTATATATTAAAGATTTTATTGTGTGATAAATCTTAAATAATAGTAATGAAGTGGACTGACTTTGTAATCCAATTTACTAAAACCCAAACGACCCTATTACTTTTAGAGGTATTGGGAAGAGCTATAACAAAATTCATGGAAATGTTTTTCTATTTCCATATGGGTATAAGAAATGGTTTCATAATCCCCTTAGACTTATGATGTTAAAACTTAATTTACTGCAAGACCAAGAATCATGATGTATTTTTTGTAATATCCCTATTCATGTTATACCACTAGAAGTACTCTATGAATTATTAATATATATTTGTGATTCTTGGGTGAATAAATAATGATGAGATATGTAAAACATCTAAAATATTCTTCTTTAGTTTCATCATGTATGAAACACATATTAATGTTCCTAAAATTGAAACTCCATATTTTTCATGTTCACACACTAGAATATTTCCCACCTTATTTTATATCATCATATCATCGATTTTTTTCCCATGAACTTAACTTTGGTATCTGGTAGAGAAATAATTTTAGAAATCCATTCTTTCATACCTTTAATTTTTATTTCCATGTACATCAATTAAATATCTATGAAGATTAGTTCTCCATAAAACTTATTCACATATAATGTATCATAATTCATTTTTCTTATCAAATCATCTACTTTTTTTACTTTACTAATATGGTTGTTTATTGATAAATCATAAACCTTGATTAACTATTAAAATATATTTTGGGGTTTATCTATATCTTTATTTGTAAATATATACTTTAAACTCTTGAGATAATTATATTTATCACACTTCTCTACATATAAATAATACTTATAAATATTTAATACAAAAAGAATCATTATTATATCCAAATATTACATTGGGAAATTTTCTTATAAACTTTAAAGAGTGGAATCAAGTATTACATTTTAATTTTTAATGGGAGAACAACCCAAACACTTATTTGAAATTTCATTGTATATAATATACCCTTTTATACTGTTGGGTTGTGTGAGTACATATATAAAAACCAACCTATTCTTAATCCCCTTGATGTTTTCTCCAAATTATTTTATCAAAATAAACAATACTCTATTATACATTTACTAGGTTAGGGGATTTCGAAGTCATGAAAAAATTTCTCATAAAGCTTTGATCATGTGTAGCCAATCTAAGAAAATTATATATCTGTATTATAGTTTTTCATTTAATATATTTTTAAAACACTATTGTATTTAAAGGATCCAAATAATTACCCTTTCTTATGTTTACAAGAACAATAAAGTAAATTTTTTGCAACCAATATTGTAACAACACTAAAATATCAGGTATGATTTCAAAGAATTATTTTTTTATTTAAATTATTTAATCATGGATAATATGGTATGTGTTCCGGGGAATTTAGAATTAAGATGTATTTCGAAAAGTGTACAAGTGTCCTCCCTTTATGAAAATGTTTGAGATGGGTATCAAGTACCCAATGTGGTTCCACCAAGTACATAGTGGCTCGAGAAGTTCCCCTTTATGTCCAAATGTCCCAACAATCAATTATTGGGGGGGGGGTGTATTAGGTGTTTAATGGAGAATAAAGTAAACATTAAAGGTTCATTGAGTACCCACTGGCTTTTGGGTGTCTTTTTTGTGGATGTTTTGGATTTTTCCCTTATTTCCCTCACTTATCCTATCATATTTCTCCCCCAACCCCAACTCGATCTTATACTAATTTTGGGACTCATTTGTCCCTCTTATGTTCTTCACAGATCTACACTTATTCATTCTATGTTTCGTTGGTTTCAATGAAATTTAATTGGAAATTCTAACTCTGTGGATAACCTTGATGAGTTTTATTCTCATTTTCCCTTGGTTGATTTAAAATTCATAATTATATGGGATTTTGGTTTATTTTTAGGAGGTTTTTTTGGTTCAGACATGAATCGAATGTTTTGATTTGATGAGTATCTAAAGTTTGATGTATGAATTTAATACCATGTTATGAAATTTATATATGGTTTTATAGACTATCATGCATGTAATTGCATGATATTTCCTAATATTTTTTGTCTTATGTATCAAAGTTTCACAGTGAGTCTATATTTTTGTAATTTACCCCTTAGAGGGTTGATTTTGAGAATGATAAAACCATGCCTTATAGAATATATTGAGTTATATTTTTCCACTAGGGGTGGTATGAAAATTTATGAGGTTTTCAGGCTTGATGGAGGTTTGGGTGATCTTGTAACTTAGAATATTGAATATAGTGATTAATCCCATATAATTTGAATGTGTTGGGTGAGAAAACTTGTATAGTGTGAGTGACCTAGAGGGCTTGAGTCGGTAGTTTACATTAGTTTATACATATGACATCCTTGTGTTTGTGGGGTCATGTCGGGGCTAGTGGTTCACCCTAGAAAATTATATGTTTGATTGGTAACTCTAACACCAACTATATAATTTTTTCAAGAATATATTAGGTTGCGAATTTATCTTGAGTGAGATGATAGTGGATTATGATGAGGTTATGAACACATCTTGAGTGAGAGGATAGTGTCTTATGATGAGGTTGTTTGACCACATCCTGAGTGAGATGATGGTGGATTATGGTATGGCGATGTAACCATACCCCGAGCGAGAGGGTGTTGGTGTGGGATTTTGGGTATGATTTCACCATGAGTGGGGGGATGTTGGATATGGGATGATGATACATGACCACTAATGAGTGAGGGGGTGTTGTTCTAGTACTTGATGTGGAATTGTGCCTTGATTGAGAAGGTATTAGCCATTTTTGAGATATATTTGGGGCTTAATGTCATGACCTATCCCAGAGGGGCCCGTGCCATTACTACCCGATGCCCACCTCCGATAGGCCAGGGGATGGAGACTAACACTAAGTAGTAATATACCATAAAAGAGAGGCATTTTCCCTAGTACCTAGACACACACACACACACACACACATCTCTAAGCCAAAAATGATGAATTGTAAAAACACTAAGTAAAAAATAATGATTACCACTAAGATACCAACAATAGAGTATGATAGTAGGAAAACTGAAAGGAAAACAAGTCAAGAATATAAGCCCACCAAAGGTAAAGTCTTCAAAAGTGAATACAAAAGTTCCTGAAACTCATCTTTAAAAAACCATACCTAAAGGTTAGGTGTTGGAAAACTGTCTGAAGATGATGGATCAAAACTTTCCTATCTAATCAATCTAATAACCACATGGTACTGGGATCTATCAAAGCATTGGTTATCTTCACAATACATGACACATATGGGAAAATCCTTTATAGGTGTGAGTAAAACAATACTCAGTAGGACATGCCAAAACCTCAAAGGTATTTCCACTAAGAAATACAAGAATTGTATCCCAAAGGAAATATATTAAGTATAGAAAAAAGAAAACACACGAAGTACAATCAATATAGTTAGCTCACACATGTATAAGTCTAAAGAATGAAGATAATGATTTCTAGTTTTAGTCCACAGATCTACCAATATACAGATAACTAGAAGTGTTGACAGTGCACAGAGCATCGATGGAACATAGAGCATCAGTGACACAAGGAGCATCAATGGTGCACAGAGCGTCGGTGGCGCCTAGAGTGACGATGAAAATTGGGGAATCAATGGTGAACATATCATCAATAGAGTAAGGAGCATCGGTGGCACACAGAGTGTCCATGACACAAAAATCATCATTGGAATATGGAGCGTTGATGGGTCATGAATCCCCTAAGTCACACGGTCTCCAAGATCACATAGTCACAGCAAGCCGCATGACTTAGATTGTTTTGTGTTTGTTCCAATAGAACCTACTCAATCCATTAATTTTCATTACATATTTCATAAAAACTCAATTTGAGTATCTCAAAAGTACTATCTCGTCACAAGGGTCCCAATGAAGCAAACCAAAAATAGAAAATTCACCTACAACCATGGTTTGGAACCATGGATGTAGGACTGAAAACCGTGGCAATAGCCTATGTCCACAGTTTTGGAAAACTGTGGCCACTATCGCTGTGGAAGTAGGTGTTAACTTCTACCATAGTTTTAACCTCACACTAGGCCACCTATGGACACAGTTAAAACCATGCAACTAGGTCCCCTACTTCCACGGTTAAAACTGTGGCTATATCATTTATATGGTATAAAAATATAATTTATTCCGCCATCACTACCAGTTTCCCACCCCCATTCCAGTCCCCCACGACCCTGCTAGTTTCCCCACCCTTGCACCCCCACCCCTTGCTAGTTCCCCCACCTCATACCTTGCACCCCTCCCCCTTCCCATACTAGTCCCCCCTGCAAGTTCCCCTTCCCCTTCCAGTCCCCCCCCACTGCCAGTCCCCCCTACCAGTTAACCCTCCCCCACCTCCTAGTTCCCCCTTTCAGTCCCCCGCCCCACATTTTCCACCCATTTCACCCCACCCCAGCTAGTTCCCCCTTAATATTCCCTCCCTTTCACCCATCCCACCCTCTTACCATGCCTCTTGCACCCCCACCTTTTCCTCACCATTGCACCCCCACCCTCTGCTAGTTCCCCTGCCAGAACCCCTGCACCCCCATCTACTATTCCCATTGCACAGCCCTCCCCCTACTAGTTCCCCCCTCCCCTGCCAGTTTCCCTTGCTAGTTATCCCCTACCTCGGCCAGTTTTCCCTCCCCCTTCCAGTCCTGGACCCTTTTTCCAGTCCCCCCCTCACCCAACTAGTTTCCCTTCCCCCTACCCCTTCCAGTCCCCTCCCTCTACTAACCCCACACCCCCATCCACCCTGCCCCTTCCACCACTACCAATACCCTCACGTTCCCAGTCCCCCTCCAAAATTTTCCTCCCCCTTGCACCCCACCAACTGTTGGTTCCCCCTGACATCCCCCCTTGCACCCCACCCACCATTCCCCTTTCACCCCTCCCCCTACTAGTCCCCTCCCCCACCTGCGAGTTCCCCCCTTCCCCTTCCAGTTTCCCCTGCCCCTGCCAGTTCCCCCTTCCCCTGTCAGTTTCTCCTCCCCCCTGCCCCTGCCAGTACCCCTCCCCCTTTCTAGTTCCCCCATGCACCCCACCCACCCTACCCCTTGCACCCCTACTAGTCTCATCCCCCTACCAGTTTCCCCTCCGCCACCTGCTAGTTCCCCACTTCCAATTTCCCCTCCCCCCGACAGTTTTCCCTACCACTTCCAGTTTCCCCTCCCCCTGACAGTCCTTCCCCCCACCCTGCCATTTTCCCCTCCCCCTGCCCCTGCCAGTCCCCCCTTCCACCCCTTATACCCCCTCTTTAATGCTCCGACCCCAGTTACCTAGAGTCGGTGCATTATTTTAATAAATTGGCATTATTACAAGGAATGAAGTCTCGAAGGACCGATCAGTTTAGCAGTCTGGGAAAATAGATTACATACATGAATGTTACATTACACTTTAAGAAATACAATACAACATAAATAATCCTTTATGAACGCCACTATTACCTTGGATTAACCCTGCATATCAATCACAATACACTTCTTGGAATCCTAGGAAAAATAAAACATAGAAAGGGCTGAGCTCAAATGCTCAGTAAGGATAACAATACAGTGGAAGCTTTCATAAATAAGCATAAACATTTAAGGCAATGTATAACTAAAACAAAAGCCTTTTAAACTTGAACTTCAGAATAATATGGAAAAAATAAAATGAAATAATTCCATTTACTTATTCACATGAATATTCTACTAGTCGAATAATCACATGCAATATCACTAACCACTTTCATAATGATGGAATTCATAATGCCAGACAATCATAACCACATAGTCAAGGACTTGTTCCAAGACTAAAAATAAGATTTTTTCAAGGCCTTGTGACAAGAAACTAGTTTGACTCATGAGAACTACCGATGCATCGAGGAGCTATAACGGGCTCCACCCGTTACTTACTAAGTCCAATGAATTCTTCATATGAAAAGTTTTAAACATAACATAAAAATTCGTATTAAAACTAGCATACGAAATGTAAATACTTTATCCATAAAAAATGAATGGTATAAAATTAACACATCCATAGTCAAACATATCACAAAACCTTCAATACAATATGGAAGATTTTTATCATAATAAATCATCTTCAAACAAGTTTAAAATCCATCAATGTATGTTGACATAGATGAAAATGATTTTTAAAACTCTTTGAGAGAAATATCCCTTTTTCATGAAAACATTTAAAAGTCAAACAATTTATAAAGGGAGAAATTTAAAGAAATTTTTGAATCAAAGTGTCCCATACCACTTTGAAACTTTTTAAAGGAATTAACATTTTAAAAACATTCATGTCCATATAAATAAATCCTTAAAAACCATTTTGAAAACCTGGACATTAATGAGAATGATTTAGAAGAATAAATATTTAAAACATTTAAAATTATATTTTAGTAAAAAAATTCCCTTAAAAAGAATCATTTTGAAAACTATTTTATAAAACATGGACATGGATAATAAATATGTCCCGGTAGATACTTACGTATAAACAACCTCAGATAATAAAGAGATTGTAGAATTAACCCTTACCAATTTTGTAACTAGTGAAACATACACCCCACAAAAGAGGTATCATACAATGAATATGTAAATACACATAAATTAAATTTTATTACACAAATATTACAATTATGGGTAGTAAATACACCACACAAAAGGTAATAGTGGAAATATGGCATGAATCTCATGGGAATAAGGAGTGAGATAAAAACCCCTTACCTTGAACTTTCCTTTAGTTGAGGGTACGTTTAACCTCCTGTATGAAGACTATAGTCTGTTATTAAATTATACCAGAACCATATTAATATTTATGATATCATAGATTATTCATTTATGACTTTATACTACCCATTTAATAATAATTTCCATGTTATATTAATATTTCAGGTAATAATCACTTTCTTTATCGTACGTGTTTCAACTTGTTACTTTTGATTGTATCACTTAGATCATGATTTAAATACTTACAGAATATAAAACATGATTTATATATCATATATATTTAGAATATAAATATGTATAATAGACATATATATGAAATCGAAAACACCATTTATGGATATGGTATTCCGTATGTACACATAAACGATGTTTCCGTTTTCATATAGTATTGAACGGAAGTAAGTGAATAAGATATATGTAAGTACATTAATACTTATATATATAAATATATATATCTAGTAGCATTATTATGTCATATATTAAATATTTATTAGTAATATATATTTTTATAATTGTCGATGAATGGTGAACTTGGAAATGAATCTCATCGTGTCGTTGAGACGGAAATCAGTACGTACGCACGAGCGAAAATATCATTCTTTTGATATTAAAATAGTATATAATTGGATGTTATATCATATATACAGAATAATTATCATGTTATATTTATTATTTACATCAAATACACATCATTATTATACCCATCCAAATAATAATGTATTGAATAACAATTAAACCAAGACTTGGAGACGGTAAGTCGTACATACGCACGTATGGTGACATGTCATTCAAAGGGTGGGTAAAATAATGAATTTGGTTGTACCATAATTATAATAACATCACAATGTATATAATATACTGTATTTAATATTTTATAATGGAAACAACAAAGAAAAAGGAAGTGTAAGAATAAAGTAACTTGAAAGAGGGTGGTGAAATCATTACCTCTTATTCATGTTCTTCCTTTTGATTTGATCAAAATGGATCATTAGGTTGGCTTTATGATCAAAATAAGGACTCTAGGTTGAAGGGAGTATATTTTAGATGGTATTAGGGTAGGTGTTGGCCGATCCAAATGGCTTAGAAGGTGTGAATTAGAGTGAAAGGGGAGTGCCCTTTTATAAGAGGGGTGAGGGGAACCGTAGGAAAAACATAAAATATTATTTTATAATAAATTAATATTCGGTTTATAATGGCTCAAAATTGATTTATTTCGAGGATAAGATGGGTATGGGTCTAAATACACTCAACCAATAGGTTTTAGACAGGTTTGGGTCACTTTATTAACCTTATCTTTTAGTTTTAACTCTTAGTTAATTAGTTTGACATTTACCATGCCTCTTTGCATTTTTATATTATATGGTTAATAAACTTACTATAAACTTCCAATAGACCCCCAAGTGGTTCATTAATTATAAAAATATCATGATATAAGTCCTTTGGCTGAACCTTATATTTTTAGAAATAGAATATCAATTAATAATATAATTTTTTTTAAAACTCTTTTATATCAATTTTGATACTATTGGGTATTTTGTTTTTGATAAATTCATAAAAGAATTATTACTTCGAAAAAACTCATATAACAAATCCTAATATGTCATATTAACCTATAAAATTATTTTATTTTATAAAAAGTCTCAAATTATATTTATTTGGGTATTTATAATATCAATTATCTTAATCTTTCATTAATACAGTAATTACTGCATCATCATTGGGTCATAAATAAATTAAATTATTTAATGTCTAAAAATAATAAATAAAATACCATTATATATGAAATATTTTTATCTTTCTAATTAATATTTATAATCTAATCTATCTTATGTATAACACTATATGAAAAATGTTTTAGTTATTAAACTTTGATTTTTACTCTTTTAACTCTTCTTTGAATTAAATAATAATAAATGTCCTAATCTAATCCAAGTGGACCTAAATGATAATATTTTATTACTAAGGTTTTTTTGGTCTAGATAAACTTTTCCAATAGAATTAGGACATGTGTTAGGGTAATATTAATATCATTTTTATCCTATTTACTTTTAACCGTGGTAAATAAAAGTAAAAAGTTACTATTCACCAAAAATTATTTTTATCTTATTGAACCACATTTTACTCCTTGATATTAAACATGTCTCTTGTATTTTATAAATTCCACTCACATAAGCAGTAAAATTATGTTTTATGTGAATTTGAAAATTCTCCTAGGAGATGGGTAAAAGATGGTGAAAAGTTCAATAAAAAATTTATATATCTAAAATTATTATAAACTGACTCCAATGAATTAAATTGAACTTATATAGGTATTATGTATCTATTTTGTCCTAAAATAAATTTTAAAAAAATAAATAAATAATTAAATAAAAAGTTGTTTTTACCCAATAACTCAGTGTTTTTCACTATTCATCAAAAATTGAAAGTTTTCAGAAAAAGACCAAAAATTCATGCTAATAAAATTTTGATAGTCCAAATCCAAAAATTATTTCTATTTTACCAAATTCAAAGTATTGAAGTTTCATTAATTGATTTAAAATTAATTATCGTTTTCAAAACAAATAGCGTGTTTTTAAGAAACAATAACTATCAAGAGATTGACACTTGTTTACGTATAATTTCAATGTGAAATTAATTCCAATGACCAACATTGGATTAAAGGGTAAAAATATAATCTAATTATACTTCCAAAACATTAAAATGTATAATTAAACACTATAAATTATTTTTATTAAATTTTTTTTTTCAGTTAAAATAAAGTATTTTTCACTATTAACCAAAATATGAAAGTTATCAGGAAAACACAAAAAATTTATTGAAACTAAATTCTTATGTCCCGATTCTAATGAAGAAGTTTGTTTTGTCAAATTGAACATATAAAAGTTTAAAATATTGGATTTAAAAAGGGTTCGCAATTAAAAGGCGGTAAAATTGCATTATTTGAAAAATAATTCTTTTATCTGAAAAAAATGAATTTGTTCTTACATTATGTATAAGAAACTCATAATATGGATTCTAAAATTATTAGGATTATATAATATTCAAAATTCAGTTAATACTATTCATAACCGCTTTTGAACGGCTAGTTTGGTAAGTCGTGACGCGCTTGAACTCAGTGTTGTGTGTAGTGCAAGTTACACTACTACAATTAAGCCTTTTAGCGGACGCCTTGCGACCGCTTTTGGCAGTCGTTGTTGCTTCGTCGGTAAAGACCAACAGCAACCGCCATTGGCGGCCGCTGTTGGTCCTTTTAAAAAATACAGAATTCATGTGTGTAGGATAGCAGGTGGGTGCGACTATGGACACACGTGGATAGCTGGTGGATGCGACGAGGGGTCGAAAACTTGGGTCGCCGGCCATGGAAGATCTATGGCGGCCAGAGGGAGGGACAAGAGCGTTGTTGAGCTATTAGGCGAGAAGATGACGGAGATGGGTTTAGTGGCTGGTGAGGTAGGTGTGACTGGAGGTGACGGGGGGTCGTGAAGGAGGTGAGTGAGGGTTGTAGTGTGGTGGCAGGGGACTTATCACGGCGGCATGAGAATTACAGCGATGACAGGGGGCGGTATTGGCAGCATCGAATTGGTGTACACGAAGAATATGAGTGGAAGCGGGAAAAACCCCGCCTGTTTTTTTGACGGAATTAGCGACCTCCATTGTCGGTTGCTAATTCCTGTAGGCGCAAAAGCCTGGATTTCTAGTAGTATTATTTCATTACATTGAAGAAATAACATACTATGAAATATTTGGGTGTTACACCCTCCCACCCTGCCCATTGAACCCCCTGCCAAACCCCTCCCGCCTTCCAGTTTCCCACCCCCTGCCCCTGCCAGTCCCCCACACCTACCCCTTCTAGTTCCCCCTACCAATTTCCCCTCCTCCCAACCCCTTACAGTCCCCTCCCCCCTACTCCTACCATTCCCCCTCCATACTAACATCTTAACCCAACCCATTGGCTTGTATCAGGTCAGAGGGTCTACTAACCATTGGTGAAATTTCTTAGACACTATATATATTTCATGGGTTTAAAAACAATGTTACAAAATGAGAACGAGTTACTCTATTTATCACACAGAGGATAAATATGGTACTCACTATCCAAATTAAATTATACACTAAATCTACCTACATACTAAGAATTAAAAAACTCCAAATATAAAAAAACACATAAGTCCACTTACATGAGTCTCCCTATAAGACAAACTATCAAAGATGTCTAGAAACAGCTCACTAGTACCCACAAAACAAGGTAGAACATAATAGTTCTCATCCCCTAAAATTATGGTAAAACAAAACATCTTAGAAAATTAGAAAAGAATATAAATCAATTAACAAGAATAGTTTAGTCATATAACCAACAATAATTAAATAAATACACCAAGTATAGGAAAACAAAACCGATCTCCAACTGAACTAATGTGCTATAGATAAAAAATATTTCATGTGTTGATACATATATCATCATGTTGTAGGTTCTCATTTGGAGTTCTATTGTGATTTTATATAAATATATAAGATGAAGTTATTCTCAGAAGGTTCATCCATAGATCATTATATGAAGTTATAAATCTGAAAATTCCATGTGAATTAATCATTACATTTACAAAAATCATGATTGGTTCATCATGAAATAATTTCATACCATAAGAAAGGAATCAAATAATTTTTGGCCATGGTGAAGATAGTGAAGTAGCCAGGAAGGCCACACCAATCAAAGAGAGAATTATGTTGGTCATGATGCAATGATCGTGTTCTTGTGTGAAACAACAAGTCTAATATGGTCATGGTAGTCTCTGTAGTGATCATCTAGAATACTTGTGTGAAGCATCCAAGGCCAAAATGGACATAGAATATGACATGGTTAGAGTGTCATAATTTATTGAAGATATATAGTATAATAAGGATGATATGGGAAGTAAAAAAACATAATTTTGTTGTAATATATTTCTTGGTGAAGTATTTGTATCCCTATGGGAAATAGGAAATCCCACAACACCCATGGTAATCAATGACGTTATCCATGGTTTTCAAGTGGTGTTTCACTTCAAAAATTTATTGAGGAATAGGGCCACACACATAGTTCACTAATATTTGGTTTAAATTATAAATAAAACAAATTATTAGAAGGATTACTACACATTAGTGGTTCTCATTTTGGAAGTAAAACATATCATTTTTTCTATACCATGATATGGTGTAAGCTAAGTACGAGAGTTTAATTCAGTTACAAATTGTTTTACCAATATTTATTATTGCAATATATAATGTCTCAAAAATTCAATCTAGGAGATTGTTATTAGAAGAATAAAATATATCTAGAATATCAACATGATACAATGTCTTGGATTGATCTAAAGAATGTATAGAAATAGTTGAAAGATGTTTGAGAATTTGAAATTGAAATTAAAATTAAAAAATAAAGATGGATACCGTGAAAAGTAGTACATATACACAATGAAGAGAAAATATATAATTTGGAGTTTATAATAGAGCACTAATTGAAAATAGAAGAATAAGGAGAGATTAGAGTGTATTTTGAAAGTATAATTTAGTGGATATAATTTGTAGCATCTAGAAGATAAGGATTTAAACAACACCATTTCTAAAATAAGAGTATTTGTGTGTGTGACATTTTTGAATGTGATCTTACATGGAACATAACTAGAATACATATTGTTTCATGAATCGAATAGAACAAATATAGTGATAATTGATTCATACACTGATGTTTAATAAGAGCGAAGAATAACATAGTTACTATGTAAAGTAGTCTAACAAGAAGAAGAAGAAATAAAAATGAGAAAAGAAGTTGTGATTTTACGAAATAATGATCATGATTATTTACTAATATGGATAGAATTAATTGTGTTAATTTTTTTATACATTAGAAGAAAATATATCATGACATGTTTATATACAACATAAAGTGAAAGAATAAGAAGGGAAACAACGTATCAAAAACCCTATAGCATTTTTGAGGAAGACTATTTGGTTGATGTTTATAAAAATGTGAATCTATTTGGGTAGTAGTATAAACATGTAATGGGATTATTTAAAGTGTGGGATAAAACAAACATGGAAAAATGATTAAACCTAAAAAATTGTGCTCGTGGGTTGATACAAGCTAATCATATCATCTAAATGTAATCCAATTCATTGCAATTGATAAAATTCTATTCTGAATGGTGAACCTTATAAATCATCATGTCTATTGTGTATGTGTGTGTTCAGAGGTGTTGTTTGAGGAAAAAAATAACAAGAGAGATATAGAGAGAACAATAGAAACGTTACCTAATAGTAAATGAGGTAAAACAAATAAGGTATTGAAAAGTGATAAATTGAACAACTACAATGATTCCACCCCTGTCAGTGTATAACATATTCCATCTATTCCCCCTCAAATAGAAATAGAGGGTGGATAAAATATTTTCAATTCTCAATTGGTATTAAAGAATCTGTATTCACCTTGGATTGTATTTTTATATTAATATATTTATCTTTGAATATTTATTTTTTTCCAATAAATATTATAAAGACCAATTTTGGATATGTTATTTCTATGTCCGGATAGAACATAGTTTCTTCCTAGACATTGATTAACATTAAAAACAAAGAGAATAAAACAATGAATAATATTTAGCTCTTGTCTAAATATAAATAATATTCATGATCTCCTAGAATGTAATACATATCAAGCATGAAAGGATAATAACTCATAGTTTGATGTACCACAATGGATATGGACAGAATTTCCACCTAAAAGGTTTCAATTCTTTTTGTGATCCTAAGTCATATAAAAATTATGATTTAAAATATCTGTGAGATGTATAATGAAAACCTAAATCCATATCAATATCCTATATCACTATCCATTTTAAGACCACAATTCCCACATCAACAAATAAATCACCACTAATTTAACTCCCTAAAAAACTATTCAATTATCCATCCCCACTCCTCTAATATTCAATACAAGATACGTGGCATCACATAGACCTTATTCCTAAATTCACACCTATAACAAAGAAAAACATAACACTCCAGATAATTCATTGATTAATAAAAGATCTAGGTTTTGAAACCTAGATATTTTAGATTTCATATCATTACCCATACCACTAGGATAATTTTTTTTGGGAATAATAATAATAATAATAATAATAATATTAATAATAATGGTAATAATTATAATCAGAAACAACCGAAGGCAAGAGTTGGAAAACCTACTCATACCCCCCAATTTTTTTTATAATAGTAAAAATGTTTAAATGAAAACATGAGGTGAAAAATGCTTTCAACAACATGAAAAATCCATAAATACAGTAAAATATATTTGAATATTGAAAAATAAAATCAGAATTTATAGAAGCCACTCCTCAGAAGATTCATTTTTTTCAATAGTTGAAGCACATCCAATTGGTATCACCCTATAGATTTCAGTTCCATCCTAAAGTAACACCCATTTCAAGACATTTATTTATGTATCATAAGAAACCATTAATCAATTTGAAACAACCATCACATCATCAAAAAACTCATCTTGATTTTAATCTTGGATGATTAGCATCACTACCTAAAATATCTCAATAAATACCAATAATTGATCCTCAACCAACTGATTATATAATCCTTAAATGCATCTAGACATTTATTTTAAATCATTATCATTATTTCAAAGAGAAACCTTCAAATAACATTGCATCATAAAAAAACCCATTAAGATCATAATGGACCTAGCAAGTGAACCTCAATCATAGAGGATGAACAGAATTGATCTTAGACTTCAGATTCTAGAAGCACTAAAATTTGTAAGTAAAATTCCATAAATCATCTTTCATTTAAATTTAAAATATAAAAAATTTAACACATATGACAATTAGTCGTCTCCTATAGAAAAGTTAGTGATTGAATCATCATCAGTGTGATAAAATCATCTTTAATACCACTACAATCATCATCCCACATAAAGATAGATGTCTGTTAAAAGTACCCACCAAGTGTAAAAAATATTATTTAATTTGGAATGAATGTTCAAGTGTGTCATGAGTAGATTCACCAGAATAACTATCTCCCCTCGAGCCTCCTCATGAGTGGGATGGTTAGTTCTAGAGATATTAGAGGCATCATCCCCTTTTAAAATCACCTCAGAGTTAGTTTGATCATTATTAACTATAATAAAAAATCTAGAAAAACCCCATTCTAAATCTATTATCTAGGTTATGTTTAGAATGATCAATAAGGTACCTATCCACATCTTATTTAGAAGATATCCTAAGAGATTACTTTTTCCAATCCACAATAGGGTCCCATACTCCAACATAAGTTCCATGATTCCCTTTTTCAATCCAGATTTCATTCTACCTAATTGGATGTTGTGGGGTGGGTTCTTTTGAGATAAACTTTCCACAAGACAAAATATCTTTATTGAATTTCAAACAGAATAAATAGAAATCTATTATATTTTCATAAGAAACCTTTTTCCAAATTCCCTTCACCCAAATATTAATCTAGAAAACAAAGAGTAGTGGTTTGGAGAACTTCACCTATGTGAAAATCATCACAAGAGAGGGTATTGAGAGATTATAGGTGGCTGAATCGAGCTTAATAGGTGTGCCAATATGATTATCAATAATAGACAAAGGATTTGACATGAAAATTTGAACATGTAAACTTTTAAATCCAATAAAAATGGTAACCAAAAGTTGTTCAATATCGCTTTAAAAGTCTAGAGTCCATTTCATCATCTTTACACAACATACTATAAAGGACCACATTCCACGAAACCAACATCTATAATAATCGTCTCTAAAAGAAGAATGAACCAGGACAAGTCAGGAATCAAGAATCCCCTAATCAAAAGAATAAAATATAATAGATTCAATAAACCTCATGATAAAATTATTCAAAGTATTTCAATTATTGAACTTACTGACAAGAGAGTACTAAAAGTATAATGCATGAAAATTCATTTCCTTCCCCCAAAAAGAAATGAACAATTTCCTCTTATTCTGAAATATAGAAGGATATCTCTGAGATGATTCTTCATTCATATCACACAAAAAGGATCTCCCAGAAACCAAATCTGCAAAGGTGTGATTAGGGTTTAATGTTGGATCACCTCTTCGACCGCACTACGATAAAATTGATTTGATACTCTAAATTTTTTCAATTAACCATAACAACAACCACAAAAATACTAATAATTATAATCACATGATCTAAAATAATTATCCAATAACACTTGGTTAATTATATCCTCATTAAAATGAACTACATAAATTTATTTATGAAATTTTTTAGTGAATATAAATATGGTTGAGAGACTTTATCATTACAAGACCCTAATTTATAGGCTATATTAAAATAAAATTACCCATATATTAATGAAATTAATGACCACATACCTTTAACCATTTATATAATTTAATTCTACCTCACCTTGACCATCAAGCCCATCACATGAAAAACTACTGTCCATAAAATCCTCAACCCATAGATTTTAACACTTACCAAAAAATTTCAAAACAATCAAAGTATAGATTTACTCACTAAACCCTATTAAATAATTGATTGAAGAAGAAGTTTCCTAAATATCCTACCAATGAAAGTATAATCTTTGAAAAGGATGTTTTAATAATAATTTGAGGTGAAAATACAAACATAGATGCAATGAATCAGGAAAGGAGACAAGAATAAACAATGCAAAAGAGAAATTGTGTAGTCAACTTGTTGAGGTTGTTGATATAATAATAAATGATTAGTTTAGAAAGAATAAAAAATCAAGGATGAGAAGAAAATCTAAACCTAGATGCAATGAATTGGTCGGGGACATCGCCCGAGGAAAGGGAGCCGAGAGGGGGAGGGGGGGGGGTGTCATCGGAGGTTAGGGATTTGAGAGGGGATGGGGGTAGGGAGGTAGAGGTCGAGACGTTGATGCAGAGGCTGGGAGGTCAAAGTTGGAAGTAGAGTTTGGGAAGGGGAGGATATCACCGGGAAGTAGTCATCAGATGGTCGGGAGGCGGAGGTCGGAGATGGGAGGAGAGGGTCGGGAGGGGGAGGTCGGGGAGGGGAGGAGAGGGACGGGAAGTAGAGGTCAGATTTGCGGAGGTCAGGAAAGTGAGGGTTCCAGCGGGGGAGCCTGATGGAAAAGGCGAGTCAAAAGGAGAAGCCTGATAATTAGGGTGGTGAACCACAATTTCAATAAAACTGTGGCCTCATATGAAGATATTTTAATGGTTTTTTAAAACTATGGAAATAATTGTGTGGAAATAGGCCATATTTATAGTTGTGAACTACTCCTAAAATGGACACATAATTTGAAGGATATGACCAATTTAGTAAAAAGGTTCTGGTTCAGTTTGGGTCTGACCTAACCTGCGGTTCAGGCAACCTGAACCAACCCGGTTGGTCTAGGCCCGCCCGAATTGGCCTGGCCCAATGGGACACCAGGATGGCCTGGTTCTCCAAGACAACACACATTGTGTGGGCTAGTTCTGCTCTACTAGATGTAGCCTTCCCTTGTCACGTCCCTCTAGTCCATGCAGTTTCCCAATTATCTGGCCAACCAGCTCCCCCTGTCAATGTGGCTGGCCCACCTCATACACCTGGTCCTACGGTCAAACCACCACAGGGTCCTCTGTCTAATGCAGATCCAAGACACATCCTAGCTGCAGCCTCCGCGACCTCCAATGGCAGCACATGGTCGCCACCCGCGACCTTCACCACCACCCGTGACCTCCGCCACCATGGGCCTCTTCTATCATGGTCCCACTTGGACCGCGTCCCACCACTGCTGTCATCCACCTTGTTAGTGGCCTATTCCTACTATGCACTGCTTGGCCCAGTCTCCCCTACTAGGTTGATGTCGCTTCTGCAGCCGGATGCCCCATCGGTGGCATTGGCCTGCCGTGCTCTGCCTGAGCCAGCTGGAGTCAGTGCTCCCAACCACCACCTTGTACTGCTGCCGCCCTGCACCTCCGTTGTATCAGATCCCTAGTCTCGTATTGTTGCACCATGGATCAAAGGCGCACTGATCCCTTTGATCATAAATTGTAAGGAATGAAGAATGCAGTGATTAGGGGAAAGAGACAAATCACATAAACTCTCCAATAGACGGATCTTGGCCTTGTTCATGTCTGTCATGATATGTTCATGTTAGAAGGTTTATCGAAGAACAATCAATTGAGATTCACAGAGATCTAACATCACTTTAATCCTCAAAATAAAAACCATCCTGCAAGAATGATCGAATTACAAATTAACTTGTTAATTCATTGGTTTTCATTTTTCATTGAATCTAAGAAGGGGAAATAAATAACAAAGAGATTTACACCCTAACTCGAGGTTGGATCAATCATTGATGAATAATGGAAGTACGTGTCATCATCAATCCTTGATTCTCCAACGTTCGTCGATCCATCGTGCTCTGATCAGATTCACCAAAAAAAATGGAAGATCTTTCTTCTTTATTTACCTCAGGGAAACTCTTGGGTTATGAAGATTTCCCTAGATTTATAACATGGGCTTGATTAAAAAGAGAATCACCACTACCTCAAAAAAAAAAATATTCTTATTAAAATATTTTAATGATGGATGCGTCCAAAATATAACATTCACCTTTGACCCGTGCCGGTCGAGGTTAATCCCTACCTAAGGTAAAGTCATTGTTTTGATTGCAAATATAAACTCAGATTTTGGATTCAGGTACCCTTTTTGAATTTATTCCTAGTTTAAGGAAAAACTGCACGTGCACTTTATTTAAAACTTAACATTTTTTTCATCATATCATTTCGGGCATACCAGACCTCAGAATACCACTCTGTCTCAATGCCTGGTCTCAGAATTTTCCCAATTAATTTATAAAAATAAAACTAGAGAAAATACGACTCATTACATTCTCTCCACCTTAGGGATTTACATCCATGAAATCCAAAACAGGGGATAATCTTCAAAAAGATGAGGGTACTAAGCATGAATCCAAGCCTCCCTCTCTGATGTGCTCTCCTAGAGATTCCCGTGCAGTTGCCGAACACGCACCAGAGGAATCGACCAACCATGAAGGATCCTCTAATGTCAATCCTCGATCTCTACTAGGTACTCCGTGAAAATCACCGCATCATCATTGTCTAGATCACCCCAGTCGATGATGTGTGATGGATCATGAACATACCTCCTCAATTTCAAAACGTGGATGACATTATGCACTCAGTGAAACTATAGGGGTAGAGTTAGGCGGTACGCCACCTCACCAACTCTACTCAGAATCTGAAAAGGGATGATGTATCTCTGATATAACTTTCCTCCCTGGCCAAATCATTGTAATTCCCATTGAGTTGAGACCTAAAAGAACATATGGTCTCCCTCATCTAACTCCAAAGGCCCATGTATCTTGTCAGCATAAGACTTCTGACGGCTCTTTATAGTCCTTATGAGCTCTTGGATGACCTTTACTTTCTCTGTGGTAGCCAATACTAACTCTAGATTGATGATTGCTGAATCTCCTAGTTCTGTCTAACATAGTGGTGACCTATAGGGTCACTCATACATGACCTCAAATGGTGTCATACTAATTATGGAGTGGTACATGTTGTTTTACACGAACTCCACCATAAATAGATGATCCTACCAACTTTGGCCAAAGTATAGGATGCAAGCACGTAGCATGTGCTCAAGAAGCTAAATGGTCCTCTCTGTCTGACCATCTGTTTGGGGATGAAACGCTGTGCACAAGCACAACTAAGACCTCAAGAAATTTTGAGGCCCTATGTTCCCATAATGATATGATAAAAAATGTTAAGTTTTTAATAACTGGTATGGGTAATTTTTCTTTAAAATGAGAATAACTTCTAAACAGGTTCTCAGATAAGAATTTGAGAGAACCGTTTCATTTAGAGTAAAAACTTTCCCATAGGCAAGGACTAACCTTGACCGGCATGTGTTGAGGGTGTAAGTTAGAATTTGGACATAACAATCATTAAATTATTTTATTGGATGTAGTAGAGTTTTTCTTTTTAATTAAAACCTTTTTCAGGAATTCAAGGTTATCATTATAACCCCATAATTATTCTAAGGCATGGAAGGAAACTCTCTCAACGATGAATGCTGGTGGATCGAGGATCGACGATTACACGGAGCTCCATTCTTCATGAATGACTGATCCAATCATGAGGCAAGATGTTGATTCTCTTTTTAATTTCCTTTCCCCTTCTTAGATCCAATGTAGAACATAGAACAAGGATCAATTTATTGGGTGTTCATGTGGTATATCTCCCCACCTCAATCCATTGAATTCTTCATACATTCTTCTCCATTGAATCCTCTATGTGATTGATTGAACGTTGTACCCTCGATCCCTATCACAACAACCTGAGATCGAAAGTTTAAACTCGGGATGTCATAGTAGAGGTGCAACAGAAGCATGGTATAGTTTAGGCAAGGAAAAGTTTTATGTAGGTATAAGGCATACCACTGGTAGGGATGTTAGGGGTGAGAGTAGGAAACGACCAATAGGACCATTCCAGGAGGAGCACGATGTATCAATAGGTCACTAGTTAGACGAATCATGGCAGAGGCAGCAATGGCCCAATGGTGGCCGGGCCAGGTGGAGCATGGAGCAGGATGGTCTGCCCATAGGGAGGCTAGTTGAAAAGGTGGAACACGGTCCATCGATGACTATGTGAAAGCCCATGGTAGTGGAGGATGTAGGCAGTGACCACAAGGCCATGGTAAAAGGTCGTGACAGTGATAACAAGACATGGATCGAAGTCGCGTAGGAGGGACCCCACGACGGTGGTGAGGCCATGGGACCAGGTGGAGGAGGAAGTACAGCCATGTGAAATATATAATAACTCAACATTGACCCTAGGGATTCATCTAGGGTGGTCCGCATCTAGTACCCACAAACCGTCCCATATGGGGTGAGCTAGAGCAGATAATCTGGGCCGCTCCAGCGGCCTGGCAGGTTATGTCTTGTGGCCCCGCTGGATGAGCCAGTTTGGGATGGGAAGAAACAGGTCAGTTTGGGTTGGTTTGGATGGATTGGGTCAGGTTGGATGATAGTTCAGGTGTGGTCCAACATGTCATATTAGACTTGGACCGAACTCGAGTCTAACCTTTTCAGAAAAAACAGCTGTAACTTTCAAACCGTTTGTTCGTTTTATGATCCATTTTCAATTTTGGGACCCTTTTGATGATATGGTCATTTTGAGATAATCTAAGTGATTTTTTTGTGTAATTTACTTTAAAACCTAATTACTATAGGTGTAGGTTCTCCCGAAACAAGCACACTATGAGAGGAATCCTACAGCTAGCTGTGACTATGTGATCTTGATGACTATGTGACTTGGTGGATGCATGAACCATTAATGATCCATGCGCCATAGACTCTCCATGAACCACTGATTCTTTTTGTGACATCGATGCTCCGTGAGTCAAAGAGTCTCTATGCACCATTGACACTCTTTATGCCATTGATGCTCCGTGTTCCACCAATGCTTCGTGTTCCATCAATGCTCCATGTGCCGCCAACACTTATAGTGTCATGGATACTGGGGGATATACGGACTATAACTAAAAAATAATTATCTCTGTGATTTAGGATTATACTTATGTGAGGAGACTGTATTGAATGTACTTCATGTGTTTCCTTTTTGGTATACTTCGTGTTTTTCCATTGTGGTATATTTGTGTATTTCTTAGTGGTATTACCTTTGTGGTTTTAAGGTGTCTTACTGAGTATTGTTCTACACACACATGTATGGGATTTTCCTGTACATGTCGTGTCTTGTGAAGATGATTGCAGATTTGACAGAGTCCTTGGTAGACCAGGAACATGTGGTGGTTAGAGTGATCAGATTGGAATGTTGTGGTCCTAAGGCTTCAGAAAATTGTCCTACACCTACCCTTTAGGTAGGGTTTTCTACGGATGAGTTTTAGGAACATGCGTATTCACTTTGGCAGACTTTACTTTTGGTGGGCTTGTATTCTGGACTTGTTTACATTCGAGTTTTTCTACAGTCATACAATAATTTTGGTATCATAGAGGTATTCATGCTTGTTTACTTGGTGTTTTTACATTTCAAGATTTTGTTCTTAGATATTTGTGCATGTGTATAGGTACTTAAGAAAATGACTCCCATTTGTGGGATATGCCTACTCGGTGCTAGTCGTTAGACTCTAGACTATCAGAGTAGGGATTAGGGTTGTTTTGTTATGGGCCCCTATAGGACAGGTTGTCACAGAGTTCTATCAAAGGGTTTTTCTTGTCATGAGGTTCCCAAAACCGCAAACATCTCTTCAAACGAACACACAATTTGAAAGATATAACCAATTTAGTAAAAAGGGTCTGGTTTGGTCCGAGTCTGACTCAACCTAGTCTGACCGACCCGACCCAACCCGATTGGTCTGGGCTAGTCCAAACTTTCCTAGCCCGACGGGCCATGCAGTCCAGCCCACTGGGCCACCGAAGCGACCTAATTCTCTAGCCCGACCTGTGTCATGCAAGCCAGTTCTGCTCGACCAGACGTGGCTCACCATAACCTCATCCCTCTGGTCCATGCGATCGCCTGATCGGATGGCCAGCCAGCTCCCCCATTCAACGTGGTGTCAGACCCCATTTCACATGACCTGATCGCCTCATTCGCCTGGTCCTGCGGTCATATCGCTGCGGGGTCCTCAGTCTGACAAAAATTTTGGCCACATCCTAGATACCGTCATCACTCCCTCCTTCCATGACCCCTACTCACCGCTCATGGACTCCACCACTATGGGCCTCCTCTGAAGTGCTCCCACCTATACCACATCCCACCACCACCGTCGTCCACCTTGCTAGCGACCCCTTCCTGCCACACCCCGCCTGGCTCGTCCGCCCTTGCTGGGCTAGTACTGCATCCGCTACCGGCCTCCCCTCCAGCAGCCTTTCTTTTCCATGCTCCTCCTGAGGTAGTCGAAGCCAGCACTTTTGGCCTCTGTCTTTCAATACTTCTTCCTCCTTGCACCTCCATGGGATCAGATCCCTGATCCCAGATCATTGCACCATAGATCGAAGGCGCAATCATCCCTTTGATCATAAATCACGAGGAATGAAGAACAAGGATATTGGAGGGAAAGAGAAAAGGTATATTAATTTTCCAATGGATGGATCTTGTCCTTGTGTTATCCATGATCCATTCATGTTAGAAGGTTTATTGAAGAGAAATCAATCGATATTCACAAATATCTAACATCCCTTTAATCCCTGTAATAAAAATCATACCACAAGAATGATCGAACCATGGATCATTCCATTCATGGGTTAGTCCGGTTTCATCATTGAATATATAAAGGGGAAATAAATCCTGAAGAGTTCAAAACCCTACCTCAAGGATAGATCAATTCTTGATGAAGAATAGAAGTCCATGTCATCGTCGATACTTAATCCGTCGACATTCGTCGATCCGTCGTGATTTGATCAGATTCACCAAAACATTGGGAGAGCCTTCTTCTTTATCTGCCTCTGGGAAACTCCATGTTTATGGAGATAAACCTATATTTCTGACAAGGGTTTGATTAAAAATAGAATCTATGCTGCTTCAAACAAAATATTTTTATTAAAATATTTTAATGACGTCTACGTCCAAAATATAACTTTTACCCTAAACCCACGCTGATCGAGGTTAGGACCTGCCTAAGGTAAATTCGTTATTATGAGCGTAATGGTGGTTTCAAATTTCTGATCTAGGCACCCATTTAGAAGTAATTCCCAGTTTATAGAAAAACCACACGTGCGCTTTTTTAAAAACTTAACATTTTTTCATCATATCATTATGGGCATACCGGGTCTCAGAATCTCACACTGTCTCAACGCCCAGTCTCATAATTTTCCCAATTAATTTATAAAAATAAAACCATAGAAAATATGAATCATTACAATTAAGATGAATCTTCTTTTGGAATAGATATGAAGTAATTATGGCCAGGGTTAATGGTGTCATAATTAGCACATGATGGCCTAACATGGATGCATTCTGGCTTATTTATTTATTCTACATTAATGCCTGCAAAATAATATATCTATTACACTTATTATAATAATTTTTAATTAGTTTCTTACTTGGTTTTATTTATCAAACCATACATAAGAACTTAATGGTTCATGTATACATTGTTGTTAGGGATCCATCCAAGGAAGAGAAACTATATTAGGATACTAAACTAGTGAAGCGGGTTGGGGATTGAGGTGATGTTGGGACCTTCTAGGATCATTTTTTATTTGTTCTTATTTTTTATTTTATTCTTTTTTATATATCTTATATTGATCCAATGCCTATGTGGATATGTTGATTGTTAATGTATGATTGACATGTAACCATTTTTGTTATGTCATGTTATATATTTTTTGTCTCGTGAGCTCACCAATGATATTTTTTATAAGTATTTTTCCTAATATTTATATGGTTTATGATTATCTAACATATAGAGAATTGTCTCTTAAATGTATTATTTATCCCATACCACTAGTCAGTTGTCTCTTATGTACATGGAGGTGCACACAAGACCATGTAGTGCACCAACTTGGTCCCATTATATCAGTTTAGGTTTTTATAAAATGTAATATGTTCCCATTTTCTTTTGATTAACTATTTAGGGTTTGGTAGATTGATGATATGAATGTTAGGAATCAAGAAGTAATATATTCTTTTATCTTTCAATCACTTTCATAGAAAAAATTTTAGTTTCCATGGTAGTGGGATTTTTTTATTAATTGTGAAGTTATAGATTTATGTTATCCTTTAAGTGATGTTTTGGAATTATAGTTTATAGGGTTTTCCACTTTATTATGGTGATGGGACTGTATGAATGAACAAATAATGTTTAGACACATAGGTTCACATGCCATATGTTTGATTGCATGTGATTGATATAATTTTAAATTAATAAAATATCAAGAATTATATTTTTGGTTATTTCCAAAATACATTATTGGGGGAATCTAATTAATTTAACCCATGTTTTTACATGATTTAGATATATATGATTATGACTAACATGATGGTGAAAGTGGTATAGGATTTTTCCTTAGATGAGTAGTGTATTGGGATATCTAGTGTCTTGTGGGTAAAATCTTAGGTCATGTTTCCTAGGGGTTTTTTGTTCATACTTTTAAAGCCTAAATTTTGTTAAAAATTTAATATTTTAAAGGAATTGTAAGTCTCTACCATGGAATGTTAGGAAAATTACACCTCTATAGTGTCCTATAGTGAAACCTAGAGATAGGTATGAGAATGTACCTGAGTTTTAGAACATTTTTTTGAACCTCTATGTTTACATGAGGGTAGTTAGGAGAATTATATTAAGGTTTCCCCAGTGGTTCAATAAATATAACAACATCATAAAAAGAAGTTTTATGTCATTCCAATTGTAGGTGGAGGTATACATCAGAGAGGAACTATCATAGTGGACATTACTTAAGGATTAAAGATGTACTACCTCCGAAATTTCACATGAACATGTGATCCCTAGTATAATGAGGATTGAATTGATTTAATAGATGGTATCTTTGAGCTGGTAGGTACACACAATGACTACTGGGTGAATTTAGTAGCTAACATGCTTCAAGGACTTGATAGTAGAAGACGGGGAGTTATAGTTCAGTCCAAGATTCATGAGGGATTGATATGGGAGGACTTCAAGGTCCTATTATTTAAGGATTGTTTTCATTCATTCTTTAAATTTAGATCAAACCCAAGATTTTGTGTGGATTCATTAGGAAACAATGTCTGTGAGGGACTATACTACCTATTTCATTGAGTTATTAGTTTCTATCTCTTATTTTTATAGAATGATTCCTATAAGTCTCATAAATTTTAGATTAGTCCTTGAGTAGATGTGAGGTCACAATTGAGGTTTTTCAACTTGACACCCTATTTTTATTTAGTTGTAGGGATATTTCTATTGAGAAGATTCTAATAGAGTAAATTGTAATGATATCTCTTACAATCTATATTGGATCACTTTTTTATTATTAGGAGACAAGGGTTGATGAGATATGCTAAAGTGGTGATGGGGGAGAAGGGTTGATCACTTTTTATATAGGTTTTGGGCATTGTGGAAGCATGTGATGGGTCATGCCCAAATTTTATTTTTGTCATGATCAACGATCAATCTGATACTTATATGATGATAAACTTCGTGATCAATATAATTAAATCAAAGGATACATACAATGGATAAAAAACTAGAACCAAACTATTGGATCATCATAGATTATTTATAATTAATTTAATCAATTAAAGAATTACCCTAAGAGAAATTATTTCTTCATTGATGGATTTGGAAGTGGATCTACATTGCACCACCATGTCATTGTAAGAATAAATAATATATTCCCTCTGGTTTTGATCTACACATGTTCCAAAAATCTCCGAACATCGCCATAGGAATCTCTTCATACTAGCATGGAAAATCCTATCACTTGCATCGTTTTCCTTTGATTTCCTTGAGAATCACTTGTAAAGGCTTATATTTGATCTATCATGCCACGATAGTGGAATGTAGAGGAAGATATCTCTCTATTTATAGGAGTATTCTTGGATAAGGGATCTCTCTAGGGCTTTGAGAGGATTATCTATTTTTCATTACACACAACCAAAGAAATGAATTGGATCTATTGTAAAATAATATAATTGGGTTTATATACTGATAGGGTCATAAATAAATAATTTCACAAGTATTTTGTTATTTATTTAATCAATGTAGAACCCCATGTCTATAATAATAATAATAATATTTTTTCTTAAGAGGCGCTAAAATAACAAATTAAATTAAATATTATTTAATCAAATAATACTCAATATATATATTATTTCTCATCGAACCATTAAACATGGTCTTCCATTACTCATCAATATTTATTAGGCCTTGAATAATCACTATTTATTTAATAAATAAATATTAATTCATTATTCACTAATAAATAAATAAATATTATATTCACTAAATAGAAATTAAGAATTTATTTAATATTCCACTCACATGATATTCTCTCGAATAACTGGTGATGGAATATATGTGATAAAGAAAAAATAACTAATTATTAAACCACATGTTGGAATAATATTTTTTGAACTTTTAAAATAATGAATAAATAATATATTATTTAACAGAGATTTTGAATACACTTAGTGTGTGACCATCTAGGCCTCTTTATCTGAAGCATTAGACAAAGTCATCTAAAGTCCATGGTCCTCATCCAGAAACATTCTAAGGTACCCATAGACAAATAATCAAATTTCAAAATGATATAATGCCTCATATAGATGCTCACTATGTAATAAAATCCCCTTATCACAATATATCTGCTCAATCAGGTTGAATGATGGTGCCATCAACCTATGTTCTTGATGTCTCTTTCTTTGAATTTTAGGAAATCAAACTTTCCTACAAAACACCATGTCCATGTATGCTATATCATTTCCATCAAAGTTATTGAGATATCAACGTTTTTTAAAGAACAAAAGGTAAAAATATTTTCTTTCATTATTCATTAATGCAATATTAATTGTGACACAACCACCATATCGTACCTAATGGTGAACATATTTCATCATGGTTTTCATAAATATATTAAAGTATTTGACTTATAATACTAATTATCAAAAATATTAACATATAAGAATCAATACAAATGTTTGTAGAATGTAACATACAATGACACATATAAATTTAGATTTCTTACTGTCGAGTCTCGTTCTCATAATATCTTACACTAGATATTACCAAAGACATACCCCATGATAAGTTGCCTCAAAGTTCTATGAGTCTATGCCCCTGATTGCCTAAAACATTTGTGTCCCTCTAATGATTTCATTCAGAAATAGAATACATATTTAAGAATACTTTTGTGTCACTTTATGGTTCTCATCATAGTGGGGAACTTATATGACCTTTTAGTGTGATGATTACTCGTAGGAAATTATCACATACTATGTTACATATAAGAACAATTGTGATGTGATAAGGATTTTATTAATATTCAAAACTATGACCACATGTTATCATAAAGTACATATAAGTTAGTTCTAGAAAACCAAATCAAATAGACTCCCACTTTCACTAGTGGAAACTACTAACAACCTTCATCCTCTAGCTCTCACATGATACTCATGATTCTGTGGAAATAGGCCTTTAGTGAAGGGGTATTCCTTTTTTATTCTTTGGAATATCTTCTTACTGCAACTTCACCCCTCTGATAAAAATCCCTCAATAGGTGATACTTCTATAGTATGTGCTTTGTCCATTGGTGTGACCTTTACTCTTTAACAAGACCCATCACTAAAATATTATTATAATACAATGTAATAGGGTCTTTATTTATAGGTTCCAAATCAAGTTCCTGAAAAAAGTTTTGTATCCAAACAACTTCGTTGTCTGAATGAGAAGCCTCTTTATATTTGGAATCCACTATAGAATTAGCGACAATTGGATGCTTTGAACTCTTCCAGCTCAAAGTTCTTCTATTGATACAAAAAACATATCCTGACTATGACTTCATATCATTATGATCTGTTTAAAAACTAGCATCAATATAACCCCTGATGACATACTCCTTATCTCCTCTATACACCAAGAACATATCCTTAGTTCTTCTTAGATACTTGAGGATAACCTTAACATTAGACCAATATTTTTCTCTTATACATGCTTGATATCTACCTATCATGATCAATTAATAGGAAACATCAAGTCTAATACATAACAAGGAATACATAATTGATCCTATTACTAATGAATATGGGTTATTACACATTCTATATTTCTCTAGTTGTGTCTGATGATATGTTTTTTTAGAAAGTTGTATACCATGTGAAACTGGAACCAATCACATCTTGGATTGTTCCATACTAAATATCATGAGTCTCAAGTTAATTTATGCAGTTTTCCTTAGTCCAATCAGCCTCTTTGATCTATTATTAATGATCATGATCCCTAAAATATGGGCTTCTTAACCTAATTAATTTATGGAGAAACACTTTCTTAACTAGTCCATAACATATTATAAGACTAGTATGTTGTTTCCAATAAGAAATATGTCATCAACATACACTACTAGGATAAAGACTAAATTTACACTAAAAATTTGTTAAATATATGAATCACAATCATTCTTAATGAAACTATATTATTGTATAACTTCATTGAATCAAATTCTCAATGACTTGGATGCTTTCTTCAATCTATAAATGTATAAATGAAAATTTTAATTTTTTTTAATCACATGGAGTCACAAATCGTAATGGTTTTTTCATATAGAGATATTATTTAAGGTTTCCATTAATGAAATTAGTTTTGAAATACATCTTCCAAATTCCATAGTCATTATAAGCTACTATAGAAAGGTGAATTCTGATGGATTTAAACTTGTGAACTAGTGATAATGTTTCCTCATAGAAAAATCCCTGACACTTTTTATACCCTTTTTCCACAATCCTTTCTTTATAGGTATTTACATTACCTTTCATGTCTAGTTTTTTTCTTGAATACCCATTTGAACCCTATGGGCTTTACATAACTGCCACGTCGACAAAAACCCAAACTTGGTTCTAATGAATGAAAAACATTTCAGAATTCATGGATTGTTTCTATCTTATAGATTATGATCTCTCTACTTCCACTTTGTATGAGAGAGGTTCGTCATTGTAACCCAATAATGATTCCCCATCCTCAAGGACAAGAAAACCATATCTCTCTAACTCTATTATCTCTCTGGTGATCCTATGTATTATTTTTGTTTCAGGAACTACTTATTTCATGGGGTAATGGGTAATCTCTTCCTATTCTAATTCATGTATATTATGATCATTAACATCGTTGAATTAAATCTTATTCCCACTATCATTTTTCAGGATGTTCTCTATCTCAATAAAGACAACTTTTCTAGTGGAAGTCAATTTCTTATCTGAGGGGTTGTATAGGTAGTATCATTTTAATTGATTTTGATATAATAAAAATATACACTTTTCCCCTATGGTGACAGTTTTTTTCATAATAAGGAAATAAAAAATGCATCACAACACTATACACAAGTATGTGAGAAAAAGGGTTTCCTTCCACTCCATAACTCAAATGTAATTCCATTTTACACTTTAGTTTGCAATCAGTTTAATGTATATGTATTATTTTTTAATTCATATACCCAAAGAGATAATAGAACATATACATGACACATCATTTACCTTACTATGTCTAACAAGAAAAAGTTCCTCTATTCATTAAGACTATTCCACTGTGGTGTGTAAGGTGGATTGAGTTGAGATAGAATCCCAAACTCCCTTAAAAAGCTGATAAACTCTTGGTTAATATATTCACCACCTCAATCAAACCAAATATTCTTTATCTTATTTCCATGTTTATTCTCTACTTCATTCTTGAATTCTTTGAATTTCTTAAAGGACCCATACTTATACCTCATCAAGTAGACAAAGCTATATGTACTCAAGTAATTACTAAAAATTTGGAAGTAAGAATACCCACCTCTAGATTCTACTAGAAATGGTCTCCACACATTAGTGTACACCAATACTAAAATATTTTTGTCCCTTTTCACCCTATCCACTGAATGATAGTTTGGTTATTTTTTCTTATAAACAAGCATGAAATCTTTTAAGTTGTTTATCTCAGAAGAGTCTAAATAATCATCCTGACAGAGATTTTTGAAATGATTTTCATTTATTTGAATAAGACTATGATGTCACAGCTTGGTGTTATATGAGTCATGTAAACATAATTCATTATCTATTTATAATACTTGTTTTCTATATTTTAATACATAAATACTATTATTTAAATAATCCATACCATAACAAATGTTTTCTTTATAAAAAGAAAAATTTTATTCCCAAATTTAAAAATAAAACCATTTATATCTAAGAATGATGTGAAAATTATGTTCTTGGTAATAGTTGGTATATAATAACAATCCCTTAAAACCAGTATCATTTTTATTATAAATGAAACATAGTATCACCAATTTATAGAACAACTAGCATCATACCATTAGTAGTGAAAAAAACCACATATCATATAGAAATCAATCAGAATCTACCTGGTTCCTATATTTTTATACTGATGTGATCATCAAAATCTATATATAATACCTAATGTGTAGATATTAAAATATTACACTCAATAATGAATGCACCTTTACCTTCCCATTTCTTCTAGTTGAATTTCTTCTTCTAGTGGCCTTTCTTTCCTCATGAAAAAATTATTGCTTCATTTTTCTTTACCTACCTCTAGATATTCATATTTTTTGAAGGATGATGCTGGGGTGATTAATAATTTCTATGAGTCTTGAGCCCCTTTTACTTGTTCTTAATTTTCTTATTTACTATAAGGACTATGGGTTTTTAATTTTCCATGTCCTTATCTACTGGGTGAATCAATGTAAGAAGTTTTGAAAGGCTCATCTCATTATTTATCATGCTATAAATAATAATAAAACTAGATAATGTCTTGAGTAGTGAGGAATGTATGAGATCTATGTGTAAATCATCTAGGATTTTAATCCATATGATGTCCAAGAATTTAATATAGCCACTAAGATTTTCTTGATGAGGCCCAATTGTTCCATCTTTGATTGTAAACCCTTTATGTGAACTAAGTTAACTCAACAAAAAAATTCATGTTAGAATTACCTGATAATTTAGAACATCCAAACATTGGCTGGTCAAGTAATTTGAACTACGGTTCTATTTTAACTGAAGTAGTATAAATATATACCAATATTATATATATAATTGAGGGATTTTTTATTTTATGAATAAATTTTTTATTCTTATATTTATTAAATGTGTTTAATATTAAGTGGATTTACTTAAGTGATTAATAATATCTTATATAATATTTATGCATAAGTAAATTTATTTTAGTTCTATCTTCCATGATTGTTATTTCATTAATCCATGTGTTCACAAAAAAAATCCATAATTAAATAACCATGAAGGTTTATATAGATAAAATAATAAAGTGGTATGATCCTGAGATTTTACTATTGGTTAGTTTATCTAGAGGATGATAAACTAACCATTGACCTAGGGGAAAACACCTTGAACCATTTATGGTTGTGTTGTATTTTTCCACCAGTTCACTTATGTAACTCTCTTGAATTGGATTTTACTTGGATATAAACATTACAAACCTCTAATATCTTGGGAGAACCATCCATTACACATGATTTTACTCACACATAGTTGAGTTTAAGGGGTTTATATAAAAGAAACCATGGGCATGTAACCCATTAAAAAATAGAAGGAAAGATGGAATGGATGACAACAATTTAATTTAATAATAAATTAAAAGAAACCAATAACATACAATGGTCTGGTCTAGTCTCATGATCATTCATATGCATGCAGAAAATTATGTATTTAATAAAATTAGAATTTAATTCTTAATAATTTTATTTAAGATAAATCATGCTGGAATAAATTAAATATCTTCTTTAATTAATCAATTTTTTTACTTTAATTCTCATATTAATCTCTTTGAGATTATCCTTCAGTATAATTTTAAACAAATTAAATAAATCTATTTAAAATTAACTATGTACAAAAAATATTACCTTGGAGGCAACATGGTGAGTACTCGTTTGAACTTTCCAACATGTATTATTCTCCAATACATTTTACTTTTGAGACAAATGGCATACACAACTTATCACGTAATATCAATTTGTGTACTATAAACATAATTATAACATGGTTTATGTGATTCCTTTTAAAAAAATAGATTTAATGCTTCAAGGCATAGATAAATTCATGTAATAAGACTTTTACATGAAATGTAGATCTAAACATAACACATAAATTAATTAGGAATATATATATATATATATATAAACCCCATCACATGGTGTGTCCCATCAAAATAATGGAAATATGAAAGCACATGTTGATAAGGTTTACATAGTATAATAAATTAATTTTTTATTCTATATAATTTGGTATAAGTACACAATGTGTACAAGCCAATTACACAACATGTACTTTTCTCACCGTCTATGCAAGTCACATGCCTAAGGACTCATCATGTAACCATGCCATCTAAAATTTTAGAGTAAATGAAATTTACACGGGATGCATAATGTGTGGTCTCTAAGTTACAATTTCACCAGTCAAGTAGGCAGTGTAAGAAGATACATGACCCGTGTGTGACTTAAGGATTACACGATGTCTACAGAAGTTACATGGCGTGTACTCTCGCTAACCATACACCAGGTTAGACCAGTAAACATGAGGTGTAAAATCAAATTCAACACATTTAATAAATGCACATTCCTTAAATTAATTCAGAATAATTCTTGGTTCATTAAATGCTAGTACACTACGTGTACCCCCAAGTTACACAACGTGAACTCCTGTGATATTCAGCCAGATTCCTCAACACCTCTATATGATTTCATGAAATTTATTTTTTTAATATTAAACTATAATAGATAACTAAGTTAAATTTTTTTAAATCAATCAATGATATTTAAAAATTAAAAATAATTATGTGACCCTCTCCGATGGCACTTTTAGGATTCAGGCATAACAAAAGCATGTGATGGGTCGTGAAAAACTTTTATTTTTGTCCTAATTGATGTTAAATATGATATTTACATGATGAAAAATATTTTGATCAATGGAATTGAATAAAAGGATATAGAAAATGGATAAAACTCTGGAACAAAACCATAGGATCATCATAAATTATTTATAATTAATTTAAGAAATTAAATAATTACCGTGTAATAAATTCTTTCTTTGTTGATGGATATGAAAATAGATATACATCATACTATATTTTCATTGTATGGATAAAGAATTTAATCTCTATAGTAGTGATTCAGACATGTTCCACAACTCTCTAAACTATGCCGTAGAAATCTCCAGGTGCTAGAGAGGTAGATCTTATCGCTTGAATTGTTCTCCTTTGATCATCTTAAGATTAAATTCCAAATGATTCTATTTGATCTCTCTTGAATTAATAGTGGAAGGTGGAGGAAGATCACTCACTATTCTTGGGAGTATTCTTGGAGAAGGTTTCTCTCTAGGGATTTTAGAGGATTCTTCAAATATCATTGTTCACAATAAAATAAATGAATTGGCTCTATTGAGAAATAATATAATTGAGTTTACATACTACTGGGGTTAGAAATAAATAATTACATAAGTTCCCATCATTATTTATTTAATCCCTACATAACCCCATGTATATAATAATAATATTATTATTTATTGACATTCACCAAACTTAAGAATTACATTAAATATTATTTAATAAAATAATACTTAATATACACACATATATATATTATTTCTCACTAGACCATTAAACTCGATCCTCCATTCCTCCACAATATTTATCAGTCCTTGAATAATGAATATTTATTTAATAAATAAATATCACCACATTATTTACTAGTAAATAATTAAATATTATATTCACCAAAAAAACATATATTAAATATTCTGATCACAAAATATTATCTCGAATAACTGGTGAAAGAATATATTTGATCAAGAAAATAATAATATTTATTAAAACACATGTGGAAATAATATTTATTCAACTTGATTAATAATAAATAAATAATATTTTATTTAATAGAAATTCTGGATACTCTTAGTGTCTGGCCCTCAAGGTCTCTTTCTCAGTGGAATTAGGTGAAGTAGCCTAAATTTCAAGGTTAGAGTCTAGAAACATGCCAAGGTACCCATAGAAAAATAATAAAAATTTTCAATGACATAATACCACATACAAATTCACATAGTGCAATATAATCTATTTATCATGATATATATAATCAGTCAAGTTTCATGATGGTTCCATCAACTAATGTGCTCAATGTCTCTTGCTTGGAATTTTTATAAGTAAAACCTTCCTATAGAACATGATGGAGATGGATGTATTTTGGGTATATCCTTTCAATAAAATGGCATAAGATATAAACTTCTATTAAAGAATAGAAGGGTCAAATACTTTTAGACATTATTCATTAATGAATTATTATTCATGACACACCCAACAGATTCGACTTCATTACAACATATTCCATCACAGTTTTCATCAATAAATCTTATTACAAGAATTATAATACTATTTAATAGTATTATTAAACTATAAGGATCAGTACACATGTCCATAGATAGAAACAACAAATGGGATATAAACATGAGGATTTTCTACTAGTGGGTCTCATTCTCATAATATTCTACACTAGATATTACCAAGGGTGTAAACTATGATCATATGACTCGAAGTCATACAAGTCTCCACCTCTAAGAGTACGGATTGTTTTTTTCCCTAAAATGATTTCACCTAGCTATAGAACATATATTTAAGTATATTTTCATTGAAATTTTGGGTTCTCAGAATATAGGGGAACTGCAATGACCATTTAGTGTGATATATACCCTTAAGACATTATCACATTCTATGTTACAGGAATAAAAATCATGATGTGATAAGGAGTTTATTAATATTAAAAAAATATGAATATAAGTTATCATAAATTACATAGAATTTGGTTTTGGGGAACTGACTCTAATAGTAGTTAGAGTATGGTAAATTTTTTTTTCTTCTTACCTATAGAGGGTTTACCAAATATGAAATCTAGGATAAATGGAAAATTTTCATAGAACATTTTTGAGTTCTCCAATATTGTTCCATTCATGTGTCAATATGGGTCAACAATAGCCATTTTGTACAAGGATCCATCAACTTGGTTCCAGAAGGGGTTTTGGGTATACATAAATATCTCAAGAATGGTTAAGGGGACCATAGAAGATGGATGACAGGGATTCAGTTAGGAGGTCCTAGTATAGATATGGTCAAAGGTATCAGGGATAATAGTAATTGAAATTTCCTTGATATCCGTACTCCTCCTTCTATTTAAGGTTTGTAGAGTCAAGGCCATAGATTCAAGGTATGAAAGGATTACTGTATTACCCCCGGTTTAAGGTGTGTGGACTTTTTTTATTCATTTTTATGTGTTTAATGTTCATTTGATGAGTTGGGAAGAGGTTGGGAGAGTTTGGAATGATTTTGGAGGAGTTTGGAGGCTTTTAAAGGGGTGCACGGTTTGAGCACGGTTCGTGGAAACCGTGCAGATTCTATAAGAAACCGTGTAGGGGAGACAGTAGGCTTCATACATCCTGCACACAGTTTTCCAAACCGTGTGAGGAAACCGTGAAAACCCTTGCTCTCGAGGAAGTAGCGTGCGCACGGTTAGCGCACAGTTTTCCAAACCGTGTGGGCTAACCGTGCGACCACTTAAAAATAGGTTTATAAGTTCCGGGCTCCCTCGGGCTTAACCAATTTCACTCCAATATTCCTCCCGCTCATGTCTCACTAGGGTTATTCAGTTCTCAGTGGATGGGAGAGCTTTCCCACTCAGTTTGGAAGGATTTTGAAGAGGTTTATTGGTGGTTTGAAGGTTGTTGCTCCTGGGTAAGTCTTCTCTCATGGTTTCTTTGTGTTTTACTCTAGATCTGCTCTTACCTCATTCTTGGTTTTCTAGATCTACCCTTTTTTTGTGTATATCTAGGGGTGTGGTTGCCTTGGATGATGATTTTAAGGCTTGTGAATGTTAGGGAAGGGGATCTAGAGAGGTTTTGGTGGTGCGTTCGCCAGATTTGAGGCGTGGTTGTTCGTGGGTCGATTTGTCGAGAACCCTAAAGGTAGGTGGATTCTCTCTCGACTCCACTTGGTTAGAGATAATGGTTTTAGTTACAATTAATTTTTTGTGCTTGAAATTAATTGTGTTTGATGTGCGAAATTGGTTAGAAATCCCTTGGGTGATGTTTTGGGGATTTTTTTGGAAAAAGAGGGTTTTTGGTGAAATACTATTGTTGTGGATTTTAAAATGGAGATTTTAAAATGGGATGCTATGGTTGATTTGTGAAAACAATTGATGTGAATTGTTTTCAATAAAAGGGTTGTTTTATTAAAATGTTGTTTGGAATGGAAAATGGTTTTCAATAAATGGGTGATTTATTGAAGTAGATTGATATGCAATGGAATTGGTTGATTGCATGTGGTTGTGACCTTGGTGGGTTATATGCTTGGATTTGGCTTGTTTGAATGTTTTATGGATGTGGAGAGAAGTACCATAATAAAAAGGAGATTAATAGTTGACGGAAGGGCCACCATCAATGGTAAGTGAATGGGAAGTGCCGCTTGGTTTGAATGGGTGAACGGGTTGGACGGTAGCTCCACCATTTGGTTGTATGGTTGTTTTGTTGTGCATTGATTTTCAAGATGAAAGTTAGTGTGCTAACGTGTAAATGATGAGATGACTTGTGTCATGGTTGATTGAATTTCCCTTATTTGGTTGTTTTTGGCGTGATGTCTTGGTAGGGGCATGTTGGGCTTATGAAAATGGTTGCACTTGTAATTTATTTTATATAAACTGTGTTATATAAATGTGATAATGGTTTTATCCTAGTGGAGTGTGTAGGGAAGTCATTTGGGGAAAACCTACTGAGTTTTAGTAATCACCCACTGCTTTGGCACGTTGATGTCTATATAGATGTCATGTACCATAACGTGGGCAAAGGTAAGGCATCACCCTCCTTTAGTGGAGCATTGTGATCCCTTGGTGGAGCTTGGAGCATGGAGCTTAGCTTGGAGCTGTGGTGGTGTCATGGCTTGTGGTGTTTGGTTGTTTAGTTTCCATAGTGTACTTTGATGTTGTGTGGACATGTCTAGTTGTATTGGTTTTGACTTGTGTTGTGGAACAACTTGGTTGTCTTTTGGGAATGCATGGTTGGGTAATTGAATTGACATGAACCATATAGTGGTTGTTAGTGGATGGTTTGGTGGGTTTTGTCTTAAGGGAAAATCGTTCCCCAACTTGATCTTGAAGCCCTCGACATTTATTTCTAGTCTTTGGCATCTTGGGAACGTTGCTTAAGGCCAAGTAGCCCTCATCTACTCTTCAAGACAATGAGGTAGGGGTAGGGTGTTACAAGTGGTATCAATTTATTCGGTCCTTTGGAGTTGATTCTCGGATTTGGTGTTGACATTTGTTGTGTTAAATTCCTTGAATCGGGATGGTATCAAGGTGTAGAAATGTCGGAACATAGAATGTATAGCATAAAAGGACGTATCTAACTCTTTTATGTTGAAATTCAAGTTAATAGGGAGTTTGGTACATAAGTGTTTTGGAGACACTTATAGGCATTGGATATCTCATTGTCATGGGTGTAGCCAATGAGATGAGTATGGAATGCATGATAGAAATGACTTCCCACTAGGATGCATATTTCATTGAGGTATAATGATTTATTATGTGATATGAATGTGTGAAATTGTATTGTGAATAAATTGGTATTTTGAAAATGGTTTTGTTTTCAAAATGGTGGAACATGGCACATGAGGAAAATGTGGAAAGCCTTGTTGTGATAGTGTTGTGTAATGTGATTTGAAATGGGATTTCGTGATGTCTACAGAAGTGAGACTCATGGTTGTTTGTTTTCTGTTTATAGAAATGGCACCGGGGAGGCTTCGTAGAGACCAACCAGAGGAGGCTGATGAGAATGTGGTTGCACCTGAGCCTCAGGTGAACCAACAGTTGGTGCAAAGCATAGTGCACGCTTTCTAAGATGTGGAAAGTTGAAATAAAATGGATGAACCAAGGAATTTGGATTATGCGTTTCAGTTTCAAAATCATAATCCACCCATCTTCAGGGGTGATTCAGAGCTGGAGAGGGTAGAAGCATGGTTGAATAGAATGAACAATATCTTCAAGTTCATGGGAACACCGATAGAGTTAAAAGTGAAGTTGGCCACATATATGTTGGAAGATATTTCCCTTCAGTGGTGGTAATTGGTAGTCCAAGTGGGGACAGACTAGGGTATGATATTGAAAGGCATTGAGGAATTTTTTAACAAAAAATCCTACCCACATATGTTTAGATTTCAGCGTATGACTAATTTCTTCAGTTTGAAGCAAGAGCTTATGTCTGTAACGGAGTATGAAACTATGTTTATGAACTTAGTGTAGATTTCACCCGAGGTGGTGGGTAGAACATCGTTGAAGGAAAGGATCTTTGAAGCAGGGTTACATAAAGAAATTGGTTCAAAGATAGCAGTGTTATGTATAGATCATTACATAGAGATGGTGAATTGATCCTCTGTGGCTGAGCGGGATCTGTTGGGCGCTCCAGGCGGAGAAATCATGGTGGTACCCCTGGGAAATAGTGGGAACTCTAACGGTGGGTTCAAACGATGGAGGGACACTTATTCTCAGGGCAGGAATATGGAATATAATCCAATGGCAGGATCGCTAAATCTTCCTCTGAAGCCCTAGAGCAAGCCGAGATGTTTTCAATGTGGTTCTATGAGCCACATCAAGTGGGATTGTACGGAACAACCTTGAGCATGTCATAATTGTAAGCAGATGGGGCATCTGCATCGTTATTGTCGGAATTCTCCAAGGTCGAGTGCGCGTGACACTCCTCAGGGATCAGAGACGTCGTCTTCTTCGATGGGACATGGACAGCAGCATACCCCTCATCAGTAGAGTATAGTGGGTCATGGTGATTTTCAGAATACCCCGACGCCTCAGCAGAGTAATAAAGAGCAGAGTGTGGCAAGCAAACATGTGTTCAGAGCTTAGAAGGTTGTGGTGGATGATCAGTCGAGACCATCAACAGTGCGAGATACTATTATTTTTAAATTCTACCTTGATGAAAGTGCTGTTTGATACAGGTGCTTCACACTCTTTTATTGCTTCACATGTGGTTGATTTTCTGGGTTTAAGGGTAGAAATGATTCCCTCAGTTTTAAAACTTTGAACTCCTTTGGGTCGAAGAGAGTGTCGAGCCTTCTTGTGTAGAGCATGTGGTATCGTTTTGGGCGAGGTGGAGCTAGTGTGGAATTTATCAATGCTTGAGATGGATGGGTATGATGTAATCCTGGGAATGGATTGGCTGGTGGAGTTTAATTCCAACATTGATTGTGATGCACGAACCGTGGATTTTACAACACATGATGGAATTAGACATCTCTTTAGGGGAGAGAAGCATGAAAGGCCGGGTGAAATGGGTTTGTTGGCACCAGTAGTGGGTACGTTATCATATCAGTTGGCGGTGTTGTCATTGGAATCGGTAGAAGGTGTTGAAAAGAGGGCTCTTCCGGCAGTGGTGGATTAGTTCCTGGATGTTTTTCCGGAATAAATATATGGGTTACCTCCCATAAGAGAAGTGGAGTTTACGATTGATCTCCTTCTGGGGACCAGTCCTATCTCACTTCCGTATTACTGGATGGAACCTATTGAATTGCAGGAATTGAAATTCTAGTTGGAAGAGTTAGAAAACAAAGGGTTTATCTAGCCTAGCACGTCTCCGTGGGAAGCACCGATGTTTTTTGTGAAAAAGGCGGATGGAACCTTGAGTCTTTGTGTTGATTATAGTAGAATTAACTAAGTTAAGATAAAGAATAGATATCAACTTCCATGAATTGTTGATTTGTTCGACCAGTTGAGGGGAGCCCAGTGGTTCTCCAAGATCGACCTGAGGCTAGGATATCATTAGTTGCGGGTGAGGAAGGATGATATTCCTAAAACAACTTTCAGAAGTTGATATGATCATTATGAATATGTGGTTATGCCCTTTGGTCTAACAAATGAACCAACAGTGTTTATGGTATTGATGAATATGATATTTCAGAGATATCTGGATTCATTTTTAGTGGTGTTTGTAGAGGATATTCTGGTGTATTTGAAGACAAGGGTGGAGCATGAGCAGCACTTGGCGACAGTGCTGGGGATCTTGAGGGATCATTGGTTGTATGCCAAACTGTCAAAGTGTGACTTTTGGATACGGGAAGTTCATTTTATTGGCCATGTGATTTCTGAAATAGGTTTTTCAGTGGATCCAAAAAAGATAGAGGTCGTTATCTCATGGAAACCGCCAAATAATGTGTTTGAGATATAGAGTTTTCTTGTTCTAGGTGGTAATTATCGGCGTTTTGTTTGTGATTTTTCACATTTGGCATCACCAATGAGAGCTTTGACAAGAAAGAATGTTCATTTCCAATGGAATGAGAAGTGCCAGCAGTGTTTCAAAGAGCTAGAGGATCACCTTACATCAGCACCAATATTGGTTTTTCCAGAAACATGAAAAGGGTATGTGGTGTATTGTGATGCATCGAGATCAGGGTTGGGGTGCGTTCTCTTGCAAGGGAATCATGTGGTTGCGTATGGCTCACGACAGTTGAGAGTTCATGAAGAACTACCCAACTCATTATTTGGAGTTGGCAGCAGTGGTCCATGATTTGAAAGTGTGGCAACATTATCTCTTTGGTGATAAATTCATGGTATATATGGATCATAAGAGCTTGAATAACATTTTCTCACAAAGGGATTTGAACTTGAGGCAACAGAGACGGATGAAATATCTCATGATGTTTTACTTTGACTTTATGTACACACTGGGTAAGGGAAATTTGTTGGCGGATGCATTAAGTAGAAAATTATATGATCAGGTGGTGAAACAGGCATCAGACCAGTGGCAGTTGATGTCGGTTATAACTGATATGTAGTTGGAATGTGAGGACCATGGAAATAGAGTGCTCTTCTTTCAAGTTTTTTTGATTCCTCACTTGTTTGGCCTGGTTATAGAGGCACAAATAACTGATTCTAAGTGTGTGACCATGGGGTCAGGACTCAATGGTGGGGAGACCATTGAGGGTAGGCAAGTGAATGGAGATTCAGTTTTGTGTTTTTGGAATCAGATGCTTGTACCAGTTGCTTTTCAGGAGGATCTTATCTGGGCGTATCATCATTCCAGGTGGGCTGTTCATCTTGAAATTCAGAAAATTTATAAAGCGTTGAAACCGCAGTTCTAGTGGGATGGTATGAAAATAATTGTGGCGAGTTTGTTTCAAGATGCTTGACTTGTCAGTAGGTCAAGGAAGAGCATCAGAGGCTAGTAGGAATGTTGCAGTCTTTACCAATACCTATTTGGAAGTGGGAGAAGATAGCAATGGATTTCATCACAGGTCTCCCTAGAACGGTTAGAAATAACGATTCCATTTTGGTGATAGTGGAATGGCTAACGAAGTCGGCCCATTTCATCCCGATTCGTGAATCTCATACGGTGGAGGATTTGTCAAAAATCTATATCCGGGAGGTGGTAAAGAGGCATGGTGTTCCAGTTTTGATTGTATCAGATTGAGACACAAAGTTTACATCTCGTTTCTAGAAATCCTTGCAGCAAGCCCTTGGAACGTAGTTTGCTATGAGCACGACATATCACCCTCAGACGGATGGTCAATCCAAGAGGACGATACAAACTCTGGAGGATATGTTGCAGGCTTGTGTCATGGATTTTGGGGGCTCGTGGGAGGATCACTTGTCATTGTTTGAGTTCTCATAGAATAACAGTTATCAGGAATCCATACAGATGGCTCCGTTTGAAGCATTGTATCGGCGTCCATGTCATTCTCCACTATGTTGGGTAGAAATGGGTGAGTCCTCCATGGTTGGACCGAGCCTTGTCCAGGAGACTACGGAGAAGATCAAGTTGATCAGGAAGAGAATGGAGATGGACCAGAGTCGTCATAAATCGTATGAGAATCATTATCGATGGCCGTTCTCGTTCGAGGTGAGTGATCATGTGTTCTTGAGGATCTCTCCTAGGTTGGGATATCGTTGGTTGGGAAAGAAGGGAAAGTTATCTCCCAGTTATATTAGGCCTTTTGAGATTCTTGAGTGGGTTGGTGAGGTGGATTATTGTTTGGATCTTCCACCAAGGTTCGGTGCGGTGCACAATGTGTTTCATTTGTCGCTGTTGAAAAAGTATCAGCCGGATCGTGACCATGTGATTCGATGGGATCATGTTGAGCTAGAACTGGATGCTTCATTGGTGCATGTGCCAGTGCGAGTTGTGGATAGGCAAGGGAAAGTATTTCATGGTAAAAGCATCAGTTTAGTTCATGTTTTGTGGCAACATGGTCAGATTCAAGAGGAGGCTTGGGAGTGGGAGAAAGGAATGGTCGAGCAGTGGACCGAGCTATTTCAGCAAAGGGCGGTTTCACTACTTTCTGAGGACGGAAAGTAAAATGGTGGGGAGAATTTAGTACCACCGGTTTGAGGTATGTGGACTTTTTTATGCATTTTTATGTTTTTAAAGTGAACGGGATGAGTTGGGAAGAGGTTGGGAGAGTTTGGAATGGTTTTGGAGGAGTTTGGAGGCTTTTAAAGGGGTGCACGGTTTGAGCACGGTTAGTGGAAACCGTGCGGATTCTCCAAGAAACCGTGCTGGGGAGACAGTATGCTTCGCATGGACTGCGCACAGTTTTCCAAACCATGCAGACCCTTGCTCTCGAGGTAGTAGCGTGCACACGGTTAGCACACGGTTTGCTAAACCGTGCGGGCTAACCGTGCAACCACATAAAATAGGGTTATAAATTCCGGGATCCCTCAGGCTAAACCTATTTCACTCTAATCTTCCTCCCACTCATGTCTCATCGGGTTCTTTAGTTCTCAGGGCGTGGAGGAGCTTTCCCACTCATTTTGGAAGGATTTTGAAGAGTTTTCTTGGTGGTTTGAAGGTGGTTTCTCCCGGGTAAGTCTTATCTCATGGTTTCTTTATGTTTTCCTCTAGATCTGCTCTTCCCTCTTTCTTGATTTTCTAGATATACACTTTTTTTGTGAAGATATTGGGTTGTGGTTTCCTTGGATAATGATTTGAAGGCTTGTGAATGTTAGGGAAGGGGATCTAGATAGGTTTTGGTGGTGCGTTCGCTGGATTTGAGGTGTGGTTTTTCATGGGTCGATTTCTCGGGAACCCTAAAGGTAGGTGGACTATTTCTAGACTCCACTTGGTTAGATCTAATGGTTTTTATTACAATTAATTTGTTTTTCTTGAAATTAATTGTGTTTTATGTGCGAAATTGGTTATAAATCCCTTGGGTGATGTTTTGGGGATTTTTAGGAAAAGAGGGTTTTTGGTGAAATGCTATTATTATGGATTTTAAAATGGAGATTTTAAAATGGGATTCTATGGTTGATTTGTGAAAATGATTGATGGGTATGGTTTTCAATAAAAGGGTTGTTTTATTGAAATGTTGTTTGGCATGGAAAATGGTTTTCAATAAATGGGTGATTTATTGAAGAGGATTGATATGCAATGGAATTGGTTGATTGCATGTGGTTATGACCTTGGTGGGTTATATGATTGGCTTTGGATTGTTTGAATGTCATATAGAAGTGAAAAGAAGTACCACTATAAAAAGGGGATGGACAGTGGATGGAAGGGCCACCATCAATGGTAAGTGGATGGGAAATGCCGCTTGGTGTGAATGGGTGAATAGGTTGGATGGTAGCTCCACCATTTGGTTTAATGGTTGTTTTGTTGTGCATTGCTTTGGAAGATGGAAGTTTTTGTGCTAAAGTGTAAATGATGAGATGACTTGTGGCATGGTTTATTGGATTTCCCTTTTTTGCTTGGTTTGGGTGTGATGGCTTGGTAAGGGCATGCTGGGATTTTGAAAATGGTTTCAATTGTGATTTATTTTATATAAACTGTTTTATATAAATGTGCTAACGGTTTTATCCTAGTGGCGTGTGTAGGGAAGTCATTTGGAGAAAACCTGCTGAGTTTTAGTACTCACCCCCTGCTTTGGCAGGTTGGTGTATTTGCAGATGTCGTGTACTGTGACGTGGGAAAAGGTAAGGCATCACCCTCCTTTAATAGAGCATTGTGATCCCTTAGTGGAGCTTGGAGCTTGGAGCTTGGTGTGGAGCTGTGGTGGTGTCATGTCTTGTGGTGTTTGGTTGTTTATTTTCTGCAGTGTACTCTGATGTTATGTGGACATGTCTAGTTGTATTGGTTTTGAGTTGTGTTGTGGAACAACTTGGTTGTATTTTGGGAATGCATGGTTGGGTAATTGAATTGACATGCATCATATAGCGGCTGTTAGTGGATGGTTTTGTTAGTTTTGTCTTAAGGGAAAATCGTTCCCCAACATGATCTTGAAGCCCTCAACATTTATTGCCAGCCTTTGGCATCTTGGGAACGTCTCTTAAGGCCAAGTATCCCTCACCGCCTCCTCAAGTCATTGAGGTAGGGGCGGGGTTTTACAATTATGGTTTGGTCCAGGTCACAACTAATAGTGTATATGATTATTCTATTTTGAGAGGTATAGTTTGGGTTTCATATATGATTTTTATTAATCTATTTAACACAAGAGTATCTTGATAATTTATATCTACCCATATGGTGTCTATGTTAGGGTAAGATATGGATTTCTCTTCTGGTAAATTAGATCACTCAACACCTCTTAGAGAGAGGTTACACTATATTAAACAATTCTCAATGAGTTTTATAGTGGGTTCAGGGTAATTTGTTTTTTGAGGATTCCTCATCCTATATATGGAAATTTCTGACATTATCCTTTATATATATTAGCTGACACACTTTTCAGATTGCATTGATGGATACCCAAGGTTGATATCTTTTAATTCCTATATGGGGAATTAGTTTGTTAAAAAAGGTGAATAAGATGATGAAGTATAAAGAGAGGGACCTGATCTATCTAAAAAGGCTCCACTACAATATAGGCAGTGGGTATGGTCTATCTATTATATCAGGTGATGGTTACAAAAACTTTTACGATTATATTAGACACTTTCTCGTGTGTTTTTTTGTTGATTTATCAGGGTTACCTCCTGATAGGGATATCACATTCAAGACTAACCTCATGAAGGGTGTGGATACCATATCGATACCTTATTATCATATGGAACTTAATGACTTATGAAAGATGAAGCTAAAAATCCATGATCATTTTGAGATGATTTTTATTCACTAGAGTACCTCTCCTTACGGTGATCCTACCTTGTTATCCAATAAGGTTAACGGTATCATGATATTGTGTATAGATTACAAGAAAATGAACTAATTTATTGAAAGGAATATGTATTCATTAACTTCAATAGGTAACCTTTTTTACTATTTGAGGAAATCCCAATGTTGTTCTAAGATTAACCTATGATCATTCTTTAATCTATTATAGTACAGAGTGGAGGATATACAAAGAATGTTTTTTAGTAGTTTTTATAGGTTATATTAGTACCTTGTGATTCCATTAAATCTTAAAAATTTACTATAAATTATTATAGATCTCATGAACCATATTTTCAATCCCTACTTAGAATCTATTATCATGGTTTTCATTGATGAAATTTTGGAATACTCATAGGCATAGAAGTTATACACCAATCACCTAGATAATGTACATATTATGCTTTGAGAAAATGTAATCAAATTTTCACTTCCAAATTCAGGAGGCATACTTCCTTGGGTATATGGTATTAGGTGTAGGAAAATTATTTGGTCTGGATAAAGTGGATGCAATTTTTTTATGGATGTGACCAAATAATGTGTTTTAGATTTATATTTTCTTTATTTTGTCAGAGACTACAAGCGTTTCATTCGATATTTCATTAACCTAAAAAAATTTATGATATGGCTGATCAATAAATGGGAGAAATTAGAGTTGTTTGATTGATTTGAAGTCTCATTATATGAGTTGAAATGAGATTTAAATCTAATTTTATTATGATATTAACAGACCTAGGTGATATTTTTCCATGTACTATGATGACATTGGGGTTTTTTGGGAGCGGTTTTGATGTATGGGGTGGGGGTCATTTATAGGTCTCATTGGTTATGATCCAAATTTAAAAAATAACCAACCCATTTTTTGAATCTAGTTGTTTTGGTTCATACCTGAAATCATTATCATTATTATCTCTTCAGTGAGAGTTTTTTCAAATACATAGACCACTAAATATTTTGGTATATATTCTCTCAACGATACATGAACTTTTAGTTGAGATATTGGGTGCATTACCTATAAACTTTTTTACTTTTAGATGGTATAATTCATAGTGAAGGGGAATATACTAATAGACTTTGATATAAAAAATACATTAGAACATGTGGATCCAAAATCTTGCAAGGAGTGTAAGTTGATGAACTTGTTCACTAAATGGTGGCTATATATGGTTGAGGACTACAGGTCTATGACCCCTGATCCCTTAGAAATTACATTCCTACAAATGGATTAGTAAAATATATATATTAACTTGATTCATTTTTTAATACAGGAATGGATTATGGGAGATGACCCAATTATGGGAAGTGATCAAGACAGGGATTGGGTGTTTTACATCTATGAGAGGGTTATGATTCCAACTTTTATGAGAAGGAGTTTATGGATGACTCTCACACCTCACATTGGGTGGTACACTATAGGATGATTAAGATATACCATTATATTATGAATTGTTTTTGGTGGACCTTTATAAGAACATAAATTGAATGATTTATTGTTTATTTCTCCACTTTTTAGAGAATAAAGGTAATGAATATGTGACTAGGTTATTTACTTCAAATACTTCCACTATTAGTGTAGAAATGGGATGAGGTGACCATAAAATTCGTCACCATACTACCCAGGGCCATGAGGGAGTATAATGAAACATGGGTGGTAGTTGAGTAGATCACTGATGTTTCCCATTTGTTTCCCATTTTAGAGACTCAATTAGTAAACAAGTAGGGAAAAAGTATGTGTGATATATAGTTCAATGCATGAGGTTCATATGATAATTGTATATTATTTGGATTTGTCTTTAATATCTATATTCTAGAAGGTTTTATCTAAATTCTTAGTATATTTTTATAATATTAGTACATATTATCCCTCATCGAAAATAGGGCATTATGAGAGAGTTATATAAATACTTAAGGATATTATCATGGTATGCATTCTTGATTTTGGGTGAGAGTTTGATGACCATTTGGCCTTGGTAAAGTTTTCATATGATAATATCATTAAATATTTGACTCATATATATCCTTTAATGACCATATATTTTAGACTTTATCACTCAACATTATGATATTAAGAGGCAGGGTGAGTCATAAGTGGTAAGATTGTGCCTAGTGTAGAAAATAAATGAGTGAGTACCATTGATTATGAAATGGTTAGTTAATTATCTTAGTAGGAATTGATTGTATGTTGATTGTAGGAGATAATTGATAGATTTTTACATAGTTGATCAAGTATTTATATGGGTATATCCTCTATTTAGGAATCAACATTAAGAAATAAATGAAATCTCACATCATGATTTGTCAGCCTGTTTGAGATTAAAGATATTATCAAGGCTATACAATACTAATTGGATATTTTTCCATGAAGTAGATGTATGCATGATGCGTCTCATGTATCATAGATCTGGAAGAACAATCCAGACATGACACATGTGATTTATAGTGGCGATGTCAAACGGGTAAAAAATGCATCATTTAAAGATCGCACTATGTGTATCATTCATTGGATCAAGAAGGTTTTTTGGGTGAATATAGTTCCTCTTGTATAGGTATTATGGTAGTATATGCATATATAGAAGGGAACTAAGGAGTAATATTCAGTTTTATGATCTCAACAGATGGATATTTTTGGAAAGGATCCCAAGACATGTTTCCTTACAACAAGAATCCCTTAGAGGGTTTGTTTGTAATGACCATCAAATTTAATGTATGAATTTCAGGCTCATTATTAGATTTAAATTATTAAATATTTATTGACTTGTGACATGTTTTGTTGGATTTGGGGCTTGGAAGGTGTCCAGATAAGGGTATCAGGATCAAACCTGATGAAAATGAAAAAGAGGGGTATCAAGTACCTAATTTACTATCATTGGGTACTTGGTGGCTTATGAAGTGGCCTTGTTGGTCCAAAAGCCCCACAATCTTATCTTTGGAGTTGTAGAAAGTTTCTAATGGAGCACTAGATACTTGTTACTAGAAAACCATGTACCTGGTGGCTTCTAACTACCTTTCTTTAGAGGTAGTTTTGGATTTCTCCCCACTTCCCCCTTTTATACTCCCCTCTTCCCCCATCCCCACTCAATCTCAACCCAATTTGGGTCTCCTTTTTATAACTCAATATCCTCTAATATCCCCTCTTCCCCATTATATGTGTCATTGGTTGTGGAGATTTAACATTAGTAAATATAACTCTATAGATGCCCTAAATTCCACTTATTTTAAAAATTTACCCTTGGTTGATTCAAAATAACTAATTATAAGGGTTTATGTTTTATTTTTATATATTTTTTCCGAAGATTGAATTGAAATGTGTGGCATGGGGAGTGATCTCCCTTAAGCTTGAGGTAGGAAGTCATTAATATGTTATTGAATTTGTATGAAAATGTGTGAGTTGTCATGAATATGGGTGTGTGTATTTGATTGATATTATTCAACTTTGTCTGTAATTTTTTTAAAGTGAATATGCATTTTTAACAACAGATGATCTTATGATTCTACTAAATAGTGTGTGGTGTACACAACACCAATATTAAACAAACCATGACATACTATTATTTATAAACGATTGTCAAGACCAATTCATTAGTTTGATGGGTATGAATTGGAATAGTCATTTTATGAAATAAATATAGAAATTGATTCCTTAATAAAATGTATAATCAATCATACATTTATTATAAATTGTTTTTAAATGAATATAAATCCTTGGAAGGTAAAAGATATATTTTTCATAAAACTATTTTTATGTGTGCATTGTTTTTTTATATTAATTGGTTAAAATAATCATTATTATATAATTATTCTAATTAAATATATAAACATTATATCAATTTAAATTAATTGACATTCATTTAATTGTGTTTGTTAGTAAATTATTGAGAATAAAGTTATTATATTCTTTAAAAATATATTTTCTTCAAAAATTGTTTTTATAATATTTTTTGTATTGATATTATAACTATTTTATTCAACTTTTATATTTTTTTTGAAAAAATACACATAATTATTGAAATAATCATGTAATAATAGTATCTGTATGAATTTTTGAGATTATTTTGCAAATATTTATTTTTGAGTGAATACTAAAAATTACAGTTTTTGCAAAATTTCAATTTATTTTCTTTAAATAAAGTAATTTAAATGTCACATTTTATTTTTTATTTGATTTTAATTTAACATAAATCACCTTTTATTAAACATAGTATAATTAATTTTATATGAATTAGAGTTATTTTTATTTTTTATAAGTTCATTATTCTGCTTAAAATACATGTTTTTCTAAAAATGATTTTTCACTGTGTTTTGTAAAATTACAGTAAAATTAATTTTTACCAATTATGAGAATTGAATATTTTAAAATGGAATTGAAATATTTAATCATAATGTAAATTTTTTTCTCTAAGTAATTTTTTTGGTAATAAAAATAAGTTACCGAGTTAAAAAAATGAGTTATCACAAGAAAGGTAAATTAAGGTAAAAAATTAAAATTAAGTATAAAAGGAAAAAAAACACCTCAAATCATATCCTTTATTTTTTTTATTGAGAGTTTTATAAATATATGAACCTTTATGTACTATTTTTGATTTCTTCCCTTTAAAAATTGTTTGGATTCCAAGAGGAGGAGGTGTTATATTTAATAAAATGTCATTTTCTCTAATTTTATTTCTTGAATTTGTTTTCATGATTAGAATAAGAGTAAATATAAATTATTAATTAAAATAATACTAACCTAATTATATATAATCATTTTATTTAATGTTATTATTATTTTTAAATATAATATAATTATTTAAAATGCTTATGCAGTGTCGATAAAATGCTTGTACAAGCATAGGAAAAATCAAATAAATGGGATTAACAATATTAAAAGATAAGATATTTAGATGATTTATGGTATTAAGATAATTTTATTGATAATTATAAATAATAATATATAATTTAAGAGTTTTAATTATAATTACAATGTTATATTGATGCCTTTGAAATCAAAAAAAGGGAATAGACATGAAAATGACATTAAAGAGTATTTAATGTTTGTAAATTAATTTTAAATCATTAAATAATAATAAAAATAAAATCATAGCTCAATTTTGTGAGAAATTTTATAGGATAAAATTAATGTTCTATATATGTTCCACTTTTAATTTTAAAAATCCATTTTATATCCCTCAAATATTTTAATATTTGTGACAACTGTTATGGTTAAACATGGTTAACGAGGGAGTGAGAACAAAAAACAAGGATTTAAATGACATATAAACCTATATAAATTTTATTTATTAATTAAATTTCAACCTTATACTATATATCTTAAAATATATTTAACTTTGGTGCCATTTTACGTTATTTACACACTTATCATATATTAATATTTTATGTATTTACAAAATATTCACCCACCTCACTTATAAAATGGAACCTTATATCCTCTATTAATTACACATCATGAGCCATTTATCTTGTAAAATCTTTTAAAAAATACATTCCCAACCTTAATCCCCATTTACTATAGGATCTGGTCTCACAAAAGACCAACAAATAAGGATTATGTTGTAAGAAAAAGTTGGTTACTCAAAGAATAATTATAACTCTTAGTCGTGTTTTTCATGATTATTACTTTTTAAGAAACATTAAAATATTATTTAGAGATAATGATATAATAAAATAAATATATTTAATATATTTAATTTTTTTAATTTTATGGTGTAATCCTTATTCATCTCATTTTTCATCCTATAAGAAATTAACACATAGGTTGTGTGTACTTGTGGATTACCACATCCACGAAGTGATACGTTTCATCTTTCATCACCACATCACATGGCTGGTTATTATGATGAATATAATGTATATATATTATATTGAATAATTAATTATGATTCTATCAATATAATATTTTACTTACCTTCTTACCTGTCTATTTGTTAGAAAATGATAATGTTTCATGTGCTTATGTGTGGACTACCACCTTTGTGAATGGATGTGATCCATTTTTCATGTCTTACTTTTTTTGAATTGTTATAAAATTGTATTTAAAGTATAAAAATAATAATTATACCATGATTAATATTCTTTATATTATGTAATAATAACCCCTTTGACCATGGCCAACCAACTAAAGTTGTATTGGTATTATGAACCGAATGTCCTCAAAACATATAACATGAACTTAAAATAATTTTATAAATATATAGGAAAATGGTAATAATTGAAATAAAAGTGATAATAAAAAGTAAATAAACATGAATAATATTATTAATAGATTAAATAATTAATATAAGTTTCTTATATTGGATTTAAATTATGTACATGGAAATATTGACTCAAGGTAAGCAGTTTTTATTTAAACCCTTTTTTAAAAAGTTTCAATGTTTTTTATTATTCCATTCATCCATATCCATGTTATTTACAATGTTTCATTTTATATTTATAATATATATAAATTTATGTTCATATTTATTTAAATCCATGTTTTACTTTCTTTATGAATGTTTTAAAATAATTCATTTAAACAATTTATAAGTTATTTTTTTAAAATTTTTACAAAATTTTGAAAAAAATATTTTTTTAACAGATAAAGAATGAGTATAATTTCCCATCATCATAAAAATTACTATTTAAGAAGACAATAATTTTATTTTTCATGGTTTTTCAAAACTATTTCCTATTTTTTTAATCTTTTGTGAATTTTTTTTAAAATAGTTTTCAATTAAATGTTTTTATCCTTATTTTTACACGAAACCCAAAAGTAATTCTACATATGTATTAAATAAAATAATTTATATAATTTTTTTACAGAAATGAAATATTGTGTATATTTTATGTATGTTATAGTTTGTGTAAATTTTTCTTGATAGAAAGTGGACCCAATATACCTCTCTAATTCATTCGGTAATGATTTTTTATCTAGGGAATATATGTTGTAATTGATTGATGGGTTGTTCCATTTATAGGAGTGATTGTAAGAGTTATTATAACAGTGATATGAAAATTATGTCCCAATGTACATACATGATTTTTTATATTCTTTTAAATTATTTTTCATGGAAGTATATTGATTTCATAAGGTAAGATAATGAGATTATATTTAAAGGAATGTTCATTCCCCTTTTAGGGGTGAAATATATGTTTTACAAGAAAATGTTTTCATGAGTCATCATTTTTTATAAGAAACAAAATTAGTCATGATTTTTACATTATGATTTCTTATGATATTCTTTATAAAATCTTTAATTGATGAAGTTTATTTTTTTGGGTAAGTAAATGATTATTTGAGTTCAAAGAATATTAAGAAAAAGAAAACATTTATAATGGTTTTCATGAATTTTAAAATTCTGTAATAGGTTTCCTTTTTTTATATCCCTTAATGATCATTTTGATCTCATTTCAAGATTTAAATACTTTTTAGTAGGGATTAAGGTTGATTAGTAACTATAAAAGGCATAATATCTTGAGCTTTAGAGGCGGTACATTATTGTTTAAATTTTTAGATAACTCTATTTGAAGTGGTTAATGAAAGTATTATAGAGAGTATGTTGGGTCTTGGGGATGTCTCGGGGGTTTGGGATACAAAATAAAAAGAAAATAGGTTATAATGTGTATGGAGCATGGATGGTGCATGGTTAGAAATTACCATTCCCCGTAACTGTGTGGACTTAGATAGAGCAGGATGCACAACCTATGCATTGTTTGACAAACGATACAGGTTCCCTAGAAAATCGTATAATCTTTGTCCCCTCTTGGAAATAGGATGTGTTGGAATCCCCATATTTTAATTATCACTAATCATGTTTCATATATGACACGTTATATATGAATCTTTTAAACTATAATTAATTTTCATCCTATTATGTTTCAGAATGATTATGTTTAATCTTAATCCCTTATGTCAATATTTCTTCATGAGACAAATTACAGTTATTTGGATAAGTCTTTGAAACCATAAGCTTTCTACCGGTTCCAGATTTTCACAAAGTCTGTGACACCAAAATCTTGCTACCGGTTCTAGATTTTTACAATGAACCTGACATTGTTTCCTTGATTACCGTTTCCAAGACACTGTGATAAGAAACCATTAACAATTTTGACAAAGGAATATACACCATTATCTGAGACACTTTTTATCTGACACCAAAGTCTCACTACAAATTCCATAATTCTCAAAGGACCAGACACCGTAACTATGCTTCCGGTTCTAGATCTCAACGCAACTATGGAACCATGACTATCTCACCGTGACAATCTCACTGTGACTATCTCACCATGACTATCTCACTGCAAATATGACACCAAGACATACTTATCCATTTATATGTATTTTTGAATTTAATTTAAAAGTTGTTTATAACTGTCACATGCGAGTCGTTTAATGACACTGATATAATTCATGTTTTCTAGCAGTCCTGTCAACAAAAAATACGAGGTACGAGATATGGAGATAATTTATCCTGTCTGCTCCAACACAAACACCCGACATAAAAATTAAAGTATTGAACTGGGGAAAAATACAGAGTACTGGATTTCATAAAAAGAGATAATACCATCCATACAATGAGGAACACTCTACGAACTCTCAATTCCTGGTGGATGAACTATTGTGGATCAAAACCTCAAACATCCTTTCAGCAGCAACTCTAACAAAAACAAGAGATATAAAGCACATCTCATTGAACTGGAAACTATAACACGAGACTCATGAAGCACTATTTCAAAAATAAGACTCTAAAATCACATCTTCTACATCCTACCAATCTATAATTGCATAAAAAACACACAGAGCCTTTATAATACTTTCTCATTATCTTTGCTCTACTATGTAGTGTTTTATTAATTGTTTCAAGAAGTGTGTGTATCTGTATTAAAAACACACATTTTCTCTTGCACTGAACTAGAGGATACAAAATATCCTCACTCAAATATCTTTTACACCTTGTTTCACCCACGTATAACTATGGAAGAGGTCTTGTGTTACCTGACTGTAAGTTTTCCCACATAGAATAGTGGAAGAGGTCTTGTGACCTGTACAGTCTTTAGTTCTATTATTAACCTCGATCTGGGTTATGGATAAAAGGTATATATATATATATATATAATTCTTGGTGTTAGGTTATCACCAAGTGAAGTGGATTAGGTCTCGGCTTGAGACTGAACCAATTATTTTATCTATTTTTTCTTTCAATTTAGACATTCTTAATTTTTAACTTATATTTCAGAAGACTAAATTGTACATTTAATAGTTAGTCTTGGATTGTAGTTATAACTATTTTGACTTACTAGATTAGTTTCAAAAGTTGTATCAATATCTCATATTCTTATAACTGAGAAATAATCAATATTCTAAGAAACTATATGAACAGTCAAACTATTCTAAATTTACTACCATGATTAACTGTCCTATTTTATTTTTAATTGGGGAATGTTTTTAAGTAAACTTTTTAACATAATTTTTATAGGATCTCAATTCACCCCCTCTTGGGTGTCCTACTTTGAAAAACATTTGGTATTAGAGGAACATTTAAAATCCTTATTTTAAAAATTTAAAAAGGAAATTAAAGTATTTTTTCAACTGTGATTTTAGTTGAGTTTTAAAGATCTTTAAATTTTTGTAAGTTCTAAAAGTTCAGTTCTTTAAAAATATACATTTTATTTTTTAGTATGGATTATATATTGGTAGGATCTATTACCAACATACCTCTATTCATTAATAAAACAAATTATGCACAATGGAAAATTAAAATGAAAATGCACTTAGAAAGTATTGGTTTTGAGATTTGGTCATTAATTTTAGATAAATACAAGATTCCAACTACTAATAGGCATACTTGGTATGAACCAATTAAGGATTATTATAAAAATAATTGCAAGCCCTGAATTCCCAATACTGTTATTTAGGATATGAAGAGTTTAACAAAATTTATTCATGTAAAACAACCCTTGAAATTTGGGATACTTTATCTATTTCACATTAATGAACCTCTAGTGTTAAGGAAATGAGACTTAACACATATAATATTAAAAATGATAACATAAAAATGAAGCCTGATGAGCCTATTTCTTACATGTATCTTAGGTTTAATGAAATTTTTAATACTATGATCTCTCTAGGAGGATATGTTACAACCAAGGAGAAAATTATGAGAATACTCAGGTGATTACCAGATAGATGGAGATGAACCTCTATCTCAATTAGAGAAAATTTTGACCTCAGTAAGCTACCAGTCAAAGAGTTGGTATGAAATTTGATGATGTACGAGGAAGAATTAAAATCCAACAGGGAAGAGGAAGATTAACTGAAAAGAAAGTATGCGGCTTTTAAACCCACTACATACAAAACCAAAGAAAAGGAAAAGATACTATCTCATTCTGAAAGTACAAGTAATTAAGATTCACCATTTAATAGTGATGAGGAAATTTCTTAATTATCTTGACAATTTAAGATGTTTTATAGAATAAAGAAAATTTTCTGAAATCCAAACATAAAAAGAAGATATGATCACAAGGGAAAATCAAAGAAGGATTAGAAAATAAGTGAAAAATATGATGAAATAGTATGTTATGAATGCAAGAGAAAAGGAAATGTAATGGATGACTGTACCAAGATAAAATATAATAAGAGATATTAAGATGATGATAGAAAGTTTAAAAAGGCCATAGAGGAAACTTGGAGTGATTCTGAGGACAGTTCAAGTGACATAGAGTCTTCAGATGATTAAAAGTCTAATAAGGAGAATATGTGCTTCATGACGAACACATTTGAGGTAACCCAAGAATCTCTTGTACATAACTTTTATTATCCTAGAGATTAATATTAAAATGAGAAAAATAGGACTAGTGATGAATTATTTGAATACTTTAATATGCTTCAAAACACTTTTAATGAATTAAAAGAAAAATATAAATCCTTGAAAAAACAATATGATCTTACTTATATTGTAAAATATGAGCTTACTATAGAGAAAGTTAAAAATGTTCAATTACTCAAGGAGAACAATGAATTTAAGTTATATAATGAGCAATGGAAAAAGGTCCTAGAGAAATTTAACAAAGGAAAAATACTCTTACACAGATGCTTGGTAAACAAATATCCCCTAGATACTCTACTGGTATAGGATACCAACCCAGGCAGAGAAATATCACCAAATACAAGTTTTTAACTAAATAAGGAAAATATGGTTTCTACCTAAAAATGAAAATTATGTTGCTTGTTCCAGTTCTTGGAAGTCTTTTACTACCTCTAGTTTTATGGACCAAATAGAGTATATTTTTCAAATATGTTACTTAAATCTTATAGGAAACCCATGAATAATATGTGGGTTCTAAAAAAATTGATTACTAATGTTACTAGACCCAAACAAATCTGGGTACCAAAATCTATTTTTGTTTGATTATTTTGTAGGAAATATGTTTGAATATCTCTTACAAAATCTTATGGTACTTGGAAAGTGGATGTTCAAGAATCATGATATTATATTACTCATGCTTCAAATATTTAATAAATATTGATGGTGGGTATGAAACCTTATGGGACAATGATAAAGGGAAAATAATTTCCCCCAACTAGATTGTTATCTCTAACTCAGTTTTAATTTCTAAAGTACATTTTGTTGTTGGATTAAAATATAATATGCTTATTATTTCACAATTATATGATGATGGATTTCATGTTGAATTTTAAAATGATGCTTGAAATGTTTTTAAATCTAAAAATGCACTAATATTCTTTTCATTTAGAAATGAAAATGTCTATAATGATAATTTAGATTCTTTAATCACTAAAAATGTTTCTTTCTTGAGTTTTTTCATAAATAATTTTGGTTTTGGCATATGAGATTGGGAAACTACAATATACACTCACTTAGAAAAATTACTGGAAAAGGTTTTGTCAAGGATCTACCCAAACTTTAGCTTCCAAATGATAAACTCTATAATACAATTGTCAAACGGGTAAACAACAAAAAAATTCTTTCAAACCAAAGAAAGAAGTTTGAACTTATCAACCTCTTGAGTTGGTTCACATGGATTTGTTTGGACCATCTAGAGTTTCTAGTTAAAATGGGAAGCACTATGTCTATGTTCTTGTAGATGACTACTCTTGATATACTTGGACCTTCATCTTGGCACAAAAAATTGAATCCTTCTCTCATTTTACCAAGTATGCAAGGACTATAGAAAATATTAGTGGTCTTAAAATTAAATACCTAAGAAGTGACCATGGTCATGAGTTTAAAAACCATGAGTTTGAATCCTTTTCCTCAAAAAATGGATATAGTCACAATTTCTATGCCCCTTGCACACCCTAGAAAAATGGAGTTGTAGAAAGAAGAAATAAAACCATACAAGAAATTTCTAGAACCATTCTTAGTGAGTATGAACTACCTCTATACTTTTGGAAAAAATCTGTTAATATAACATGATATATAATCAATAGAGTCTTTATTAGACCAATTATTAAAAGAAATCCCTATGATTTGAGCAACAATAGAGAACCCAAGTTTAAATACTTCAATGTGTTTGGTTACTAAGTCTATATTCTTAATAATAAGAATAATCTTGATAAGTTTTAATCCATGTGTGATGAAGGGATATTTTTAGGTTATTCAATATCTAGTAAATCTTATTGAGACTTTAATAAAAGAACCAAATGCGTGGAAGAATATGTAATGTCAAATTTGATGAAATAGATCTACATGAACCAAAGACCTCCCAAGAAAATCTTAAGGATGATATGTCAAATATGTACATTAATGCTAAATTATCTGACCATCCTATGAAAAAATCAGTTAAAAAATATAGTTATGTAAATTTTATATATTTTAGTCACAATAAACCCAAACCTGTTGAAGAACATAAAATATTTATCCCTTATTTTTATAGATCAGTTATAATTTTTAAGAACCATCCTTTAGATGCAATAGTTAGAGACATATATAAAGGAACAAAGACTAGAGATTATCTTAGAAATCAGGTTGAACATCAAGCCTTTCTATCACAACTTGAGTCTAAAAACATCAATAATTCTTTAATGATGATTTTTTTGGAGATGACTATGCAAGAGGAGCTAAATCATTTTGAAAGGAATAAATTTTGGAAACATGTGGATATAAACAAAGACACCTTGACCATATGAACTAAATGGGTGTTCAGGGACAAATTATATGAAGCATGTAACATAGTCTGAAACCAATCTAGATTAGTTTCACAAGGTTATAGTTAAGAATAAGGAATTGAATATGAAGAAAATTTTTAACCTATTTCTAAAAATTAGGCAACTAGAATCATTCTTGCATATAAAACACATCTCAATTTTAAACCTTATCAAATGGATGTCAAGAGTACGTTCCTAAATGGTTATATATTTGATGATGTTTTTGATAAAAAAACCCCTAGTTTTACAAACCCTCACTTTCTAAATCATATTTTTATATTATAAAAAGATTTTTATGGTTTAAAGAAATCTCTAAGAGATTGGTATGATAGATTAAGTAGTTTTATTATTTCTAAAGGTTTTAAAAATGGTATAGCTGATCCTACACTTTTTTATAAAATGAATTTCTAAAGATGTTTTAGTTGTTATAATCTATGTAGATGAAATTATTTTTGGATCTTCAAGAAAATCTTTATGTACAAATTTTTCAAAAATAATGCAAAGTGAAATTGAAAAGAGTATAGTGGGAGAACTCAAATTTTTCTTTAGATTTAAAATTTTTCAAAACAAAGAAGGTATTATATTAAATTAATGAAAATATACAAAAGATCTTATAATTTTTTTTTGGATTGGATCAAACTAAAAGTTGTGACACTCTATTGAGTACTACTTGTAAGTTAAATCTTGATGAAAATGGTAAATTTGTTGAACAACCCACTTATATTGGAATGATTGGAAGTTTACTCTACTTAACTTATAATTTACCTAATATTATGTTTAGTGTTTTCATGTGTGAAAATTTTCAAGAAAACCCCAATGAGTCTCATTTAGATGCTGTTAAAATAATTTTCAAATACTCAAACATACAACCAATTTAGGACTGTTCTATCCTATAGAAAAATCATTTGATTTATTATGTTATTTTGATGCTAATTTTGGGTGTTATAAGTTAGATATAAAAAGAACCTTTGGAACATGTCACTTTTTAGGCAAGTCTTTAGTATCATGGTTTAGTAAACCACAAAATTCTATTACATTATCTACTTCCATGGATGAATACATAGCTGCTAGTAGTTGTTTTGCATAAATTTTGTGGATGAAACACACTCTACTAGATTATGGATATCGATTAAGACATGTACCTAAATATCATGACAATATAAGTTCTATTAACAATTTAATGAATCTGGTTTCACATTCTTAGACTAAATATATTGATGTAAGACATCACTTTTTGAAAGATCATTATCAAAATGGTGATATCACTTTGGAATTTATTAGCACCGAACATCAGCTTGCTAATATATTCACTGAGACATTAAATTATAAAAGGATAAATTACATTATACATGAATTAGGGATGATAATCCTTAAGTGAACAGTTTACTGTTTCACAGTTTACAATTTCATGATTCACAGTTCCACAAGTTACTATCTTATAGTTACTATCTCACACTTAGGGTATCATAATTGTTGTCTCAATGATACAGTTGCACCATTTAGTGTCACACAGTAATTCTGACACCATGACTACTTATTCTGGTCTCATCGTAATTACTCAGAATTATATTTTTAGTATCTATTTTACCTGTATCACTGTATTAATAATTTTATTGACTTTATACTATGTATGTGTGTTTACGACATTTGAAATCCCTAAATGATAAAAACTTGAAATTTTCAATCCTCTATTCAATTGATCTCTATTCTCTTAAACCAAAACCCATATCTCTCAAATCATTATCCCTATTTCAACATCTCATCCTTATTGAACCCACATTGTATGACCATAATGAAGCATCCATCTTCATCGACACCTGAGAAGTGCAGGTCTTAGAAGAAAGTGAAAAAGGATCCAAAAACAATGCTTGAGAAACTGCTGAATCCAGGCCTTGCTGATCGAACAATAGTGCCATAGAAAGAAGTTTGTCCAAAGTTTTTGATGAAAAGTATGCCTCTTGTTTTGAAAGTATTTTATGAATAAGGATGGTTGAATTGGTTCAAAAAATTGAGAAGACACATTTACCTGAAACTAGTTTTTGAGATTTATCAGTATGTTCAGTTCTCGTTCAATTCTAAAGATTATTTTTCAATAAGAAGCTAGGTAAATAATCAAAGATGTAATTTTTTTGAGGTTATGGGCTGCCCGCCTAGAAATACCCCAGGAAGGAATTTTTGAGGATTAAAAATGAGGTAATCTTCCACCTAGTGACATGTTTATCCTAGAAGAGGCTCTTGGAAGATTCATTGGAAATAAGAAGCGAAGTGTAATTTCTACTGAGCTGGATGGTGACACAAGATTATTGTTAAAGTTTCTCCAACATCTTATTCATCCAAGGAAATGGGACTTCGCCACCCTTAGGTATCAATATGTGTTCTTGATACATATTATGAAGAATGAGAAAAATATCAATCTGTATAAGTATATTATTCTTCAGATTTGTGATATGATCAAGACAAATTCAAAATCAACTTCTCTATTTTATTCAAGGTTAATTTCTATAATGTTATTAGAAAAGTCAGGATTTGGTCCAAATTAAGAAGTAATTGAAGGTTATGAGATTTTTATCTCAAAGGATGCACTTAGAAGGATACAAATTTTCTGGGACCCATAAAATAAATCTTGGGTGGATGATAATAAAATAATTTATGAGAGTTTAAACCCTATTGAAAACCCTTTAGGACCTAAGAATGTATCTGAACCTAGTCTAGAACCTGATAATGTTGTTTAATACTCTAATGAAGAGGTATAAGATGTAATAGTTTCACCTGAGGAAGGAAATATCTTATAAGAAGAAGGCAGTGGCCTACCTATTCCACAGAAAGAAATTTCAAAAGTTGTAGCTATTTCTAAAATCAGTGTTAATATAGAGAAAGAGCATGTTGTTGAGGAAAAGCTTATTATTGAGGAAGATCCTACTGCTACGAAATAGTCAGAAAAATAGTTTTAAACTCAAATAATTTTATCTACTAAGGGAATAATGTAATAGGTTTTTACACTAGCTAGACAAAAGATGGGTGAGATTGATAGAGTTGATAATTTGGGAAAGGGTTAAGAGACTGAGTATCTTAGTCCTATATGATATGCACCTATTAAGGGGGATAAGAACCAAAATTTGGAAAAAATTGATCTGACAAACCCTATGGATCTATGTTTAGTGGATACCTAGTATAGATTTATATAATATTTTGATGATTCTAATTCTCAAGGAGTCATAGTTAAATAAATTGACCCCTCAATAGTGTTTAATTTCAAACCAACACTTTCTAAAGAAAATTTACGTTCAATGGAATCAAAACCTATATCAGTTTTCACTTATGAACCTATCTAAGAATATTTTTCTTATATAAGTAAAGATGTATTAAAAGACATTGTAAACACCTTATTATATGGATTTGAAAAGGTCAGGAAGTTACAGGATGCCGTTGTGACAAATCTTAGTGAAAGATATGATTCCCTACTGATAGAGAAAATTATATTGCAGATTCAACTGAAGATGATTCAGGAAATTTTAGAAGTTCAGATTGGGAACAAATAAGTGAGTGATGAGGTGAAATCTCTAAAATATATGGTTGAAGATATGAAGAAAGTATTTCCAACTGGTCAAGATACTATTTCTTATCCTGTTGAGGATGTTGGTGATAAGATACCATAGAATTTTGTATCTGTGATTCAACCAAACCGAATTATAGTATATAAAAAGCAGTTGATAGCAACACCATGATATCCAATGAAATGTGTGCGCTCGTTTCCAGACTCAATAAGTTGACTGATGAATATAAAGGATGTTTAAAAGAGGTCTAAATCAACTTAAGACTCTCAAAACAGTTGTTACAACTTCAACTACCTCAAGATAGTCATCTCAGACTATATACAGTGAATTGATCAGAACAATTCTTAGAGAAGAGATTTAGTCCGTGTTTAGTGGTGTCGATACAGAAACATTCCCTACTGTCATCAAGAATAGTGACCATGTACTCGATTTGGTGAGGGTCTATTCAAATATTTCTAATGATGCTCAAGAATAAATATCTAAGAAAGTGGAATTCTACTTTAAGAGAATTTATTCTAAGCATGAGATGACCAATCACTTCAATTATATTGTTGAGAATTTGAAGATACCTCCAGTCACTAAAGCTTTTAAGGATCAAGTTAATAAGATCAAAGAATTCACACCCACTCTAGAGAAGTTTCTAGAAAAAAAAGGTGACTTTGAGAAGGCTATGTAGTATGGAGGTGAGGTCATCACTAATTTCATTATGTTATTGAAGCCCTATTTAAATGTGTAAATTACTACCATTGTGGTTCCTAAAGAAACCCCTTTATGGCCTGGTCTAAATTCTTCTTTATCCACTACCTTTTCGTCTGCTACCATGTCTATTTCTTAGGCTCTAAGGCAGATCAGACCTGTTATTATTAAAATAACCTTGCCTCAATCTTCTACCAGACCATATCTTGCACCCTCTGTCTTTGAAGAGTGCCTTTTCCTTCTCTTATAGTGTGATCAATCCCTTCAACCAGTTATACTTCTACTCCCATGGATCCTCCAGATGTCTCTTCCAAGAGAAGATAAAAGACTTATGGCTTTGAAGAGAATTGAAGGATTCATTTTGATATAGATGTATTTTTTTTCCTTATTCATGTAATAAACTCTCTCATTATATTCAATACAATGTGCACTATTGTTTTTAATCTCTTAATTTCATTCATTCAATGTTTCTTTTTTCCTTTTCTTTTTTTTATAATCCCAAAAGGGGGAGAAATAAGATAATAAATTTATGGAAACATTTATGAAAAAAGGATCTTCATGGGAGAAGAACAGTTTTTATACAGCCTATCACATATATACTCAATGTCTTGTCCTTACTAAAATATATGGCTTATAAATTCCATGATTTGTGATCATCAAAAGGGGGGATATTGTTTGAAATACTCATGTTTTAATGCTCACAAATAATTTTTCATATATCACAAATCATGTATAAATCTTGTAAACTATAGTTCATTTTTTTCATATTATGTTTTAGTATGATTATGGTTAATCTTAATCCATTACATGAATATTTCTTCTTAAGATAAATTACAAATATTTGGTTAAGTCTGTGAAACTGTAATATTACTTCCAGTTCCATATTTTCAAAAAGTATGTGACACTATAAGATTTCTACCGATTCCAGAGTTTTGTTAAGGACCTCACACCATTAACTTGTTACCGTTTCCAAGACACAACAACAAGATACCATTCAGAATTTTAACAAATTACTAGACACCATTAACCGAGACACCATTTATCTAACACCATAGTCTCTCTACTGATTTCAGAATTTTCAATGGACCAGATACCATAACTGTGCTACCAGTTATAGATCTCAACAAAAATATGGCACCGTGATTGTCTCACCGTGATTGCGACACTGCTCCATACTTAAACATTTTCAGTCTTTTTGAATTTAATTTAAAAGTTATTTTTAATGGTCCTATGTGAGTCATTTAATGACACTAATATAATTAATGATCTTTTTTTAGTCCTATTAGTAGAGAGTACGAGGTATGAGGTATAGATATAGTGTATCCTATCTGGTCCAACACAAGCACCAGACATTAAAATAAAAGTGCGACACTGGAGAAAAAATACAGAGCGATTAATTTCATGAAAATAGAGAAGAATATCCATATACCAAGGAAAACTCATAGAACTCTCAATTCCTAGTGGTTGAACTACTATGGATCAGAAACTCAATCATCCTCACAACAACAACTCTTAGAAGAACATGATTTAAAAAGCACATCACATCGAACTGGAAACCAGAACACGAGAATCATGACACTTTGTTTCCACAAGAGGACTCGATAATCACATATGATACATCCTACAAGTCCAGAGATACATAGAACAACACTAAGATTATTTCTAATCCTTTTTCATTATCTTTTCTCTCTTGTGTACTATTTTATTAATAATTTAGAGTAGTGTGTGTATCTGTATTAAAAACACACACTGTTTCCTGCACTGAACTAGAGGATACAAGATATTCTCACTCAAATATCTTCTACAACTTGTTTCACCCATGTATTACTGTAGAAGAGGTTTTGTGTGACCTGGATATCAGTTTTCCCATTTAGAATAGTGGAAGAGGTCTTATAACCTTGACAGTCTTGGGTACTCTTGTTAACCTCGATACAGTGTGTGGATCAAAGATTTATATATACATTTCTCGATTAAAGGTGATAAACAAGTAGAGTGGAATAGGTCTCATATTGATACTGAACCACTTGTTTTATCCACTATATATTTCACTTTATTAACTATCTATTTTTAACTCATATTTCAAAAAACTAAATTTCACTTTGATAGTTAGTCTTGGAAAGTAATTATAGCTATTTTCCATTATTAGAGTAGTTTCAAAAGTTATAACAATATCTCATATTATTATAATTGAGAAATAATCAATCTTCTAGGAAACTATTTGAACAGTTACACTATTCTAATTTTACTACCTTGATGAACTAGCCTATTTTATTTTTATTTAGGGGAATTTTTTAAATAAACTTTTTAACAGAATTTTTTATAAGAACCCAATTCACCCCCTATTGAGTGTCCTACTCCAACCGACAAGATGTTCCATGGTTGGTGCATGGTTTGGCCCTCAGTGTGGCCAAACCATGTGCCTCATTAAAATAGGGGAATTTCTCATTCCCCTACAGGATAAAATGTTTCGGAACCAATTTTTATTCTCATTTACACCTTCATTAGATAGGGTTAGGGGACTTTCCTCTGAATATTTCCAAGGATCAATCTCCTTCAATTATTATTTTTTAAGGTGTCATTGGTTTCACATTGAATATCCTGGTGAGTTTACCCATCCACTTCCTTATATTTTCTATAAGAATCATTGTGTGATGTTTCTTCTCATTATGAGTCCTCGAAACCATTATTTTCCAATGGATTATTAGTACAACCATTGAAGGTGGTTTGTACTTGAATTAACGGACAAGGATAAGTGATAAATTGTCTATGATATTGAGGTAGGTGGTCTAAAAGTTATATCCCATAATATTTATGTTTTTATGTGTATATAGCTGTGAAATTGTTTCATTGTGTTTTCCACTTGATTCCTTGATGGTAAATTACAAATTGGGTGTTTAATTGAGGTGTTAGACCTTTCACAAACCTCGTTGGATCTATTTATGAAGTTTAGACCATGCATAAGGCCACCAATGTGGTGTTCCACCTCCATTAACATGGAAATTGAATATTTAAATAATGAATTGATGGTTTTATAAGATTAAACCAAAGGGAACTATTTTTATCATGTTAAATTAGAATTAAGTGGTGTTTGGATTAAAATTAATGAGTTTCATGATTAATGATTTTCAAATGGGTAAATGTGATAAATGGTTAAAGAGGCATGTATATGTAGTTATATGGTTTGAATGAAGTAAAAATTGGTTATAATGTGCTTAAAACGGTGAAAAGGGATTGTTATAGGGATTGAATACATGTTGAACATAATAAAAAATGGAAAACTTAATATAATGAAAAGGTTCACCCATGTTCTTATTGTTTTATGAAAGGTTCACTAATGATGACCTTGGGTAATATGACTAATGGTTGGTGGGAAGTTTTACTGATGATCCTCTCCCTTGGGTGGGATAGAGAGATTCTTTCAGTGCCATGGTGCACTAGAGTTTTCAGAGGATGGAATAATGCTCTAATATCGAAGGGTATGGACATAGAATTCCATATCATTTGTTGGATGGTTAGAAAAAACATTCTAAATCCTGGTTGGATACTTAGATGGTTGTTCCCTGTTTACTAACATGTGACCTCCAAAAAAATATATTTGGGATGAAAAAATGTACCTTTTATAATCTTAGTTGGATACTTTGACTAATGTTCCTTGATTTTTGATATATGACCACAAAAAATATATTATTGGTATAGTTGAAAATAATGATTTGAATCCCATTTTATACCTAGATTTAAGTTCCTTATTTTCTGACCTATAACCCGAAAAGTATATGGTCAGGATGCTCAGATATAATGTTTCGAATCCTAGTTGGATACATGGACTAACATTCCTTATTTAGAAACCTTTGACCACCACAAATATTTTATTTCTATGGTGGTACATAATTTTATGAATCCTAGTTCAAAACATGGACTCACGGTCCTTCTATGCCAACCTATGACCTTTGTGGTATATGGCTTCAATAACCAGCATGGTCCGAATTAGGTTTTATGTATATGGGTATCATGTTGAACTAAGAAAAAACATGGTTAATTTAAATGTTGTTAACTAATGAAACTAATGTTATATAATGTTTTATTTTGTTACCATACTTTTTTAGAAACTTTTTTATATTGGATATTTGTGTAAACACCATCGGTGGTGGCCTACTGAGTTGTACTAAGACCCTACTCAAGTTGCCATTGGGTACCTAAGAAGGCTTCATGGTTGTAGGCCAGGATAAGGGTAAAGGCCATATGTTAGATGGTTGATATGGGAGTTAGAATGGAGCTTGGTTGATGGAAATAAACTTTTTCTCAAGACCAACTTTGGGAATTATTGTTAGTGTCTTATTTCAATTTTCCTTTGGCATATTAGACTCTCATGACACGATATATTTTTTATGCAAGATTTTTGTACATACCCCGACATGGGAGTTGGTTATATGATTCTTGGTAATGTATTATTATTATTTTATGTTGATGTTTATCTTCATTCCGCTATTGGTATACTATGGTAAAGAGGTTATTGTATCCCCATGTGTTCCATTAGACCCCTGCTGGTAGTTTGAAGCCTCTGGAATATTGGGAGGTTCTCTTGAGGTCATGTACGACACTGTCTAGGGGAACTAGTTCAGTGGAACCCAGGACAGCGAATTAGAAATTAGTATTAGAGGGTTTTATTTTCTATTATTATACTATTTTTGAAAGGTATACATGAGATTAGGATGTGTCAGACCTTGAAAATGAGCTCATTCATGGGTGTATCTAACCCATGTGTGGGGAAAACCCTAAGTCCCCATGGTGGGATTGTTGTTTTTGATTTTTGTAGTTATAGTTGGATGTTATTTCACCTTGGTTTATGCAATTACTGTGTGAAGTTCTTATTATATGAGGTTTTATTCATAACTTCGAATGGAAAAAGGTTTGTATATGCATGAATCATTTTAGGAACTCATGATTTATATGGGATGCATAATGTTAGGCACTCATGTATAATAAGGTTATGATGGGTTGTGGGAAATGAAAGTGCTTTTCAAGTTTTCTTTCAATTTTAATAAAATAGAGCCTAATATGGAATATGAAACAGAATTTTATTATGTTTAAAGGTGAAAAATTGAAATGGTTAAAAATAGTACCAAAATGAGAATGATTTAAGTCTTTTTAAGGGGGAAATGGTCAAAGATGGTGTCTTATGAAATTCTTATGAGCTATAAATTGGTTTTCCCTAAATTATCCATGTATTATGATATTAATGGTTGAGGGTAGTGATATAAATGCAATCATATCTTTTGGGATAGTTTATTTAGGGTAGCTTGGTTATGGATAGTTGTGGTCCTTACTGAATATAAAAATATGTAAATTTTATGTTATTTGTTTTGAGATTTTTGTTTGTCATTATAGAGAGATTTCACTGCAAAAATGTTTACTAGTTGTGAAATAAGAGGAAATCACTGAGAATGCTCCTCCAACAGTGGGAAAAGAAAACCCATTGGTTCTAAGTGACAGTGGTAAGTGTAGTTTATTTGAGATCTTTTTCCCTTTTATGTGGTTTATGGAGATAGACCTGGGGAATTCTATGCTATGTATATTTGATCTAATGATATTTTTTTATCTACATCACCCTTTGATATTTGCTAGAGGTTTTGGTCCTGAGGAAGCATAATTCACTATTGAGTCGATCCATATGATACTAGACTGCTTAAATACCCCCATAAAGAAAAGGTTTATTCTATAATCTTATATATTATATGGAACAATAAATAGATTTTGGGATATTCCCGATCAAGATGAGTAGTTGAAAGGATTGTTTTCAAATGAATTCAATAAGAAGATCATGGATCACTTTTTACCTGATACCTTAAGGTAAATGAAATCTGAAGAGGTTATGTGTTTAACACAGGGAAGTATGATGGTGAGGGATTGTTCATGACACTTTACTAAATTATGACATTTGTCTCCAAATTTGGTAGGATATGAGGTAGTTACATATCAACATTTTTAGTATGGAGTTAGATACGAGATCAAGTACCGGTTAAATATTTTTTGTTTTAATATGTTTACTGAGGTAGTGAATTAGGCTCACATTTCTTAGGGGAATCTGATGGAGGATTCTAGGGGTGGGAAGATAGTTTTAGTTGGCTTATATAGAAGTATATCTTATAATAATATGAAGAACCATTATGAGAACTTCCCCCAGGATACTGGAGGATAGACTTTCCAGGGAAAGGGGTCAATCTCACAGGGCAGTGATAGAGTCCTCTACTATCAGTGTGGTAGATTAGGCTACGTGTGTGGTTGGAAGCCATGAAAACTAGTGAAATGTTGAGATTTTAAGAGGATGGGTTACAGATATAGGTTCTATAGGAACCCATGGTGGATGCTAAGTGATTTGGATCCTAGGTTAATTCATTGTTCTAGAATGGGGTATGCTCCCCCATATCAGTTGAGCAGCTGGAGTTCCACTGGACGTACCAATTGGGGAGGTAGACATGGTAATTTAGGACAAAATCATCCATATCTCTTGGTAAGTGTGACCCAAGGTACTCATATATGAGTACGTGGTAGAGGGATATTATAGTTTCATACACTTCAGCCTTCACCCATTAGTGATGAGGCTGGTCCATCCACAGTTCTAGGTATGATTCTTGTAGATTATAGGCTTTCTAGTGATTTATTTGATATATGATATTTTCATTCCTTTATATATACTCAGTTAAAAAATGGTTTGATTTTGGTGTTATATTCTTTGTATGGTATCATTTTGATCAACACACCATTACAAATGCGATGGAAGGTCATCCATCTTTGTAAGGGGTGTTCCATTGAGGTTGGGGAGTACCATTTCCTTTGGTATTAGTACGTTATGGAGATGATAGGCTTTGACATGATACTGAGAATAGACTTTTTGGTATTGTATCAAGATAAAAATGATTGTTACCATAGGATAGTGACCTATCCAAAGGGCAGTGCCTATGTTTTTATATAGAAATGAATATTCTAGTAGTCAATATGAGGTAGGTTTTTCCACAACAAGGTGATATTATAGCCCAAGTTTCAATTATTATGTTAGATGATGAGGGAGTGGGGTATCATATCTTCCATCCCATTGTGGATTAGTTTCAAAATGTGTTTCATGAGTATTTATCATGGATTTCACCTAATAGATAAGTTGAGTTTACAATTGAGATAATTACTAGACATGAAGTGGTTTCAATCTCACCTTAACGAATGAAACCAAAAGAACATCAAGAACATAAAACTAGGTTATAGGACTTAGAAGATAAATATTTTATCCATCCGAGTACATCACCATGGGGTTCTCTATTTTTATTTTCCAAGTTGAATGAAATAATGTGATGTTTATGTGTAATTTATGAGATGTTAAATCGAATGAACGTTAAGAAAAAACATCCTAATCCTTGTATAAATTATCTTTTTGACTAGATAATATGTGCCTTCATGTTCTCTAAGATTTATTTGTGTCCAGGGTATCATCAGCTAAGGGAAAGATCTTCTGATATACCTCAGACTGCTTTTAGAAGAAGGTATGTCTTGTATGATTTTATTTTGACATCGTTCAGGTTGATGAATTATCCTACTATTTTTATGGATTTAATGAACCAAAAATTCCAACCATGTATTGACTAGTTTATAGTTGTCTTTGTGGTTGAAATATTGGTGTACTCTTAGGCTCACGATGACCTTGACCAAGAAATTGTATTGGGTACACTGATAGAGCATTGGATTTATTCCAATTTATTAAACTGTAAATTCCTAATAGACAAGGTACATTTATTGGGCCACATCATCTCAGAGGAAGGTGTGTTGGTGGACTTAGGGAAGGTTAAATAAGTGGTTTATTGGGAGAATCCTAAGAAATTTTTTCATATTCAAAGATTTCTAGGTTTAGTGGGTTATTATTGAAGGTTTATCAATGATTATTATTACTGGGAAGTGTAAATTTTATCCCATACTAAGAAGGGTGTTAAGTTTTAATAGTTTAAGATTGTGAGAATTATTTTTAGGATCTCAAAAATCATTTAACATATGCACCGATTTTGATATTACTCGAGTCGGGTAAGGAGTATACCTTATTTTGTGATTCATATAGGACTGAACACGGGGTAGTGATGAGGTAAGGATATAGATTCGTGGAATATGGATCACAATAGTTTTGGCCCTATGAATGAAATTATCCTACACACGTTCTTGATTTTCCTACAATATTTTATTCCTTAAAATTTTGGTGTCATTATCATATAATTGAAAATTATGTTGTTTATGTTGATCCTAATATCCTTAATACATCTTTTCTGAAAACTATTTAAATATTTTTGAATAAATATGGGTTGAGTACATGAATACTTTTGACTTTGAGCTATAATATATCCCGGGAAAGGAGAACAATGTTGCAGATGAATTAACTCTAAAGGCACAGACTTATGAATTTTAGGAGTCAAGTTTCAAGTGAAATATTAGGGATTTGTTTGATAAGTTTCATATAGGTGTCTAATAGGAGCATGAGTTGATAAAACTTATGTCCTTTTCTACGGAGACATTTCTTTTCAATTGTGTTAAGAGGATCCATTATGAGTATTTGTAATATCTATATTTGAGATATAGTTTTGAAGGTGGAGAGCCACCTTTCAATTGGACTATTGATGTGGATGATATTATTCATGTTTGTGTTTGTGTTCTTATATGAACATATATTTTGGAAGTGATGATGTGTGAGTTTTATACCTCGATGTGGGTAGTGCACCCTTGTTTGACCAAAATACACCATGATATTCAAAGACTATATTAGTGTCTAGGAATGAAAAATGATATTGAAGGTTTCATGACATTGTGCTACACCTTTTAGTAGGTGAAGGCTGAGTATCAATGTATTACTGGTATTTTACATCAATTTTATATTCTAGAATGGATGTGGGATGATGTTACCATGGAGTTTAGGTTGATACTTCTGAGGAAGCCTTAAAAGAATGACGAAATTTGGGTGATTGTGGATTAGTTTACCAAGGTTTCTCATTTCCTACTAATTTAGGATACTCTCACTATTGACTAGTTAGGTGACTTGTATGTTCGACATAGAGTATGTTTTCCTGAGGTTCCATAGACTATAGTACCAGATCATGAACCTAATTTTACTTTGTGATTATATAAAGGGTTATAGAAGTCCCTTAGTACTCAGCCGCTTTAGGGTATGGCTTTACACCCATAGATAAGCAGGAAATTAGAATGCGCTATTTAAGTTTTAGAGGAAATTTTGATAGAATGTTATCTAGAATTTACTATATCTTGGGATAAAAATTTAACACTTTTTGAGATCACCTATAATAATATTTAGAAGGAAACTATTTATATGGAACTATAAAAGGAATTATAGGGTAAGCTTTATAGATATACTTTTTGTTGGATAGAAGTAGAATAATAAGAGTTGTTTGTGTTGAGTCTTATACAGGATACATTGAAATAAGTTCAGTTAATTCAGAATAATATTGGTATGACTTAGAGAAATAGAAGTCATACACTAGTAAACATCTTTGACCAATTGAGTTTATGGTGGTTGAACTTGTTCTCTTTTAGGTGTGGCCAATATTGGGTCCCCATTAGATTTGGAAATAGGTAAAGTTGATGGGCAAGTATGTGGCATAATTCAATATTACAGAGAGGATAAGACCACTAACTTACTGATTGGATATTCTACAATAGTGTAGTGTTATGTATGATGTTTTTTCTTGTGTCACAGCTTTAGAAGTATCTCCATGACCCTTCTCATGCAATAGATGATGATGATGTTGAACTTGAGGCTGAGGTCTTCTTTTAGGAGCATACGTTGAGATTTTTTTGTAGGGTAAGACAATGTCTTTAGTTCGAATATTTTGGTAGAATGGATGAGTTAAAGAGAAAAATATGGGAAGGGATGCAGATATATAGGATCAGTGGAACAATATTTTTACTATGGATGTTTAGTGATGATTATATGTGAAGTTCAAGGATGTTATGTCATTAGGTGGGGAGGTTGTAAGTTCTTTACCTTTCAAAGAGGTATGTTCTTGTTTAAATTTTGAGTTAATTCTCATAGAAATGGTTAATGAAAGGTTTCTCAAGAGTATGTTGGGTCTTAGTGGTGTATTGGGGATTGAGACATTAAAGAGGAAGAAACAAGGCAATATTCTTTAGGGCGCATGGTTAACACATGGTTAGAATGGATCATGTGACATAACTATGCAACCTATGGGGGGGTGCATGTTTGAGAAACCATGAAAGGAGAGATAAGAAACCATGTTCCCTTATACAAATCCAATTTCACGACCTTCACATAGTTTGAAAAACCATGTAGGCTACCAAAAAACTATGCATCCTAGGTGCCCTCTTGGTTAGAGTGGGTCATAAAATTGGCCCATGGTTCAACCAATAAAAATTCCTAACCATGTGTCTCACTTAAAAAGAAAAATTTCCCATTTCCACCCTTTAGTTGACATGTTTCTTACCCTATTATTCCACTTATATACCCCTCCATCATCAAGGATTATGAAAATTTCCTCCAAATATTCCCAAGGACCAATATCCTATGATTCATAGTTGTTTAAATCATTATTGGTTGATAATGAAAGCACCAGGTGAGTCTACCACCCCTATTCCTTCTATTTTCTAGAAGACCCGGTGTGTTTTTTTTCTCCTTCAAAATACTGTAAACCCTTGTTTTCTATAAGATTCTTAGGATGTTAATTTATGGTGGTTTAGTATTGAATCATGCACCAAAATTGAGCAAGTGGTTGTCTACATACTTGAGGTAGGTGGTATACAAGTTATATCCCATATTCTTGATTTTTTTTATGTTTATAGGGTTTTCAATTTGTTTATTTTAGACATTAACTTGATTCAGTGATGTGAAATGATAAATTTGGTGTGTAATGGAGGTGTTTTACCATTCCCCAAACACATTATATCTATTGATGAAGTGTAGACAGATCCTAGGGCCACCCTTGTGGTGTGCCACTTCCTTGAACAAAGAAATTGAATGTATAAATGATTAATTGAAGTTCTTATGAGATTGAACAAAATTTAACTGTGTTTATAATTTTAACATAGAATAAATGGATGCTTTGATTTACCTGAATATGTTACATGAGTAATGGGTTGTAAATGAGTAAATGTGATAAGTGATTGAAAAGGAATTTCTATGTCATTAAACGGTTTTAAGGGGGTTAAAAATGTTTGTAATGTGCTTAAAATAGTGAAATGGGATTTTATGGGAATTAAGAAAATGTTGAAAATAATGAACCATGTAATGGTGATAAATTGAAAATGTTCACCTGTTTTTGTTATTTTTGGTAAAAGGTCATTGATGATGACCTATGTTAATGTGATAAATGGGTGGTGGGATGTTGGACCGTTGATCCTCTCCCTTGGAAGGATAGGTCGATGCTCCATGCACCCCAATGCACCATAGTTTATGGAGGACAGACTGATGATCCAGACTCCAAGGGTATGGACATGGTGCTCTATTTTTTGGGTGGGATGGTCAAACATAATATTTTGAATCCGGATTGGATATTTGGACATGAATTACTTGTTTTTCAACTTTTGAACCCCAAAAATACATGGTTGCGATGACAGTCATAATGTTCTAAATATTGATTGGATACCTGGAAAGACATTCTTTATTTTCTAACCTGTGACCCCCAAAAATATATTATTGGGATGTTCATACATAAATTTCTAAATTCTAGTTGGATACTTATACCGATGTTCTTTATTTTTAAATTTTTGACCCCAAAAATATATGGTTGGTATGGTTAGACATAACATTATGAATCTCGATTGGATACTCGGACTGATTCTCATTATATTTTGACCTATGACCTTTTTGGTATGTGGTTTAGATGACTGGCATGGGCTGAAGCCTATTTTATGTGTATAAGAATCACTTGAAACAAAGAACAAATATGGTTCATTTAAATGTTGTTAAATAATGAAACCATGTTCATATATTATTTTATTTTTTTACTATACTTCCACATACAATGTTATAGACTAGATATTTTTATAAACACCATTGGTGGTGGCCAAATGAGTTGTACTCACACCCTACTCGGGCCACCGTTGTGTAATTGAGTAGAATTCAGTGTTATATGCCAAGATAAGGGTAATGACCCTATGTTAGATGGGTGATATGGGATTCATGTTTGATCTTGGATGTGAGGACCATACTTTCTCTCAGGACTTTCTTCATGGATTATTATTAGTGTATTATTTCAATTTTCCTTTAGAAAATTAGACTATCATGGAATGGAATATTTATTATATTATATTGATGTACATACCCTGATATGGGAGTTGGTTATGTGATTATTGGTTGTGTATTACCATTATTAAATGTATATTTTTATTTTTATTATACTATTTGTTTAATCTGATAAAGAGGATACAATATCGGCATGTGTTCTATTAGACCCTCACAGCTAGTCGACAACCTCATGTGTGTGGGGAGGCATTCTTGAGGTCAAATACTGCACTTGTTCAATGACACCAAGGTTTGGAAATTAAAAATGGTCTATATTTAAGCTATAGTGACTGATATTTATAAAATTGAATGAGTTTTGAATGGAAAATTAGTATAAACTTAAGAATCATGTTCTTGTGAAAAAATGGTTATTGAGTTGAAGTGTATACTTTATTCTGTAAGGGTGTCAAATATAAGAGTTCATCCTAATTCTACAATCCATTAAACTGAAAAGATACTCAAAATGTATGAAAGTGAAACCCTTTTTATAAATCATGTAATTATAGGTAATTTAATTTATGGGGCATTATAGTTATCCTGAAACAAATGGTTTAGATATCTTCATAGGTTAAGATGTTATTTTTGAATAAGTTAAAATTCTTATATAACCTCAAAGGTTAGTATTTTTGGGGAAATTATAGTTATTTTGGATGAATCAAAAGAGTTAGATATAATATGACATGGTTAAATATATCTTACTATTTATCCTCCTCAATATATGGTTTATTATAGTTTTATTTGATATAGGCACACTATCCTTTTTTATTTTAGTAAATTATTGGAACCAGTAGTATCCATGTTAATAATGGGTGTGAAGTAAAATTTAGTGATTCTATTAATGGTTAAACAAACAAGAAAGTAGCTAGAGTGAAAAATCATATGGTTATCCCTAACCAGATATCTTGGTATATAATTAACAACTAGAACCTGGGTGGGTTTTCTAACACACTAGATAAAAGAAAATTTTAGTTTAAAGGAAATTAATGGGATAAAGAACTCATAAGAAAAGGATTCAATTTCCTAAATGTCAAGAATGTGGGAAGAAGTGCTTGGGGAATTTTATCAAAGTAAAAAGAAGTTTTAAATGTTGGGATTATGGGAATTATGAAAATCATTATCCTCGGGGAGAATCTCAAGAAGGTGATCATCAAGATAAAACTGATAAAGGATTAATAATGTCTAATGCTATTACATTTGAATGTGAGGAAACTATGGATAACCTATGAAATTTATGTATTATTTTAATAGTTTTTATTATGTTTAAAATAAAAAACATTATTATATTGAGATTTCTGAATTATAAAATGTGATAGATATCTTCATTTATAGGAAGAAAGTATTAAGGAATAAGATGGAAAAATTGATTAAAGGATTATGAAGAATGTTGAATAATTTAATTTTATAAATATAGGGTTTTAATAGTTACAATCATTAAAGGGTTTATAAATTTATGTATAATCATAAGATTAAAATAATTTTCACGATTTTGAAATTTTATGTTAGGGGAGTACTCTGGGAGTCATTTATTGAGTTTTAGTAGATGTTTGAGGAATATATAACCATTAAGATTTAATGTTTATTTAATTAAAATAATATTTTATGTAGAATTATTTTATATTTTGTGGGAATTAGTTGAATGGTATTAAAAAACAGTATGGTTAATGTGATATGTGATGTTGAGGTAATTATGATTAATTGGGATAAAAGAATTATTACATTTTGGAAACATATTTTTTATTATATAGAGAATCATGGGGTTGAATGTTAATTTGATAAATAAGTGATTAAAGTTATTTTTTAATAATTTCACAATTTTGGGAACATTTTATGATTAATATAAAAAATATATTATTGGAAAACGAGTTATTTTATTGAACAGATAATGGTTCAGTTGAATTTTGGAAGAATAAATTATTTTTTTGTGACTTTATGATTATTAGAGTTATTTATAGAAAATAATATCATATTTTGGATATTATGTAAATAATATTTATAAATATTTGTTTTGTGACTTTATGAGTGATTTATTTTTTTATGACAAAAATGTTAAATTGATTTTAGAAGAGCATGTGATAAAATATTTATATATTTTTTGGTTTAAATCTAGTCTGTCATATTTGGAAGTGATTTAAGATCAATTATTTATATAATGATTAAGATGAACATTGGTTGTTTTTATTGAAGTTTTAGATATTGATAAAGGTTTATTCATTTTGGATATTATTTTTAACTTGTACTAACAATTCTGGTTTTCATAAAAAAGTTTGAGATATGGGGAATAAATTTTTATCCAGTTATGGATCTTATGAAACCTTGAAATTTAAATTAATTTGTTCAGTAATGAAAAATTCATTCTGGTTATTTATCATTTTTAATATGATATGTATTTGATTTATATTTTATAACATTATCTATCTCTATAGTAAATTAATTTCTTAACTCAGGCAAGGGGGAGATAAATCAATAGAGTATCATCAGTCAACTACAATGGTATGATTTTATAAAATATTTCAATAGTACGAGTATCATAATATTAAATTACTGTCTTAATAAATATATTGTGAAATGATAATTTTATTAGTCTTAACATAAATTTTAAAATTATTTTCAATTTTCTTATCGATTCACTTTATTTATAACATTCAAAAAGGTATTTCTTTCCAAAAATGTATATTAATCATCCACTCTTAAGAGTTGATTCTGAAAATATTTTAAACATTTTTATCTGATATGAGATATAATTGTGAGGATGTGATTTATTTAATGGGGTAGTATTTAATACCACAAAATTTTATAATTTGTTTTAAATAATATATTCGATAGTGTGTGTAATACACACCACCAAGATTTAACAAAATATATATTATTTTATTTAAATATGTCTATTATTTCCTAGGAATTAATTTATCATGTATTAATAAAAAAAATCATATTATAACATATATATAGAAATTTTTTCCTTAATAAATTGTATAATTAATCATAAATTTATTATTAATTGGTTAGAAATTAGTAAAAAAAAATTTAAAGGCAAAAGAGATATATTTTGTAAAATTATTTTTATGCGTGAAATATATTTTTATCTTAACATATTAAAATAATAACTATTGAAAAATAAATCTAACAATATAATTTTATTATATATATAATTGAATGAAAAAAATCATTTAATTGTTTTTATTAGGAATGTAATAAGAACAATGTCATTTTATAATTCATAAATGGCATATATTACATTCTACGTGCTGAAATCATAATTAATTTCATATATATTTTTAAAATTTATCTGAGAAATGCATATGATTTTGAAATAATCATGTCAAAATATAATTGTAAGAACTTTTTTGGATTCTTCTAAAAGATTTATTTTTGAGTGAAGAGTAAAAAATGTCATTTTTTTGCAAAACTGTCTTTTATTTTCATTAAATTGAGTAATTTAAAATTTACATTCTATTTTAGATTTAATTTTACTGTAAAATAATATAAATATGATTAAAAATAACATCATTAATTCCATTATAAACAGAATTATATTTTATTTTGGTTTACATTAATTTTTTATTCTTAAAACATGTATTTTCCTAAAAATGATTTTTTGTTTATTTTTGCAAACTCATATTAAAAGTAATTTTTACGACTTATAAAAATTGAATCTTGAAAATTTTATTTAAAATTTTGAATCATAATTCCCAAGTTTCATAATAATTTCAATTTTATTTTTGATCATAAAATTAATTTACCAAGTTAAAAAAATGAGTAATCACGATAGAGGAAAATTAAGGAAAAAAATGAAATTAAATTGAAAAGGAAAAAAGTTCCTCAAAAATTACATCTTATTTTTCTGTATGAGTGGTGTATTGAAATATCCTCAATATTGGAATTTTTTTATTGGATTATTATTAAATATTTGTTGGCTTCCAGTAGAAGGAATAATTATTTTAAATAAAATTCCATTTTCTCTCATTTTATATCTTAAATATGTTCTCCTGAATATGATAAGTGTAAATATATATTTTGAACAAAATAGAATTACCCTAATAGTTTATAATAATTTAAATTCATTATAATAACTTAAATATAGTATATTTTTTAAAATGCTTATCTAACATCAATACAATGCTTCTAAAAGCATTGGAAAAATAAAATAAATGGATTTGAGAATATTAAAAGTGAAAATATTTAGAATATTAATGGTGTTAAATTAATTTTATAGATACTTATAAAGTATAATTAATTATTTAGGTGTTTTAATTTCAGTTATGTTTTTATATTTATGCCTTTAAAATCAAAATATGTGAATAGTTCTAAAAAATAAATATAAATGGTATTTAATGCTCAGAAATTATATTAAAATCATTATTAAATACAAAAAATAAATCATAAATCAATTTTATGGGAAATTTATAAGGATATAATGAATTATCTATGAATTCAAAACTTTTAATTTTTAAAATTACTCTTATTCTCCTTAAAATTTGAAAAAACTGCTGTAAGAGTTAAGGTTAAATTGGGGTAACAGGGGTTTAAACTAACAAATAAAGTTTAAAATTACACCTGAACCTATATAAATTTTATAGTTTGATCATATTTTTACCTCATCCTCCATATATTATAATATATGTCACTTTTGTTCCATTCTATATTATTCAAACACGTAATATATATATTAATATTTCAGGAATTTATAAGATTTCCACAAACCTCACTTATAAAAGGGAACCACATATCCTCTCTTGGTATAATATATTGAGCCATTTACCTCAACCAAAATCTATAAATATACCTTAAAAATATTCCTATCCATGTCTTAGATGTTCTGGTATCTCTAAAATACCAACATAGAATGATTGAGGTTTAATCCAAATGAGGTTTCTCAAATAAGTGGGATAACTCTTAATTGAGTGTTTTTGTGTTTATTTAGTCTTCTAAATACTACAAAAATTATATAAACATGATGATATAATAACATAATTATATTAAATATACTACAATTATATTATGATTATGGTAAAACATTTTTTCATCTAATTTTCCATCCTATGAGAATTGAAAATATCTCTCATGTGTACGTGTGGACTGCCCCCTCCACGAAGTGATGTATTTCATCTCTGATAACCACCTCACAAGTCCGGTTATTATAATTAATTTAATTAATATGTGTTATATTTATGAAAAAACTATTATTATTTAAATAAAATACATTTCTTAAGTTCTTATAATTCCTTTCATTGGAAAATGGAAAAGTTGCTTGTGCGTACATGTGGACTTTCACATCAGAGAAGTAGTGTGATTTATTTTCATGTATTCCTTCCATGAGTATTTCAAAAATTGTATTTAAATTATACCAATGAAAATTATTTCTTGATTAATATTTTTTGTATTACGGAATAATGACCCCTTGACCATGGTAAAGCAATTGAAGTTGTTCTAGGATTATAAACCAAACATCCTCAAAACATCCAACATGAACTTAACTAACTTAGTTAATATATAATCAATGGTTGTAAATTAAATAAAATGCATAATAATAGGTTAATAGACATTAAAAATGTTATTAATCAATTATGTAACTTATATAATTATATTATACAGTATTTAAAGTACATACATGCGGAGTCGAACATGAGGTAAAGTATTTTTCTTTAAAACCATTTTTTAAAAGTTTTCAAAAAATTTCCTTATATTTTCCCTTCAAATTCATGTTATTTAATTTTTTAGTTATTTTATTAATATATTTAAATGTATTTTAAAAATTATTTTAATCCATGGTTGTATTTCTTTATTTTTTTAAAATAAATCTTTCCAACGTCTTCCAAATGATTTATTTGTTATATTTTTATAAAACTGAGAAAGAGGAATTTTATTAATGTATATGACATGAGAGGAATTTTCCATTATGAGTAAAATTATTTTTATAAGATTCACAATCGTATTTTCATGTATTTTTAAAATAATATACTATTCCTTATTCTTCTAAGAATTCTTTAATGACTTTCCAAGGAAAATAAAAATTTTATCGTTATTGAATAAATTTATAAGATTTAATGATAGAAATAAAATAATGTATGTGTTTTATGGATGTTATGGTCCATATAAATTATTCATGATGGTTGGTGAAGCTGATATATCTCACCAATGAATTGGGTAATGATTTTTTTCTTTGGGGAATATATGTTGGAATTAACTAATAAGTTGTTCCATTTGAAAGAGTTCTTGAAAGAGTGATATAAAGAAGATATAACAATGATTATGATTTTTTTCTATTCATTCATAATAGTTTTCATGGATTTATATTTATTTCATTAGTTAATCTAATGAACTTATATTTAATGGAATTTTTCTTCCCATTATAAGGGTGAAATGTTTGTTTTCAAGAAAATGTTTTCATGAGTGCTCATGTTTTATAATAAATCCTCATGATAATTATTTTTCTATTATGATTACTTATGAGTTGTATTATGAAATCATTATGCAATAAATTATATTTCTTGGGAAACTAAATTATTATTGGAGTAAAAAGTTTATTAATAAAGAGGCAAATGTTTTTATGGAATGTCATGAATTTTCAAATAAACTATTGGGTTTCCTTTGTTTTTTATATCTCTTACTGAGATTTTAACGGTCATTCTATGTTTTAAAAGGTTTTTCATATGGATAAAGGATGAGTATAAAATATATCAAAACCTATCTTTCCCCTATGGGTGACAATAATTAAATAAGTCAACATATTTTGAATGGAATGGGAATTTAAATTTTAAGAATCACGTTCTTATAGAAAAAAATAGATATTTAGTGGAATAGTGAACTTTTTTATATATATATTTGATATGTTAGAGTTTTATTAATTATTTAAAACTCTAAACTAAAATGAACCTTCAAATGTAATAAAGTGTTACCATTATTATAAATCATGTAATTATGGGATTTTAGGTTATGTGGTGTCATATTATTATTTTTAATTAACCCTTTATAGGGTATATTTTTGGGAAATTGGGTGGTAATGATAAAACCATGCCTCACAACACGGGTTAAGGTTAGGTTTTCTAGGGCTGGTTGGTCTTATTATGAGTTTTTTAGGTATTACACCCATGGTTATATTTTTCTTGTTTTTAATTCTTATTTCTTATCCTCTATTTTATTAATAAAATTCCAGGACTTTTGATTTTGAAAATTTTGAGATTTGGGGCAGACTGAGCATAGAAAATGGTAGGAGCATAGTTTCAAGAAACTATGTCAAAACCATTAAAATGATACAGATCCTGAACAATGGGGGTTTTCATAGTTTTATTATTTTTCAAACCATTTAATAACCCATTAAAACTCTATATGTTGAATCATAGGCACCCACATGCTTGGAAAATGGTTTGGTAAATTGTGTGTCCAAACCGTGTAGCCTTCCAAAAAATAAAAACTTTTGAATTTATAAAAATACAATTTGATTGATTTAAAACCTTTATCCCCCATTTCTCCCTATTATTAAACCCTCAATCACTAGGTGTTCCACCCCTCTCATCTCTTCCCCTCTTTACTCTATTTTTGGGTGGTTTTTTACTTAGTTCTTCAAGAAACATCCAAGTATGCATGTCCTCTCCATTTACTTTGGTGTCCTCTTCCAAATTTCCTTAAATTGAACCTATTTGGTGGTTTTGGTGACCTAGGTATAATATAATAAAAATTGAGTATAATGAGTGTTGTTATTTTTGGTTTGTCTTTCTTTTTATATGGTCCCTTCTCATCTTGGATTTTGGGTTTAAACTAGTTTTTAGTGATTTCAAAGGTAATGGTTGGTGGTTTCATTTTGTACCATTTTTTGATAAATTCAATTTAATTTTTTTAACATCTTAAACTTATTTGGTGTGTGTGAAATGTATTTTTAGGAATAATTTTATGGGTATGTTGGTTTGGAATATATTACCTTTTTTAAATAGTTGGTAATGATATGTGTTGAATTTTTTTGTATGGTATGAAATAGAAATGGATTTATATAAAATGAAAAAAGGGGAAATCACTATAGAACCTCGAGTACCTAGGTGGGAAGACTAGTGAAAATATACTAGGTGAAGGTAGTAGGATCACACTACAACACTAACTAAACTAAATTGTGATGTGATATGGTTTATGGATCTTGCATGGGAATGGATACATAGATATATGGCTCAATAACTAAAACAATGAGGATACTAGGGACCCCACCATAGCTGCTTATGTATTCCCATAGTGATTATGTTTATTTACAATCTTTTTTATTTTTTTTCTCTATTTTCTATAGTTTATTTAAAATTTAAAATAATGTGTTTAAAACTAACTTTCAGTTCAAAACTAGAAAGTTGTTTTTGACTCTCAATGGTTATTCATAAAAAATGTTGTGGGATACTGCTGGGCAAGTGAGACCACACACTACATGCACCCAATGGGCATATGTAGACCTTGTGTCGTCTAATATTGGTAAGATCATGTATTTCCATGGAGGTGGTGGGTATTCTTAATTGTGGATTTTGTAATTATTGATGGTGGTGACATAATGGGTGGTTAGACCTAGTGTCATGTCGAGATGGGTGGATCTTTTTATTGATCCCCCTTTCTTTTGTTTAATTTGGTAATTGATCATATATATATTTATTTATTCTCATGTATTCCTTTTGTTATAGTAAATTTTATGGATGTTTTTCATGATGTTTTTTAATGATGTTAGTTATTGAAATGTGATAATAATTCCAAAAGGACTTCATTGATGACCTTGAACTTGTTTTCAACCCATAAGGATTGGTAATTCCCTTAGGTCCATGTGGAATATTGGGTGAGGTGCCTATTTGTATCGAATACTATTCTAACTAATGAAATAATGGTATTCGAGTTGGTTTTCACTTTTTATTTTGGTTTCTTGTTATTTAGGAATGTTTGGATGGGGAGAAGATAAAAATGTTGTGACTTGAGGTGCTACTTACAGGTGGGTAGGTTTTCCAAAACACCTCATGATAGAACATGGTTTACCATGGGATATTGGGAGATTGGTTTAACTCCCCCCCTAAGGAATGATGCACTAGATAAATATCAGGCATGTGTACAAAGATAAGGTGGAGATGTTTGAATTGTTTCATGATTTTTTTAATTTTTCTGAATGACTTATTATGTTGTTTTTTATTATTATTGATTTATTTTATGGATGGTTTTATTTTTTGACTCATGTGGTAACATGCCTCCCTAAAGAGATCTAGTTAAACCACAAGAGGAGTTTAGAGATAATTCTCCATCGGCCAATCCACAAATTGGTTAGAGACTTATAGAGGCAATGGTCTGGCCAATCTAATCCCTGGATAAAATAGTGAGAGCTATTCCTTATTTTACTAATGAAGCTAAACCCGGACCCAAAATAGACTGGGATCAATATTTTCTCAACCAAAATCCTCCCTCCATCCAGGGAAGCATAGGTCCCTAGGAATATAAGTATTGGGTAGAGAATATTGAGCATATCTTTGAGTTTCTAGGAACTCCTGAGGATGTTGAGGTGAAGTGTGTTGTTTTTATGTTGTAGTTATCTAGCCACAAGTGGTGGGAGACCATAGTCTATAATTAGAATGAATATAATATGTGGTGGAAGGACTTAAAAGATGACTTTATTAAGAAGTTTTACCTTAATAATTTCACAATATCCAATCCTCAAGGGTTTTGCCTCTTCAGAAGGGAATCACTTAGTGATGGACTATGACAACTATTTTTTTGATCTTGTTCACTTTTCTTCAATGATTTTCACCAATGACAGGTTAAAGGATCATTGGTTTGAAATGGTCTTACTACTTGGCATCTAATCATGATTCTTTGTACTTAAGTCAAAGATATATGATGAGGCAGTTGACTAAGATTTGATTTTGGAGATTGACTAGGAAGGTATTAGATATTTTTTTGGGATGCATTATGTTCCTAATCAATTAATAACCGGATATTTTTAAAGAATAGGAACCATGAAGGATAGGGGAAACTGTTTTTGGAAATTCTGGATATCCACCCCAACTATCTTTATCAACAGCTACATGTTCTAAGACCATTATATGCCATCAATGTGAGAGGAACATGAACATTATGTCTATCTGTAATTCCCTAATTTGGGTATTTCATCTATCAAGATACATGGGTTATTTATATAGTTTTTCTAAGAAAATTCCTTCCTCTTAGAGTTATACAGCTTTACGACTCCCAGAATATCTATAACATAGTTAGATTCTTTTAGGGTTATGGGGCATCACTCAAGTGGATGTGGTGGTAAGGATGAATATTCTAATGGGGATATTCTTCTCATATTAGATCCATAGGTCATTTATATACTTTAGGATCAAAATTAAATGAATCGCCTCCATAGAGTGAATTAGGGACCATAAAAATCTGACATGGGCCTTATGACAGTCATAGGTACCATTCTCATTGTTTCATTTATGGAAATTTCTATATAAGATACATGATATTATCACTCCTTAATATATTCACACTTTTTGGACTTTCTAAAGCTCCTGATAGATTTTATGTCATATATCATGGAGATAGATACAAAACATGGAAATATAAAAGGGTAAGGATTTTATTGTCTCACTTGTGTTGTTTCTATTTAAAATGGTGAGATGAAATAGAACATCCTTATCCTGGATAGTGGACTATTTTATGTAATTCTACGTATGGATTATATTATATTATTTAAGTCTCACATTGATTTATACAATTATTTGGTTACCTTTATGAACCCCAATGGGAGAACACGGGTATTCTAAGGATAATGGGACCCATGGTCTGGATGAGAAGGACCCCCCTCTTAGATTTGGGAAGAATCAATTTTCAAATATCTTATCTTATACTAGAATCCACTGAAGATGGTTCAAGAAGTAGGTTTCCTCCCATGGTTAGCAAGTTCCTAGAGGGGTTCCTGGAGGATTTCTCATGTTTTCCTCTAGAGTAGTAAGTGGAACTAGCCATCAATCTAGTGTTAATGAATAAATATATATCTCTTCATTTATACTAAATATCCCCCACTTAGTTATGGGTTTTAATGATTTATATGAATGATTTATAGTAAAAATTATTTATTCATATGAGCATGTCTTTTTGGGTCACTCTGAAACTCTTTACAGTGAAATCAGATAGATATCTTCATTTTTGTATTGACTATCAAAAGTTTAACCAGTTTATGATAAAAAATAAATAACCATTTCCATTTATTTATGATCTCTTTTACCATGTTAATGGGACAATACAGTTTTAAAAGATCGATCTCCGCTTAGTATACCACTAAGCCATGTTAATGGAGGCCGATGTTCCCAAGATTGGTTTTCAAAATGATTATGGACACTTAAAATATCTTGTAATATGTTTTAAATAGAATAATTATCCCACAATATTTATAGACCACATGAACTGAGTGTTCCACAGATACCTTTAATCCTTTATTGTGGGGTTTTTGGATTACATCTTGGTCTACTCAAAAAAAGAGGAAGAGCATGGGTAGCATTTGAGGATCATTCTAGGAATGTTGTAGGATCACCATATTTATGCCAAGTAGACTCAATTTAGTTTTTTTATTCATTAATTCATGTTTTTTGGTAATGTGATATTAGAGTGTGGGTTTTTAGTTTATCTAAAGAAGGTCAAAGTAGTGGTGTATTTGGAAGATAAGAGGAATGTCTTTCAAATGAGGAGTTTCTTACCCATGATGAGTTATTATAGATGGTTTATCAAATAACTATCTTAAATTTAATCACCCTTGGAATATATTTCCTAAAAAGGATTATGGTTCTTTTGGAACTGACAGTTTAAAGTATAATTTGAGGATATAAACCAATATTTGACTTCATACCCAATTTTGACACTACATGAAGTAGTTTTTGAGTATGTGGTTAACTGTGATGTATTAGTATTGGGTCCAGGTTGTATTCTTATACAATGTTACCATGTGGTGGCTTATGGATATCACCAATTATAGACAAATTAAAGGAATTACCCAACCCATGAACTTGAAATTATGACTATGATGCATGTGCTCAAATGCTAGCATAAATTACTTTTTCAGGATAATTTTACAGTCAATTATGACCATAAAATCATAAGATGTATCCATTATTTGAAAGACGTAAATCAGAGGAAGAGATGATATGTAGATTACCTTAAACAGTTTTATTTTTAAATCATCTACGACCTGGGTAAAGAGAATGTGGTTACTGATTCCAAAAGTAGATAGATATCATATTAGGATTTGAAGGAGTCTAGTAGGGAGTGGTATATCATGGGGATTTCTTCCTGAATGCACATAGAATCCAAATTGGAAGAAGCGGTGATGTATTAGAAAGTTTAATGATTATTCATTATTTTATAGACCATACCAGTGAATATAAATTAAGATATGAGATATTTTAGTGCCCCCAAATGATCCAAATAGTGGGATGGTAACTGGTGGAAGGAATTTGTCTTTAAATGGAATACTTTTCTTTAGAGATCATTTTTATGTATTCATCCCCGAGGAAGGTGGAAATGAATAATTTTCACCAATAATATTGGGTTATCCATCCTAGTGCCACCATGATATTTTACAACACGTGACAATGATTTTTGTGGATAAGAATGAGGCAAGATATTGATAAATTTGTTTCTCAGTGATATATTATTCAACAGATAAAAGATGAGCTCTAGAATCCATTGTGTTTGAACCAACCCATTTCTATTCTTACTCGGAAGAGGGATGACATATCCATTGATTTTATCATTGAGTTACCACATAATTCAGGGCAAGGAATTCCATTTTAGTTTTATTTTATCATTTGCATAAGTCTTATCACTTCATCCTAATCAAGGATACCACCAAAGTGGATAATATTGGGCAGGATATATGTTCAAGAGATCATGAGACTTTATAAGGTACCACCTTCTATCATTTTTGAAAGGAATCCCTATTTCATTTCATGGTTATGGGAAAATCTACCAAAGGAAATGGAGTTATTGATTAAACTCATCATGATATACCATTGAAAAATATATGGCCCAACAAAGAGGGGAAATTAGGTTTTAGAAGATATGATTTATGACTATATTTTAGAATTTGAATGTACTTGGAATAATAATATATGATTGGTGGGGTTTTCCTATAATAATAGTTAGCAATCTAAAGTCAAGATAGATGCCTTTGAATCCTTGTTTGAATGACCTTTCTGATCCTCTTTATGGTGTAATGAGGTGCGTGAAACATCTTTAGTGGGAAAAATTATCATTCAAGAGATAAAAATAAATATGTAAATGATTAGTTATTGTTTAATAATATATCATACTCATTATAAGTAATATGTTAATCTTCGATGCAGGCCCTACAATTTTTCCATGGGTGACCTAATTTTTTTGAAGGTGACACCTCATTTAGGCCATCACCATCGAGGGAAATAAGGGAGGCACTACACCAAAATAATACATTAGCGGTGGGTTTTTAGTGGTGGTTTATGAAACCCTGACTAATTTTTTAGATAATTTAGTGGGGGTTTGTAAAAAACTGATGCTAAAACTTTTAATTTTTTGAAAAACTCAATGATTCTCCCCCGTCCCCTCGATGCTTCATCCCTGACCCCCCGAAGCCCTATGAACCCTCATCACCACCGATCCCAATACTCGTTGATCCTTTCCCTCACTACCGATCCCATCCCTCATCGCTGATCATGTCCCTTGCCACTGATCTTGTCCCTCGCTGTAGATCCCAACTCTCTCCACCCATCACCACCGGTCTGACCCTCACTAAGGTAAAAAGGTATTCAAAATTTTATTGATTTAAATTTTAAAATTTTGTAAGATAAACTTATAACCATAACATATTCATTTGAGGTTTTTCTTACAAATTATTCTATTTATTATTTTTAGAAATCTACATGAATTAAATCGAAAGTATATAGAGATACTTCCAAATGAAATTAATTTTTTTTTCTATTCGTGTCTTGGTATTTTCTTATTGTTTCTAAAAATTATATTGTTTATTATGTAATTAAGTCATTTAGAAGGAAGAATTTAAGAGTATGATCGATAGTTATAATAATAAACCTAATATTAAATATTCTCTGAGGGATTGTTGATAAAAATCACGTAAAGGACTCACTTTCATTATAGACTTATATATAGAATTTATCAATGAAAGTATTAAATTGGGTGTAGATTCCACCATTTATCTCTAACTATTTTGGACTCTCATAGGGATTAGTTCATTTTCTCATTATTCATGTGGGTCAGCCTAGTTTTCTTAAGAACTCTACTAATAAGACTAATCTATTGGGTGTTTCAAATGCAGCACAAAATACCTACTTCTAGAAAATTTTAAATCTCATTATTAACTACCTATATCACAGTTGGATTTATATTTCTCAATATTTTTCTAATAGGTTTGAATAGACATAAAGAAAAATACTTTGCATTCAAATTTTAGCACTGATCCCAAGGATATCACCAAAACTCCAGCCTATATCTCTCACAATCTCTATCAAAAGGTTTGAAAATTATTTTCCTTGAATAAAATTAATGTTTCTAGATATAATTATAGGAAGGTTTCTTCCTTCCATTAAAAAAAATTTAAATCAATTACAAATTTTTTTAAATCAAGATCTAGGGGATACACTTTTGATGAAAATATATTTGGTATATTTACTTCTATAGACTTTAATTTGTTGAAAACAAATGAAATATATTCTCTTTATCATTGAATAAAAAACAAAACCCTCAATGAATTCAGAAGTTACCTTATCTCTATATAGTTTCATAGAGTTTTCAAGTTTATCCCAATAATTTTTCATATAATTTTCAAATATTAATTTTTTTCTAAAATTGAAATTTCTTATAACATACTAGATTCATCATAGGGATTGGATTTTTCATAGTGTGTAAATTTTGAAAAGTGAAGGTTCATCCAATGGTAACATCAAAGAATAAAAAATTCCGAAGTGGATAGTGTTCTCACCATACTCTAATATTATTATTCCTTTATGAAAATTTATTATTGTATTTTTTAGGGAGGTTCTACCTAGGATAATTTTTATTTGAGTTAGTACCATATTCTCTTATATGTTTTGCATGTAAAAGTTAGACATGAAGATCAAATTTTGTACCCTGACCATAACATATTCCAAAAATATTAGTAAAAATGATGTAGATATATTGGCTAGTTAAATAGTCACCATTTTTGGTTTTATCTCTCTAATTAGAAAAGGATTAAAAATAGAATGATGGATACCATTTATAGAGGCTCTTTTATCACTCAATGCACCTTTAATATACATTGAATTTAATTTTACAAGGGATAGAAAATATCTTTAGATCTTTTCATTCATATAGATATGTTATTGTGATAATGAATAAAACACTTCTCCAAAAGTTCACTCACTCTATCCCTTAAAGTCTCATTTTTTAGTGCATAGTTCTTTAATGAAAGTATCATATTTTGTAATTTTTTGAGATCTTCAAGTGGAGGTTTATTGATTTAATGACTCTATAATATTTCCAAAATTTCAATTTGGATCTCTTCCTTATATTTCATCTTTGATTAAATCATTATTTATGGAAAGGGTAATTTAATGTGTTTCATTTCCCTAAGTTAGTTTTGTAATGAGGATTATCATCTATTTTTTCCATTTTCAAACCTCTCTTCCTTTTCCATTTATTATTTCTCCTTAGACTGATTTTCAAATTTATTTTCATATTCCCTCTCATTTTATTTATAGAACTCTTCTTCTTATTTTTCAATGTTGGATTGGTTATAATTAAAATTGGTATTCAAAATAGGTTAAATCTCTTTGTCACACCTGGTTTCTATAATTCTCATATTACCTTAGGAGTTTGGAATGGGATGATCTGGTAGTTTACAAAAAATTTTGGTCCTTATCACTACAAGTATTCATATCTAGCTCTTTAATTATTCTAGGCTATTTTGAAATATCTCTATATATGGATATGATTTTATTCCTCTTTGTGGTAATGAACTGTCTTGGGTCTCTTCAAAGGACTATTTTTTTAAAGGTGGTGGTTAGAAGTATTTTTGGTTATATAGATGCTTGTATCATTGTTAAAATGGTGGAGGTTACTGATATTTTTATTAAATGGGTGGTATCCATTGACTTTGTGGGTTCTTAAATCTATATTGGACTTGGGAAGTGTCTCTATATTTTTGATTAGGCTACAAAATATTTTTTTTATAAATAACTAGAAAAACTTATATTCCATGTACTTTAACCCATTTATCAGTGAAATGGGTTGGAGAGGAATAAATGGTACATACTCTTGCTAGAGTTTGGTAAAGACTTGATTTCTTAATATCCATATATATAACCAAAGTGGTTAGTTGTTCAAGTTTATACTCTATAAGGGGTTATTCAAAATACCTTACCTCTCATGAAATTCACTTTTTCAAATACCTCTTTTTCCAAATTACTATGAATTATTGGTTATTTTCTTAATCAATCCTGTGGATTATTCTGGGAAATTTTCAATATGATATTTTACTAATGATGCATGTAGTATATTTTTATCACCGTTAAGAAGGTGTTGATCAACTAAGTCTATAAAATGATGCTCCCTAATGTCTTGGTGGGGTTAATTGGCCAATATGTTCTCAAATATTTCCCATTAATCATATAAATTCTCTCACAATGTATATCTTATGGAATATATTTCATTTATTTTAGATATATTTCAAGAAGTGGGGAAGAACCTATATAAGAATATCCTATGTAGGTTATCCCAATCATTTACCTCCCCAATAATAAGACTATAAAATGGTTCCATAGTTTCTCCTTTCAAAGATAATGGAAAGGCTCTCTATTTAACCTGTTTTTGTACTCCTAGTCCCAAATAGAGTGTACAATATACCAAGGTGAATTATTTAATATTATTTTTAGGGTATTTACCTAAAATTACATGAAGTCTATCCAATAATTGAATTATACCATTATCTTGAGTGACCTAATATTCCCCTAAATGGTAAGAGGATATTTATTATGCATAAAGGAAATATTCTATATGATATGAAAATATTGCAAGTCCATAGAATTATTTATGTATCCCCTAATTTTCTAATTATTCCATTTACTTTACAATAACTATGGAATATATCATCCAAGATATCTGAATTCCTCTAGTGACTAAAGGATTATTTAGTTTCTATCTATATTATTTATATTTAATGCATGGGATGTAATTGTGTGTATAAATCACTGAACCATGTTATATGATATTCAAACTTATACATTTTCATGGGTCCATAGTTTAAATACCATAGGGTAAATATAGTGGGTAATGTGATCCTGGAGAAATATATATTAGACTAAGGACCAGCCTTCTCACATTTTTATATGTACCTTACATATCACTCTTCCATTTTCATTATTTTTGGATGTGTTTCATGAAAGAACGAATTGGAGACAAGTTAATGTGAAAAACATACACTATAAAAAATTATAAAGATAAACAGATGGTTCAGGTGGTTAAGCCTATATATGATTACCTTCTTATCACATTAGTATTCCTAGGGTAGATATTTGGACACATTCAATTATATGGTTACTTACTATTTTAGGGAAGTTTTATCTAGGGATATATTTCATCATTTTCCCCAATTTCTTCATTATGTAATATTTCTTGTTTATATTGTATTATATGGTTACTTAGTGATTTAGGGGAATTTTATCTAGTGATATATTATATCATTTCCCCTAATTTCTTCATTATAGAATCTTTCTTCATTATGAAATATTTCTTGTTTGAATAGTATAAATACTCTCTCATTGGAAAGCAATACTAGGAATGAAATATATTGAGTATTTTTTAATTTTAGCATGATACTTTAAGTAGTGATATATTTTTATTTTTATTTCTAACTTTTGGGTTTTGAATATATGGTAAAGAATTAAGAAACAAAAATGTGCATAAGATTCAATGGATTTATAAAGAATGTTATCCATTAGTGTTTTGTCATTAAATAGAATATAAGGAAAGAAGTGGGTAAAGATTAAGAAAGAAATTTAGAACTTCATGGATTCATTATACTGATCTATTGAGGCATTTCTAGTTTCCCAATATTTCCATGTTTTGTATCAATTAAAGAAGTGTAAAAGTTCACTACTCTATACCGGTTTCTTCTTCGACATATTATAATAGGATAAATAGTTTTATTATTTTTTAGAAGTGTCTATAATTATTATTTAACAGATGGTTATATGTAGATTTAAAATGTATTATATGGTTATTTAACATATTAATCTTTTTTTCAAATAGTATATATGAATATGTTTTTCTATTTAGTAATAGTTATGTGTTTTAATTTATTTATAATGTGTAGGAACATTGTGATATATATGGATAAAAGATGGATCACATTACTGAGGAACACACATTATTATGGTAAGGGTTTGTAGGAGCTTTTATATTTTGAAATTTCCAATAGATTTGTTGATGGTAGAATAAGATGTACATGTTCGAAATGTAAATTTAGATGTTAGTAGAATAGATATGAAGTTTACGAACACTTAATATTGATGCAATCCCTTCTCATTATTTGTGTTGGATTTGGCACGGAGAATTGAACATTTCAGAAAGGTTGAGCACTGATGTAAATCCACAGAATGAGATTCCAAATTCTTAAAAAATTAAAAATGAAATGAAAAAAATATAATTTATGAATTCATCATTGAAAGAAACCGACACCAACATCAAAACACATAAGAACAACCTATTGAGTGTTCTACAAATAGTAACATGACAAGTGATTTTTTTGAGACTCTAAGAAAACCAGATCATGATTGTAACATATCATTGGATCCTCCTCTTGATTATTTTGAGATTAATGTAATAGAAAACTTCAATGAGTTGACATAATCATTTCATGGTTTATTTTAATATATAAATAAAGAGTTGTATAGTGGATGTTTGAAATATTCAAAACATTCTTTTATGTTGAAGTTGTATTATATCAGGTGCCTATGTGGAATTACAATTAAGGCGATGTACATGATATTGGAATTGTTGCATGATTCATTTCACAATGAAAATATACCTGAGTCTTTTTATGATATATTAAATGTTTTTAACAAGCTTAGTCAGAATTATACAAAAATACATGAATTTCTTAATGATTGTATGCTTTATTGGGGGAGGATTCTAGCAGATAGGGTTGAAAAAATGTTCTTCTTCTAAATGGGAGTCTATGGGTGATGTTTTAAGTCTGAATCAACATACTACCATGAAGAAGAAGAAAAGTAACACACCTTCAATGGATTTGTGTTACTTTACTTTAACGCCTTTATTATAAATATTATTCATGTCATCAAAAACCGATGAACACATGAAGTGGCATTTTGTAGATAATAATAATGATGGGTTAATACGAAATCTAGGAGATTCAAAATCTTGGAATATTTTTGATTCATTACATATATATTTCTCATCTGATACTAGGAATTTTCAATTGGGATTGGATGGTGATGGATTCAACCCATTTGGGACTTTAAGTACCAGTTATAACATTTTACCTGTAGTTTTGATCCCTTAAAATATGCCTATGTGGATGTGTATCCAACAAAATTATTTTATCATTTAGATGATTATTCATGGAAAAAATTTCTAGAAATGATATTGATTTATAATTTCATGTTTTAAATTAAGAATTACAGGAGTTATGGAGCAACAATGTTGTGACATATGATGCATCTTCTAGAAAAATGTTCAAAATGAAAGCTGATCTAATGTGAACTATTAGTGACTTCCATGGACATGGAAATTTATCTAGCTAGAACAATTACATAGTTTTTTCTTGTCCTATTTGTAAATTTTATTTTTAGAAAGAATGGATACCTCATAGTAGAAATTTTTTCTTCTTGTGCCATCAAGATTTCTCAATGTATCTCATATATTTCATCTAAACAAGTCATAATTCAATGGTTTCATTGATCATTGACCACCTAAAACATTGTTAATAGGTTTTTAAATACTAAAACAACTTTTAAATTTTGAAATATAATTTTGGAAGGTTCTTCATTTGAATGATAGTGGGAAACCAGTTAGAAGTGCATCATCAAGTGAAATCAGAATGCAACAATTGAAGAAAAAAAGTATATTCTTCAAACTTCCATATTTGGAATTTAATTTATTATAGCATAATATTGATGTGATTAATTTTGAAAATAATGTTTATGAAAACTTGATTTTCACATAGCTTAATGATCATGGAAATTCTAAGGATCATCTCAATGCTTGGAAATAATTACAAGAAATGAACATAAAGCGTGATCTTTGGCGAGATGAGAATGGAAGGTATGCTCTGAAAATTTTTGCAGTGAAAAATAGTGATAAAGATACATTACTTAAAATTTTAAAAAATGTGAAGGTATATAATTACTATTTAGGTAACATCTCAAGATGTGTTGACTTAAAGCATTGTAGGTTACACGGATTGAAAAGACACGATTCCCATATTTTATTATGGTAGTTACTTCTATTGGCATTGCATACATTATTACCAGAAAATGTTATTTTTGTTGTAATATAATTTTTCAAATTTTCAGAAAATTATGTGAGAAAACTCTACATCCATTTCATCTTGAAAACATTTAAGAGAGATTGGTATTAACACTTTATGAAATGAAGATGTTACTTCCTTCATCGTTTTTTCTGTCATGATGCATTTAACTGTGCATTTGGTTAAGGAAGCTAAATTAGGATGTCCCGTACATTATCAATGAATTTATCCAATGGAGAGGTAATTTATTTATATGTTTTTCATTTCACTAAACAATCATGTCACTTAATTAAATTCATAATTATGTTTTTTTATTTTTTTCACAAATATCATGGGAATTTGAAATATTATGTGAAAAATAAATCTCAAATTGAAGGCTCTATTTATGATATATATTTTGTAGAGGAGTGGATTACCCTTTATTCTAGATACATGGATGACATTGATACAATATTCAATCTATTTAGACGTTTTGACAACACATTGACTCAATCCGAAATACATGGGAAATTAAAAATCTTTCCTACTATTGGCCTGACAGTTGGGAGGAGCTCAAATGTTACATTGACATAAATTGAATTATTACATGAACATATATATGTTCTTATAAATAATTAAATTTCATATCCATTTATTTAATATTTGAGTATACAAAAAATTATATGAATGAGAGGAAGAACATAAAATGAGAAATATATAACAAAAGCTGCTAATAAAGAGATTTTAGAATGGTTTCCACAAAATGTAAGTTCATAAATATTGAAATAAATATGGATATTAGGTTGAAACATATATTTTTTTAATTGAATAATTTATATTAATTTTTTTATATCATATATACTGATACACTAGCACATTTGCCAAAATATTTGAAGTTTCTTACTCGATGTCCTCTAAAACAAGCTAGAAAGTTCAACACTTACTACGTGAATGGATTTAGATTTTGTACAGTCGATTGGGAAGAGGTTTTGAAAACATAGAATAGTGGTATATTTATGTTTACTGAACTATAATACTATGGAAATTTGACTGATATTATTGAATTAAACTACCATATACATTTTTTAGTTGTTTTATTCAAATGCAATTGAGTGGATATTATTAGGGGCGTTAAAAGAGAATCTTTGCAATTTACTTCTGTGAACTTCTATTTCTTGATGGATGTTGGTGACCATGAACTACATGATTTATATATCTTATCATTATAATGGAAAGTGTTATATTATGTGAATGATTTCATGTATGAAGTGTGGAGTGTAGTTTCCCACGTAAAATAAAGAGACTTGTATAATATTGGTGATGAAGTGAAAGATTGTACCTCTAACATTGAATCCCATCATCAATAAGAAGAGAACTTATTTGTACATAATGATATTGAAAATATTAGTCCTAGAATATTGTATGAAGTAGAGGAAGTAATGATGGAGCCGTAAACTGACATGATTGAAAAAGAAAATGATTGTATGTCCAATTATCCATTCATTTATCAACCACTTATGTCATTTGTGCAGTCATTCATTATCATTGTTATGTGTATTTTGTTTGTTAATATTGTGCATCAATTATCATTTATATTTTTTCTTCATGAATTTTTTGAAATATATGTTTTGAACGTAATTTTATTTAATTAAATGATAGGAATGTCTAGGAAGCGTTACACTCACATTGTGAGGTCAAAGAGTTTTTCTAGAAGCTGATCAACTCTGGTAATATCTTCATTAGTTTAAATATTTATTATACAATGTTATATATTTAATATATTAAATTTTTGATTTATATTAGTTTAATGCAATCACAGATTTTAGGACACCAAACATCCTGAACAGAAGTGTGGTTGAATGAATATAAAAAATCTAATGAGAGTTTTGTTAATGAGTCTGTCAAAGAAGTTGGGGTATGAATTCATTTTTCTTTATAATAACTTATTATCAGTATTCAATATTTTAATATATATTGCTTCTAATATGATTGATATTTTATTTATATGTAAAAATTGAAGACCTATGGAATGTCAATCCCATACAGTCCTACTCGGTCTCCCAGGATGCCCCTATTGGTAAAGTCCTTGGGAAGAATCATCCTGGTCAAGTGTGCGAGATGGGTTTGGGGACATTACCATAAGAATTTGGCATGAAAATGGGGATTTCAAGTGATGATTGGTGGTGATAAGGTAAATCAAACAACTTCTAAATCATTTATTTTACAAATATTTATTGATTTTAAGTTTAAATATAAATATACAATATTGTATAATTTTCAATATAACTATCTTACAGGTGCTGATAGTAGGAAGTACCAATGGAGATGGAGAGGGTGATGAGGATAGTTCATCATTGACAAATGATTAGTGGATAGGGTTTGTTCTTGTATCAGTACATCCAATGTGGGATTTTTTTTATTTTTCTTATATTTTTTATGGGATCAAGACAACGTTATGGTATATTGAATTATGATGTGGAAAGGAATTATTCTGATGATGGGTTGACTTAAGGGACATGTTTTTATAATGAATGTGTTTTCCTATGTGATATTATTGTCTCTGTGTTGTTTTTATAATTGATGTGATATTTAATGACCTTATTTTTTGATGTTGAATTGTAGGAGTATTTAAATTCATGTAGTGGATAATGAATCAAGGAAACCCAAATGAAAGTACATGAGTTGAGTTTCTTGAATTATTTAAGAATTATTTTATTTTCCGTGTACAAGTTGATGACTATATAAATAAACCTAAAATGTTCTAATAGGATTTTGGGATGAATTATCAGAGTTATGAGTCACTATATTTGTAGAAGTTGAGGGTGAGACGATCACTTAGAGTTCAAGAAATGATCTATGATTTTGGTTGGGTATTTTTAGATGTCTAAAAATTAGTGAGTTTATTATTATTATTTTCATTGTAAAATAGTAGGGAACCATTGATAAAAATTTCACAAGGTTTAGTATACTTCCTATTATTTGATAGATTATTAGAAATTCTTTGCTTTCTCTCTATGGAGTGGTCTATATTTCAAAGGTATCCCCCATGGCAGTAATATTTCTAGATATTTTCTTGATTAGAAGAAGTGGTATTGAATTTTATACTTTCTTTTAGAGTGTTGGAGGTAAATTCATCGTGTTTGACAAGTATTTCCCTTTAGTGTCTAATATATATAAATTCATTATTCTATATTTATTTTATCAAGGAATAAAATCATTTAATTGGTATTTAATGTAATGGATAATGATTTCTCAAGGATTTATTTTGTGTATTTTGGGTGTTGGGGTCGTGGGCGGAAGTTTGGTGGGAGAGTGATGGAGAAGGTATTGGGTCTACTTGAAATTTCAATTGATAAATTTTATCATACCATGATTGATTTTTTTTATCCATATACAATAAGGTTGTGACATATAATGAGATGTTGTGGTGTAAGGATTAGGTCATTGGGTTTTGAGGTTGTTCTGATTAGTAGTGGTAAATTATTTGTGGAATTAGGAGTTCAATTATGGAATGGAGGTTAAGATATGATTGTTGGGTTCCCTTATGTTTGGGAATATGAAGTCTGCTACATTATGACCATGGTTAGTACATCATGACCATTTTCATTACATCATGATTCATAAGTCTTGTTTTCTTGTTTTTGTGAGAAATTTCATGAACTTGGGGAATTGTGTCGTTGTTGTTGTTTGGAGTGGATCATGAATAAGGAAGATAAACATGATACGAAAAATGATTCTTGGAATTAGATTGTGGTGGTGTAGTAATACAAATTACACCATGAAATTACTTGTTTAAATTGAAATTAATATAGGTCACTGTGTTGTTCTGGTTGCAGGTTCTGGGGTTTCAGAACCTACAACTTTTTTTTTCATTCATGATATAACAGTGGTTTAAACCGCTGTTAGATATAATTTTTTTTCACGTCAGTTTTAAATGAAGCTATATTAAGGTTGTTTTTAGGATGGTAGTTAAAACCGTCAGTAAATATGATTTTTTTGACTTAGTGAAATCTTTTTCCATATTAGTGGCAATTGTTTTCTATAAAAGGTTCAGAGTGTAGTGGCAGTTTTAACTGTATCAACCCCAATCTGGAGCCCCTCGACTGGTACACCGTACCCGGTTCTCCACATGACCTGAAGGGCATTTCCTCGAATGCCAGAGGCTGCCGACTAGCAGCGAGGGCCTTAGTGAGTTAGTGGGGAAACAATGCCCTCATTTGGTAAGGTATACAATGAAAAAAAACAGTCAATAGTGGAAACATTAACAACATGCATAACAAAAGAAACCAAACAGCGGAAGCAATAAATATATATAGCAATGATAAAAATGATGCAGCAGGTACAAGTATCTATGGAAAACAGAAATCACAACAACGTGATGGAATAAAACTGAAAACAAGTGCAGAAGAAAAAAAAATAAACTCCCCAGCATCGCGAGCCCCAGCTCGGTCCCATGCTCTCCATCTCCAGCGCAATCAAGATCCTGAAGTAGAAGGGCGCTTGCCCTTATCTATACCTGCAGCAACATAGTCTTCTTGGGCCCAAAAGCATGGTCCAAACAGGGTGTGAGATACGATCCCAGTAGGAAATCACCCAAAGATTTGTTCCTAACAGTCAATGAATACAAGGAAAGTAATAAAACAAGAAGCAGTAAAATGGAAAGTACAAGAAGCTACAATCTATAGTTCTAACAAATAAGTACACAAGTAAAAAGCCAGCAACAAGAAGAAAAAAGGTAACCCTCTGGGCAGCTCTCATAGCCTAAGCCCTATGGTTCAACCTATAAGTACTAGAAACCCTCTAGGAGGCACACATAATCTCACCCCTCTGGTTTAGCTATGAAATCAATAGACTCTCTGTGGAATCACTCACCGTCAATTCCCCTTATAGTCTCGTATCGTGCTAAAGGCTCTCTGGGGAACCACTCAACATCAATTCCCCATGTGGCCCACGTCGAGGATCTACAGACTCTCTGAGGAAGCACTCAACGTCCATTCCCTCTGTGGTCTTGCATAGTAATTAAAAGACACTCTGGAGAAGCCCTTCCATCAATTCTCCCTTTGGTCTACTACTCTAGGTTCTCACAGTCCCGAGTGAAAGGTAAAACATGCTCAGATCACGTCTACATCATCCAAGTAAACATCAAGAACTACTTGGATATCAACTAAGGCTCAGCAGCATAACAAGGTAGCAGTTTCATTGTCCTACGACTAAGCATGTCAACTGGTAAAACACCAAACAGGCAGAACAAGCGTAGCAAACATCCGAGGTACAGTAAAGCTACCATAATCACAGGAAAAACATCTACTCTAGCAATCAAGAAAAGTAGGCAATGCAACAAGGGTAAAACAGGAACACGCAATACCCCGTTCAAGGGTATTGTTGGAATTTGCACAAAATATCCATTAACTTTCTACTGAAAGTCACAAACCACCTACCTTGATCCTAGGAGACAGATATACATGAACCTCGATGATAGATTCCCCTTAGAACAATGAATATCTGAGAAAACGCACAAAAAATTCATCCCACGATAACATGGAAATGAGGAGGAATCAAGAAACAAGACTCAAGCAGAAGGAAGAACTCACCGCTGCGATTCCAACGCAACTAACCGTGCTCGAATCGGAAAACAGATGGTGAGGCGGGAGTTCTTTGATGATTCGGCCGTACGGGTCGCTCTCAGACAAAGCAGACCTAGAAGAAGGCAATTATCGCGATGAGGCGTGACCCCGATCCGTTTAATGAAAAAAAAGAAAGTACACGATGTGTAATTCTTGAGTACACGGCATGTACTTCAGTTTTCCGTACTCCGAAATAACCGGCCACCACCTCACCCTTACACACCGTGTGTGTGGCCTGGACACGGCCAGCACACGGCTTTGAGTGGAAAAAGGAGTACATGGTGTGTACTCAGAAAGTACATGGTGTGTACTTCGAAAATTTCCATAAAATTCATTTTTCTCAAAAACTCCAGAAAAAGGAAAAAAACTTATGTGAAAAGAAGATCCGGGTTCTTACAAACTTCCCCCCTTAACAAAATTTGTGCCTGAATTTCCCTAACGAGGCTGAGATAAAGAAAACCTGAACAGCTCTAGCCACTTCGATCATACATTTGTCTCTCTCTCCCAGGTCTCGTCCTGTACTTGTCCGTGCTTCCATAGCACCCGTACCAGAGGAACAGACCGCCCGTAGAGAACCTTCGTACTGCTATCGACAATCTAGATAGGATGTTCCTCGAATGACGCATCCACTTAAATCTCGACTTCCTCGGGCTGAAATACATGAGACAGGTCTGGAAAGTAACATCGAAGCTGAGAGATGTGGAAGACGTCGTGCATGGACCGATACCTCTGAGGTAGCTGAAACAGATAGGCAACCGGACCAACTCTCTCCAAGACCTCAAACAACCTGACATACCGCGAAGAAAGCTTACCCTGTCTCTGAATCCTCTTGTGTCCCAACCTCGGTGTGACACGCAGAAAAACCTGATCACCGACCTCGAACTCCAGAGGTCGTCTCCGCTGATCAGCATAAGACTTCTATAGAGACTGCGCTGTAGCCATCCTATTCCGAATCAGCTCTATCTGCTCTGAAGACTCCTGTAAAAGATGAGGTCCCAACAAAGCTGCCTCTCCTGCCTCCAACCAACATAAGGGTAATCGACATGGCCTACCATAAAAATCCTCGTATGGTGCCATCTGAATGGTCTCCAGGAACCTATTGTTGTAGGTGAACTCCACCAGAGGAATATGCTTCTCCCAAGAACCGCCAAAGTCAAGGATGCAAGCCCGGAGCATATCCTCAAGCACCTGGATCGTGCACTCGGACTGGCCATCAGTCTGGGGATGGTAAGCTGTGCTCAAAAGTACCTGTGTACCCAAGGCATTCTGAAGTCCCTGCCATAACCGAGAGGTAAAGCGCGCATCTCTGTCTGAAATAATAGAGCGCTGAACTCCATGCAGACGAATGATCTCTTTGATGTAAAGTCGTCCCATATCATCAACACTGAAGGTCTCCTTGATTGGCAAGATGTGAGCAATGTTCATAAGCCTGTTGACGAAAACCCAAACATTATCATTTCCCTGAGGCGATCTCGGAAACTCGGTCATGAAGTCCATCACAACATCGTTCCACTTTCACTTCGGAATGGGTAACTACTGTAAAAGCCCCGCTGGTTGCTGATGCTCTGATTTCACCTACTGATAGGTAGAATATCTCATGAAAAAACCAGCAACATCCTTCTTCATACCTAGCCACTAGTACTTGTGATGAAGATCCTGATACATCTTGGTGATGCCAGGATGAACTGCCCAAACTGAGGAATGGAAATCCCGCATCAGCTCCTAGCGTATGTCTTCTGTCACCCATACGCGTCCTTGGAAACATAAGATATCATCCTCGCCCAATGTCCATCTAGGAATAGGGTACTCTCCTGACACACTCTCCCACAGGACTAAGCCTTCCGAGTCTGATAGCTGTCTCATTCGTACCCGATCAAAGAGAATGGAGGTTACAACTATAGAAGATAGAAAAATCTATCCCTGTCTGTCGTGCACCTCTAGATGCATCTTAGAGAATAGATCCATCAGCTGCCACTCACTACTGGCCTCTTGAACTTCCTGAATCTAAGTTATCTTGCTCAAAGAATCTGCCACGACGTTTCCCTTTCCTGGCGTATAGGCATGCTCGAAGTCAAAAGACTGAAGGTACTCGACCCACCTGCACTACCTCAGATTCAGATCACGCTGGGTGAAGATATACTTGAGACTCTTGTGGTCAGTGAAGACCACAAAGTGCTCTTCCGAATCCGGAGCCCCTCCACTGGTACCCCATACCCGGTTTGCCAATGACCTCAAGCGCGTTTCCCCGAACACCAGAGGCTTCTGACTAGTAGCGAGGGCCTTGGTGAGTCTGTGGGGAAACTATGACCTCATTTGGTAGGGTATACAGTGGAAAAACAACATTCAACAGCGGAAGCAGTAACAACATGCATAACAACAGAAACCAAACAGCAGAAGCAATAAATATATATAGCAATGATGATAATGATTCTATAGGTACAAGTATCTATGGAAAGCAGAAAACAAAACAATGTACTGGAATACATCTGAAAAAAAAGTGCAGAAGAAAAACAAAATAAACTCCTTAGCATCACGAGCCCCAGCTCGGTCCCATGCTCTCCATCTCCAGTGCAATCAAGATCCTGAAGTAGAAGGGTGCTTGCCCTTATCTATACCTGCCGCAACATAGTCTGCTTGGGTCAAAAAGCATGGCCCAAACAGGGTGTGAGATACGATCCCAATAGGCAATCACCCACAGATTTGTGCCTAACAGTCAATGAATACAAGGCAAGTAATAAAACAAGATGCAGTAAACAGGAAAGTACAAGAAGCTACAATCCACAGTTCTAACAAATAAGTACACAAGTAAAGATCCAGCAATAAGAAGAAAACAGGAAACCCTCTGGGCAGCTCTCACAGCCTAACCCCTATGGTTCAACCTATAAGTACTAGCAACCCTCTAGGAGGCACACACAGTCTCAACCCTCTGGTTCAGCTATGAAATTAATAGACTCTCTGGGGAAGCACTCACTGTCAATTCCCCCTATAGTCTTGTATCGTGCTAAAGGATCTATGGGGAAGCACTCAACGTCAATTCCCCCTGTAGCCCGCATCGAGGATCTACAGACTCTCTGAGGAAGCACTCAACGTTAAATCCCCATGTGGTCTCGCATCGTAATTAAAAGAAACTCTGGAGAATCCCTTCCGTCAATTATCCCTTTGGTCTACTACTCTAGGTTCTCACAGTCCTGAGTGAAAGGTAAAACATGCTCAGCGCGCTTGTACATCGTCCATGTAAACCTCAAGAACTACTTGGCTATCAGCTAAGGCTCAACATCCTAACAAGGTAGCAGTTTCACTGTCCTAAGACTAAGAATGGCATCTGGAAAAATGCCAAACAGGCAGAACAAGCATTGAAAACATCCATGGTACAGTAAAGCTACCATAATGAAAAGAAAAACATCTACTCTAGAAATAAAAAAAAGCAGTCAATACGACAAGGGAAAAACAGTAATATGCAATACCCCGTTCAAGGGTATTGGTGGAATTTTCACAAAATATCCATCAACTTTCTACTGAAAGGCACAAACCACCTACCTTGATCCTAGGAGATCTATATACGTGAACCTCGACGACAGATTCCCCTTAGAACGACGAAGATCTGAGAAAATGCACAAAACATTCATCCCACGATTACATGGAAACGAGGAGGAATCAAGAGACAAAACTCAAGCAGAAGGAAGAACTCAGCGCTGTGATTCCAACGCAACTGACCGTGCTCACATCGGAGAATGGACAATGAGATGGGAGTTCGTCGAAGAATCAGCCGTATGGGTCGCTCTCGGATGAACCAGACCTAGAAGAAGGAAATTATCGCGATGAGGTGCGACCCTGATCCGTTTAATGAAAAAAAAATTACACGGCGTGTACTTCTGGAGTATACGGTGTGTACTTCAGTTTTCCTTACTCTAAAATAACTGGCCTCCACCTAACCCTTACACACCGTGTGTGTAGCCCGAACACGACCAACACACGGCTTCAAGAGGAAGAAGGAGTACATGGCGTGTACTCAGAAAGTACACGGCGTGTACTTCAAAAATTTCCAGAAAATTCATTTTTCTCAAAAATCTAGAAAAAGGAAAAAACATACCTGAAAAGAAGATCCAAGTTCTTACATTAACCACCGCTAGATTATAGTTATTTTTTAAAATAGAAAACCACTACTAAAACTAAAAAACCCGCTGTGGAATACGAATTCTATGACACTATCCAAAAACTGCTGCTAAATGGAAGAAACTACCGCGTGTTGATTTCCAACACCAAATTTAGGAGGGGTTTTCTAAAACTGTCAGATGACTATTTAACAGCAGTTTAAACTGCTTCTATATAAAAAACCCATCCTTATACAGGGATTTTTTCATAGTGATGTTTTCTATAAGTTACGTCAGACCTTTGTAGGTTATCGATATGATCTGTAAGGTCACATAAAATTTAGTGTAACCCTATTAGTTGAATTTTATTAATAAAATTTTTCCATCCAGACTTATAAAAAATTATAATCTTGATCCGACCTATGTATTGAATTGGAAAGAGATCAAGATAGAACCAGACATGTCAATGATCCAAAAACTAATTCAAATGGTCTATTATCAGGTGAAGGTGTTGTGTGTTTAATATAACCAACTGGTTTAGATTATATGGAAACACAATAATGAAAAGCATGATACCAATATATGAGAGTCTTGGGTGATTGTGAATGGCCTCAATTACTATTTGATCAAATGATGGATTGACTTTATGAGGTCCTAATATGGCTTGATGGAGATAATTTCCACACTCACAATTCCATTTTCTTATATTAATTTCTTTTTTTCTGTCCACTATTAAATTCATAATTTTTAAAAGTTTATTTTTTGAAAAATTTGAGTTTTTTGGGAAACTGGCCATGGAGCACAATTGACCCATGGTTGTAGAAAATCATGAGGGAACTGTGAAAATACCATAGAGCCTAAATAGTGGTATTTTCATGGTTTCCACATCCTTTTTCAAACCATATCAAACCCTTTAAAAATGATTCATATTGAGGAATATTCACCCACAATATTGGTCCATGTTTTAGAAAACTATGCGGCCAAACCGTTCGTCTTGTCGAGAATTAAAATCTTTTGAATTGACAAATCTACCCTGGCCAAATTTAATACCTTTATCCCACATTTCTCCCTTTATTGAAACCCTTCATCTCAAAACATGCCATCCATATCATACCCTCATATATTTTCTTCATTTTGGGTGGTTTTTTCCATTTTTCTTTAAGAATCATCCAAGTAAGTGTCTTGTCTCCCTTCTCTTCGGTTTATTTTTATTTTTTCCTTATGTTTCATCCCATATAGTGGTTGCGGTGACCTAGGGTTGGTCCAATATAAACTGAGTGGTATGAGTGTTTATATTCACAATTTTTTCTTACTTTTATAGGGTCCCCACTCTTCTTAGATTGTGTTTTCAACTATTTCTTAGTGATTTTAGGGGTAAAGGCGGGTGGTTTCTTGTTGTACCATTATTTGATAAATTCTATATGATTGATTCTAATTTTAGTACCCTCTTGAATTAATTTGGTGTGGATAAAATGTTTTTTCAAGAATTATTTGATTGGTATGTTGGTTTAGAATTTATTCCCCTTTCTGAAATAGTTGGTAATAATATACATTGGAATGTTTTATTATGGTATGAAATGGAAGTGAATTAATATAGCATTAATAGAAGGGGTGAATCACTTGGGAACCCCAGGTACCAAGAGGTTAGACTTAGAAAAGTAAACTATGTGAAGGTACAATGGATTTATATTATCCTCCTAGAAAGTATCATGTTTGAACAATAACTAAACTAAATTGTGATCTGAGATGGTTTATGGATCATGAAAATGGGCATATAAAAAGATATATAGCATTATCATTAAGAGTATTATGGTCCTAGGGACCCAACCCAGGCTTCTAGAGATTCTTATAGTTCATATTTTTATTTACTCTTGTGTATTTTTTATCCTTTTTATACTATTTAATTAAAATAAAAAAAACATGTTTTTTAAACTAAAATGTATTTCAAAACTGGAATGTTATTTTTGTCTCCTAATGGTTTTACAGGAGACATGTGGTGGTATACTTCTAGGAAAGTAATCTCATGCCCTCTATACACCCGATGAATGTATATATACCTTGTGTTGTCTAATATAGTTAAGTGTAAGGATTTAAATAGAGGTAGTGGGTATTCTTGATAATGTCTTTTGGGGTGGGAGATAGTGGTGATAGAATGGGTAGTTGGAACTTATGTCATAATAAGATAGGTGGATCTTTTTATCAATCCCCTTTTGTAGTTTTACATTGGTACTTGATCATGGATATATGTCTTTATGATCATGTATGATTTATTTATGGTTTATGATATAGATTTTTTCTGTGATGTTTCTATAATGATTTTAGTTAACGAAATGAGAAAATAATTTTTAAAGGAGTTCCTTGATTCCAATACACTTGTTTATAGCCTATGGGGATTTAGAACACCCTTCATGACATATGGTGAAGCATTTCAAGTTCCAGTTCAAATAGAAGTTAGGCTAGTTCATGACATTTGTCTTTGTTGAGATTTGGGTGAACCTATGGCTTATCATATTGGTTAAACTGATCAATCCCTTGAAATTTGAAGGTTTTGGGTGAGAAAAAATGGATTCTATGAGTGACCAAGTGGGGTTTAATAAAAAGTAGCTAATGGGATATCCTTGCGGCATCCTTATGTATCTAGTGTCTTGTTGGGGATAATGATCGAATTTGGGAAATTGTGTGATGTATTGGTAACTTTGTTTTATTTTATATTTTTTTATCTAAAATATATGGCTGTGATAATATCCTAATTGTGTGGATGGTTAACCATGATGAGTTTTTGACCGCATCCTAATTGAGAATATTGTGGCCCATGATGAAGTTGTGTGACCACATTTATATTGAACTGATATTGTCCTATGATGTGGTGATTTAACCACATCCTAAGTGAAAGGGTGTGAGATTTTATGTATGATGGTGCCTTAAGTGAGGGGGTCTTGACTTCATGATAATGATGCGTGACCCCTCCAAATTGAGAGGGTGTTGGTCTAAGACTTGATGTGGAACCATGCCTTGAGTGATAAGAAACCATTCATGATCTGAGATATATCAATGGATTGAGATGACTCTTCTTCTATTATGGAGTTAAAGAAGGTATGTTAGGGTTTGTGTTATCATAGTTAGTGCACAATTACCTATCATGGAGGTATGATTTCTCTATTATTTGTTATTCAAAATTTAGTAAACATTCAAATATCTATTACACTTATTCTAAGGATTCATTGTGGGTGTCTTACTGTGTTTTATTACTCCAACCAAACACCAGCACCTAGGTGCGTGCATAAACTTTATCATCAAAGACATAACCACATGAAATGGCTCTATATTAAGATACCGAGGAGGTGGAGAGAGTTAGGGGTAGAGGTGATGTCAGGGCCTCTTTGGATCCCTTTATAGTTGTGCATCATTATTATTTTATTATTTCTATATATCAGTAGTATTGATCCACCACCTATGGGGATCTATTTATAGTTTATTTATGAATAGAATGTATCCATTTTTTCTATGTCATATAATTTGTTCCTTTATTTGGCTAACCATAATGATAAAAAAATACTTTTTATAAATTTTTATGTTATTTATATGGTTGGAAGTTATCTAATATCAGTGGAATAGAATATCTACCATACAGTTAGTTCCTAATTATTAATCAATATCCTATATATGTAGATTCATTCATTGGGTAATGTAGCACAACAAATATTTCCTATTGAACTAGGTCATGGAATTTAAAAAAATCACACCTGATAGATTTCGAAAATAATTTATCATTTCATGAGGTATTTAGAGTGATCCTAAAATTATACTCTTATTCTTCCTTACTATTAGAATATATGAGAATATCATCTATACAGAATAATATTGATTTATCCTTGTAATCTATAACAAATTTATTTATCAAATCCATGAATATGGATATAGAATTTATAAGTAATAATGGAATCACTATAAATTTATAGTGTTTATATCTTTTATAGAAGGTTTTCTTGGTAAATATTCCATCCTTTTCCTTAGTTAATGATATCAAAATTGAATATCTACCATTTTTAAGTATTCATCTACATGAAGTGGATCAAACAAGTCATCAATATGGGGTTGTGGATATTTATTCTTGATTATGATATTGTTAATATCATGATATTCAATAAAAAAATGCATTCACCCATCCTTATTCTTACATAATAGTACTAGTGCATCCCATGGTTAAGTAATCATACCAATAAAACTATTTTCCAAATTAACATATAAATGTTCATTCAATTTCTTCAATTGAATTGTGTAATTCTATAATTACTCTTCTATTAAGAACTAACTAGTGGTGTAATTTTAATAGAAAACTCAAGCACACGATAAGAGGTAAGACTAGAAAACTATTTAGAAAATACATCTCCATATTCACATATAATTGGTAAATCATAATGTTGATGTCCACCAAACCATTTGAGAAAAATTTCCATTATAATTCCCAATTTATATCCATATTAAAGAAGTATACAGAGAATTTGGTTCATAACCATACTAGAATTGATATATAATTTTGGGATGATTTGGGATTTTAAATTATTTTTCCCTATAAAATGAATTTTATATGATCTCTATAGAGGGAGAGACAATCCATTTCTAATATCAAAATGAATTCAATCAAGGTAAGAACTGGTATATTTTAAAGAAATATCTTTCCAAAAACCTCAATTGACGAAAATTTATATATATTAGATGTAATTTTTTCACTATAATATGTTTTCACTAGTAAATCAATATCCATTAATTATTATTTTGAATCAATAATATTATTGAACTTTCAATATATAAAGTAATTCTTAGATTTAGGATCAAATATGAAATTTATAGTTCCTAAGTGGATAATAACTGCATCTTTCAACTCATTGTTTTTATGATCCACTTCGATGGTAGTGATTGAATAATCCTTCCTTTATCCATTGGGTTTAGAGTATAATTAAGTTGATTTTCTTCATTAACCCTTATATTGGTGTGTTTTTTATATAGTTCCCAAATTATTAACATTTGAAACATTAAACTATTATAGGTTTATTAGGTTAAACAATATTTTCCTTCATTATGTTAATCTCCCCCCTTATATATATTCAATAATAATGCGATTTATGGCCTCATTTTCAACACATGAAACATTTTATCATTCCATTAAGTTATTTTTTAGGTTTTTAATCCCAAACTTTTTGCTTCTAGGTTATCTAATGTTCATTAATCCTTGAAATTTATAATTTTAGATTCCATGAAACTCTATTTTTATTTTCATATCCCCAAATCCATGAGTATAATGAGATTATCCAGTTTTTATTCAAACCTTAATAGAAGATCAGATAATTTCTTCTTAACTAAAAACGTATATTGACCTAATGATTTTAGAAGACATGTATTTTTGAAACAAAATAATTTATATATTTTATATTTACGATCAATGATAAAATTAGAGGTATGACTTTTAAGTCTCATAAACTTTACTAAATAAAAATCAATACATTCTTCCTCTATTTTTGTGAGATATAGAAATTCATTCTCTATTTTAATATGAAGATATTTGGGAAAATATTAATTGAATAATATTATCATAAAAAACTCTCATTCTATAAAGATTTTTTATCTTGGCTTATGTTATTGATCAAAGTAAACAATAAGTTAGAATCACCTTTCAAAATTTAAATAAGAAAAATAAAATTTTCATGCCTTATGTATTTTTTGAGAAGGTAATATATTTTTTGTTATATTGATCCATTAATAAAAAATTATTGGATCAAAAGATCCACTTAATTATGATGGTCGTTGTTCCATGAAGTAATCAATGATGAGTATATCCTTATTTGTTGAATTTTGGAGTCTTACATGATTCATGTTTTTATTAAAAATCCAATTTATCTAGGTAAGCATATCCCTGAAATTGTTTGTACAATCTTCCATCCCATTTGGCTGTTCATAGAGATAAACAATGCATTGTCCATCATAATTATTTTTCATTATTTTTCATTTGTTTACAATCATGGACTTGAAAAAGTTATTAATTTTTTTAATAAAATATTATATTTAATAAAATTAAATTAAATAATCATATGAGTAATAAACATTAATCCTAATATGTCTTATACTACTACAACTTCATTTAAATATATGACACTTCGGGTTCAACATAGGCTGCATAAATATTTATCCACTTATTCTTCTTAAGATAATCTCAAAAATTAACTAAACTCTACTCTAATACGAAATTAAATGACCCAAAATTATCATACATGGATTTTTCTTCATTTTACGTAAATATACATTACATACATTGCAACATACAAATAAAGCACACACTCAAAACCTAAAGGTTTATTTTCATTAGATATTTCTTATAAACCTATATTATTTCATAATATGGTGTACATGTATTTTATAATATACTTCATAATTTTTTTTATCTTGAAATATCATATATGATACTCTTTTTCATTACCTGATGAAGGGGTAAAATTAGAAAAGGGTGAGCTCAAACACTTAGTAAGGGAAAAATATATCAATAAATCATTGAAAATTTATCATTAGTATAAAAATATATATAGGTATTGACTATGGTAGTGTTGTAATTATTTTTGGAATAAGATAATGGAATCATAAAAAGTGATCATGGGGTATGATAACATAAACGTATATCATAGAATATATATTTTTAGTCCAAAAAGGATAATCATGTAATCATAATATACACCATGGTATATGAAATTGAAATTAATAATCACAGACCATGGTGACATAAAATATTATAGTGACACATTAATAAGAATATAAAATCATATAATAGGTCAAGGATTCTCAACCATTTCCATCATTACATATTTAACAAAGTTAATTTCATTATTTCCACACATATATAGTGAACAAAGCTAACCAGGTCATGTTCAAACTTTCAAATTATTATCTTGAGATATAAAACTTTACCTAATGTATTTTAGGGGTGAATTATTCATGTTTTACTTATCATATAATGATATATTGAAAAAAATATGTAGTAAATTCAATCAATCATTCATTAACCTATAAAACATTGGGTTGCAAGATATTTTCATGAGGTATCAGGTAAGAAGTAATATTAAATTAGATTGGATGATACCAAAAATTCAATCACCCAAAAGAAATAGATCATTATATAATTTATACGTTGATTCATGAAACATAATATCCATTGATGATGGATTTTAAAAATACATAAAGGTAAATGGGAAATAAATCCTGCAAATATTTTTCCTAGATTTTTGGAAATGTTTAAAAAAAAATTATAATCCACATTCATTAAAAAAATTTAAAAGGTGAAAAACAGAGTTTTAAAAAATTTATTTTAATAATAAGAATCTTAATAATGTAGAATAGAAAATAATAATTACTAAAGTATAAGAAAAATGAATAAAAAGGTAGGAAGTGGTATGTCAATTTATAGAAGTTCTTTTTCATCATTTTTTTAATATTCTAAAGTAACCCACATCAATAAAAGTGATATAACATTTTATATTAAATATAATTAAATATAATAATTCATATTACATAATAACATATTTATTTAACATCATGGAATATAAATACTTAATAGAGAGGAAAACTTATCCTTTACAACATCATATTTAATGATATAAGAATCAATACAAAATCATATTATGAGAAGGAAATGTATTTCTTCTAGAATAAAAGTTGAAATACAATTTTATATAATCAAAGGATATAATATTAATGTTGGGATTATAATTCACTATTCATTTCAACCCAAATACCAATGTTTTCAATTGATTATAGGTTATAATTTATCAACTTTAGAATCATTTTTAATCCATATTAAATTCACTTAATTCATTTTATAAACTATTTTAAAGGTAATTTTCACTTTTCTTAATGTATTCATTTAAAGGGGATATTATTTGGTGCAATCATGATGAAATGCAAGAAAAACATGACAAAACTGTGTGAAATCCCAAGAAAACATATGGACTAAAATACACATTATGCCTAATATTTCAAACCGATTGGAATAAAATATGGTTTACAAATCTATTATCATGTGGGATACGATGATATAGAAAATAATTATGCCCAAATTTTCTATTTTTTATCCTAAAATATTGAAACATTGGAGGGAATATTTATTATTCTCAATCACAATGTCACCTATATAATTTATACATACGTTAAGTTCTATGCCACCGATTTCTAGAAATTATCTTTTGGATATTTAAAATAGTTGAGGAAATATATTTTTAGTTTTTTAAAAGTGATATAAACTATATATTATCCCATATATGGGTTCTAAGTGGTATTATAAAAACTGGGTTCCAAAACCACCTTCTACTTTGCTTATAAATTGGAACATTGTGAACCTCATTTACATGTTATAAAAATGGATTTAAAATTTAAAATTTTATATATAAAATTGAATTATCTCATTATTTAAGATGTTATTTATCTCCATATCCTCATATGAAGATGAAGGATGAAGTCATATTTATATACAGGCTTCCTTCTACTCTAAAAGTCAAGCTAAACAATGGGTGGTTATTGTGAGGGAGATACACAATTGGAAAGGAAGTTTTTTCACACAAATTATCTAAAAGATTATTCTACTTTGTTTTTAATAGTATTGTATTTATTTTTATATTAACATAGTCTCAATGGGAGTTCTATGTGTCGATACATTATTTAAAAATCATACTTATTCATAACTGATTGGATTTGGATTATTTAGTGAGAAAACATGTGTTATGGTGAATGGAAAACATATTAAACCCATTATTTTATAATTAATATAGATTATTAATTTAATTTATCATTCCATACACCACACATAGGTTATGGACCATTGATATACAGTAGTTATGTCAGGGCTCCCATCAATGTGTATTATTTCAAAGGGGCTTGAGGGTAATTTGGATTATGATAAATCTCCATCAATGAATTATATAAAACATATTTAAAATTTGAGAATCATAAAACTCAAAACATATATATAAACCTTCTCATGATATCATTCAAATATCACTTTTTAATCCATTCAATTTTCCAAAATTCAACATTTAATTCTAGGTTTTTTCATTTTTTGTTTTATTTAAACTTTTTTTACCCCTAGTTTTGATTTACAAAACTTATTAAAAATTCACAATTTAATCCTGTAAATTTTTGATATATATACTAGGTTCACCCCTATAATATGAATATACTTTAAAAAGTAATTAGTTTGATGTGCAAGGAAAATGTTTTTCAAATTTTGACTCTATTTTTATGGGGAACTATAAGTTTATAAAGTGTGTTTTTATAAGAACTATGAAAATTATATAAATATTTGTTTATTTATTTTTTATTATTTAACTTATATATATATTTTTTGTTCCAATATTTATTATCTTCATGTGTGACATGTTTATAATAAATGAGAAGAACCTCAATAACATTTCTTATCTCTTCTTTATTTATTTTATTTTCTAATTTATCTTTATTTTATATCTTTAATAAAGAAATTACACACTAATAATTGTGATGAATGTTGTGAAAGAATTTAAAAGTTTCATGTATTTTTATTAATTGATGTTTTTGAAAATTCAGAGGGTTGATTCTCCATTTATGATTATTATTAGATTGTAAAAGATAATTCCTCATTTTGGAATGATTAATTTTAGTATATTGGTAAGTTATTAACTTCCAATTAAAAATAGTGAAAATTTATTATATTCATTAACAAGATTGACAAGATAAAATAAATATTGTTGTACTTTTTTCATCATTTCAATAGTCATTTTAATTTCAGTAGTTCTCAATGAATTGAAATGGATAAACGGATATGGTAATTGGTGTTATTTTATTGGAATACTAAATAAATATATTGTATAGTGATTGGGGTATGATCCGAATGTCTATCATGACTATTATATAAGGAAGCGGGTTGATGAAATATAGAGGAACTTCATGAATTAAACAAAAATAGGTTCTATATTTTTTTGTGACTAAATATGCATCCATGATTAAAATCCTTTTTCTAAAAACATGTAATGACTTTACAAGAAAGAAGAGCATTAATAAAAATTTATATCATGAAAATTCGATAATGGTGATCTAGGAGTAAGTGGAAATTGATATACTCATGAAGAAATATATCAAGAAGTGTTTGTGTGTTTGAGAGAAGTTTATATAGGAAAAAGGGAAGAAAAATTATTTAAATCAAAAGATTCACATATATCGTGACATAAAGTTTCCGCACGGAAATCCATAAAAAGGAAATATATTCATAAAAGTACAATGATTCATTAATATTGTCAAAATTTATGAAAAAATAATGATTGAAAGTGACATCAATAAAAGTTTTTCAAATGAAAGAGTTTCAAAAAAGTTGGGAAAAATTACAAAATATTTTCCGGAAAATTGTTCATTAAAAATTAATGTTTTGTGAAGACATTGAGTTTCATGTGAATATAGTCAACATAGGTGAAACATTTTTAAAACATAGATAAGTTTGGTGATGTAGATTTTTATTAATGAAGAATGTGGGTGAAAGTTGTCTGAATGTGGAGTTTCACCAATGGGGTGTTAAGATGTGTGTAAAGTCCTGATATCTTATTATAAATACCCTATCCCTAGAAGAATACAAAGAGAAATAATTGGAATCGAATGATTTATGAGAGAAAAATGGTCTGAATTGAAAAAATTCATGTTATTTTAATAGGGTTACATGAACTACAGAAGTCCATGAGAGACTTCTATGAATCAATTATTTCTATTAATAACCTATCTATGAGAAACTTTTTTTATGAAGGATATATTTTATAAAAATGAATACCTTGAAAAGATTATTGGTTAAGGACTTATAAGGACTTACTTTCCTAAAATAACGAGTTATGTGAAATAAACATTTGCATGAATTAAATAGTTTCATGAAATTTATGAGTCATGTGACAGTGATGAGTTTCATTAAAAAATAGTTGTGAAAAATTAAGTTTTGGACATTTTAAATAATTCAACATTACAAAAATGGATTCTAATAAATTAAATAAATTAGAAAAGGAAGAAACTATTCCCTGAATTAAAAATTTCATCAAGGAATGTCAAGTTGTTGAAATGATAAAGTTTACATCTAGTCTGGGAAAGTGAAGTGTGAATAAAAATGGAAACCTATCAATGTAACAAAATATACACAAGGTATTCTTGCATTGGCCATTATGCCAAATATTTCCCCCTTGGAATAGGGAGAAAATGGAGACAGGAAAGGGAGTGATCCTTGAGTGTAAGTGATTCAACCTCAAATATTTAAAGGATAGTGGCCCCAAGAATAGGAATGGTAATGTATAAACTCACCAATAAAATAAATTTATTTTATTTTGTTACTCAATCACATTTTCATTGTATGCTTTTTAGATTAGCTTGGTGTGGGTGAACTATGATAATTTATACATCTTGTGTGCATGATTTACTTATTTTCTATAGGATATAAGTTAGTCTATTTGGGTTAATATTTTATTAATATAATTCATATAAGGATAAGAAAAGTGAATCATCTATCATGACATCTTCAAAATAGATAACAAAAGAGTGTCCCTACTAAGGGTGAGGTAATGATTGGTTAGGGTAGTGAGAGTTTTAGGTTTATGTGGGGAATCATGGATGAGTTTAATAACCTTATTCCCAAATCCCCTTATTCGGTTAACTCTCACTAAAGATCCTTGTGGGGAGAATAATTAGTATCATATCATAGACTTATCTTGTTGGGGTTTTTATTAATTTATCTGATTCATTTTTAGATTTGAATTATACTCTTACCTTACATAATGGTAAATAGAAGTAATATGAAGAGAAGGTAATTCTCTAAAGTAATTACATTATATGAATATGTTTTTGGGAAAATTGATATTCAAATATATGACTTCATAAGTTATTTTTCTCTAAAAAAATTATTTTAGTGATAAAGAATAATAGTGGGGGATTGAGTATGGTCACATAATAATCAATGTTAGGATAACCATTTTGTTTATAATATAAACTCTTGATTACTTCCACATCCATGATAGTTTCACATGATCATTATAAAGGATGTGATTTCCAAAGTAAGGCAGTCAATAAGGGTTCTAATCAGTGACACATTAGAATGCACATTGGTAAAGAGGATGGGAGGTCAGGCTCATCCATACCCTTTAGTGGTAGAATTATTTCCTACTATGATATGCACTTCTATATTTAATATTTGTTCAAAATCCATCAAAAATACCAATACGAGATTGGTTGCCACTATTCTAATGATTTTATTGAATTGATTATGTTAATATTCAATATAAAAAATTATTATATTCTTATTTCAGGATATAGTTAAAATCCACATAGTTGGGAACATAAGAATTTAACAACATCTTGGAAGGAAGTTGTCTTAATTTTGATATTGGTGTTTATTTTAGGGGGGCTTCCTATGAATCTGTATAAAGGGAATCACAACCCATGTATTTTGGTGCCATTTCACAAGACATGTCATATGTTTAAAGGTTGTATAACAAAGAACAATCTGGGAAGTTTAACATAATGTGGTGAATAAGAATATGTGATAGGTTACTAAAAATAATTGGTGTGTGAATTATGCATGAGAATACCTTTTTGGTTGACCTTGAAGGGAATATAGCCTAATGATAATGAATTGGTATCACAAAGAATATATATTAGTGAAGGTAGATTATAATGGTAATATGGATCAATAAGGATAATATGATGGTAATAAAAATGAATATGGACCTTCAAGTGGGGTTATAGTACTATCATGAATAAGGTCTAATGAAATTATGGTCTATAAGTAATATGGATAAATTAGAAGGAAATATAGACTCACAAGGGTATGGTCAGATGAGGGAGTGATATAAACATTTCCAAGAGGAGTATGGACCAATGAGCATGTAAATGGGAGATTTAAGATGTTGGGAGTGATCATAAAGGATTAATCCTATGTATCTCATCAATACAGGAATCAAATCCCATGTAGTTTAAGTTAATTAGTTGGAGTTCATGTGACAAAGACTGTACTATACATTTTAACAACATATGGTATGGAATTTTTAGTGAATTTTAACATCATGTGACTAGGATGATAGCTGTATTGTTTATCATGATGTTGTGGGGATGTTAATGTCATGAAATGTTCAATGGTAGATAATCATGTAGGTCATAGACATATGATGCTTCCTTGAGATGCTTTGTTAGAGACAAGTCCCTCTGGGGGGTAGCGAATGTAATTGTTTGGGTTTATGCCTAGAAAGGAGGCCCATAATGGGGGATGTGTGGTGAAAATGGTGAGATCAAATATGATATATAATCCACTTATGTAATGATTAGTGTGAGAAACAAGAGATAAGGGAGGATAAGACACATTTCATGGGAGAGTGAAACTGAATTTGAATGGGGTTTACACATATGAGACCGTCCATGATGAATATAATCCTTATACACTAGTGGAGTAGGTAGGTGATATGGAAGGTAGAATGGATATAGAATTCTGTATGAAAGGAAATTGAATTACTCTTTAAGGGGTTCCTTACCCAGTCTATCTCACAAAGTAGAGAATATATCTACCATCCAATCGAGAGAAAGTACTTCAATGTCTTCCTAATATAGATCCTCATTATCAAAGTAATAAATGATTATGGTTCCCTCAAGGGTTCAACTTATATTGTATGATGACCCCAGGCCTCCATTTATTATGGAAATCTATGATTGGAGGGATGAACATTGATGCACATGCACTTGCCATGTTTACTTGACATCTTCATAGAAAGTCTATATTGGGCCTCTTTGATGTTTTAGGCTTCTTTAACCATTATGTATTGCTTGAAAAAGGGTAATGACATAGGGGAGGTTATTCATTCCATGTGATTGAGGTTGGATATTTTTTATATGATGGGTATTCCCTTTGTTCTTAATATGTGAAATTTTCTGACCACATGCAATTCTCCTAGAGAATAGGGAAATTTTCCTACTACCAAATGTTTTTGCTAGTACCTTAAATTTCACTAAGTACCTTGGAATTAAATTTTTACCTTTAAATTAACCTAGTACTTGTATAATTCACCTAATGGATATCACTTACTATAAATCATGTAGTTCCATTCACTTAGTCTAAAAAAATTACCTATTGGTATCTTCTGAAGTGCGAAATGGTTTATGTGGCATCCACATTTCTCTCTCAATATCTATTGCATTAAAAGAATTTAAAAGTTTTATTTATAAGAATATGTTTAATATTTGGCCTCCATAGTTGGAATACACACCAAGGCATCACACCTAGTTCACAAAGGATCAAAAACATCACTTATACTCATATCCAATCATATAGAATCCAAGGTCTATGACCACATGGTTTATCAGCTAGAAAACCCACTTGGTCTCTAAGGTAGGTGAATTTAGCTCTAGAATGGAGGTACCCATCAATAATGTTAATAGTAGAGTTGATCATATGGCGTTGGGTCTAGTTAGTATGTTTAGTCTTGGGTGTTCATTTATTGAAGTGTGGGAGTAGAGGTTTCTGTCATTGGTACGAGTAGTATAAGTTGATCACCTACTACTTCAAGAAATATTTCACAATAGAAGGATATAGGTGAACTGAGTAGAGTGTGAAGGATCATTTCTCTACTATGTATGGTAACCAAAAAATTTTCTTTTTAAAACCATATTTTCCTAGTAGTACTAGGTGATCCACTAAGGCTCATATCTGGTTATTTTTTCCTTAGAAAAATTTCATATTAGTTTTCTCCACTATTTTACTTATTTTGGATTCTTAGGCATAAAAAATACTCACCCCCTTAGAATTGGGGATATTCAAAATGATAAGAATCCAATTACATGGAATAGATGGGATCCTAATAGTTAGTATGCAATCCTTAAAGTTTTGTAGCTATTTTTTGGTCAATGCCTATAAATGAGACATGCCCCACCCCTTTAATTTTTGTTTTCTCACCAATTTATATTTATTCACCTCATGGAAATCACTTGGTGTTAATAATATGTTGAATATTGTATTTTAATTTTTAGATAGTGAAATAGGAACTTTCCTTGTAGAAGGTAAGTGTGGAATCTAACCATGTAGCTATGCTTTTTTACTTTTTTGAATTAAGAAATTCACATAGTCAGTTAGTCGGCATGATCTTAATATGAAATCTTCAAACTATATATATGGGAAATATACTTTCTTAATATGAAAAACCATGTGGTTTAGTATGTGAAATCCATACTTTGTCAATTTTAATATTGATTTTGATATATTTTAAATATTACTACTTCAGAACATATCAGACTTCCTCAAGTGGTGACTATGTGCTTCACATAGTTCATTGAGTGTGTTGAGCCTAATTAGAACTAGTTTATCAACCTAAAACACTATGTTCATTTAGTTTTTATGGGAGAATCTATTCGAGACTACTCTCTATTAGAAAATAATCCATTTCATGCATTTGGGTTGTAGACTGATGTCCCTATTTCAGCACCTCATGAAAAAAATCAACCACCAAGATGAATTCATAGGAATCAAGGGATAATCTATGTGAATATTTTAGTATCTAGTGGATTCATGAAGGAATATGAATACATAGAGTTCCATGCATTGTAATATTCTCCATTTTCCTTGGAAAGAGAAAATCAAGTGATAGAATCGCATGTTGACAACTACAAATCTATCATCATGTTGGTAATTGGAATCCAAGATCTTGAATGGTCCTTGAACTGAGATATATGGTCTGGGGGTGCCTTCAGTATGGATTGTTGATGGACATTATTGGTGTGGAAAAACTAAAATGAATTCAAAATAGAGATAATATTAGTAGTTATTTACAATTTAGTTTGGGTTTCTCAAACTCACATCTTTAGGAGAAAATACCATACCCCAAATATCATCATCAATTGGAATCTTAGTACAAACACATTTCATCTAGCTCACGTTGAGGTAAGTCTGAGATTATGACATGTGAAGATGGTAAATGGAGCCCTAATTCTTAAGGATATGTATGATAAATTTCTCCCACTAGTTTTTACATGGGATGAAACTAAGATAACTCCCTTGATAACTAGATAGATTCTTCATCTAAAGAGACATATTATGGTGGAGGATCACAGAACTAATGTTTATGATCTATTAGGTACATGGGTTAATCAATTTATAAACATAAAATGATAAAATTAGAAGGACAAGATACCCAAAATGGGACAAAATTATGAGAAGTGTGGGAACACCAATCCATATAGGCCCATCCTAAAAGAAAATCAATTTCTGGAATATAGATGTAAGGTCTCAACCCATGTGAGCTGGTTGCATTAATTAGAAGACTTCTTGGACATGTACCTAATCAGATACCTACTCCTAGTGAGGGTGTGGGTGGATTAAGGGTTTTAACTTTCATAATGGAAGCTTACCTAGGATGTTTCTAAAAAATTGACTTAGATATTATAGTATTATCTTAGTTATACTATCATCTGGAGAATATCTCAAATAGGTAAAAACCATTAAAAGTATTTAGACCCTTCTAGGTACTATAGGGAAGGATCATATAACATGTAGGAAACTATTATTTCATAAATATTGTTGAAAAACATGAAGGATGATTCCCATATTATATTCATAGAATCATTGGTGTTAGTCTATATACTCTAAAAATGTGAGATATCAATAACTTACTGAGTTGATATGATTAGTTATTATTCATACCATAAAATTATCCAATCAGTACTATCATTAATAATACTAGTGGGATATTTAGAGTCTATTCATACTTGATATCAATTTGAGATAGTGTTTTGGTGACTAGAATAGATGGGATAGTCTTTTCCAAAGCATATTCAACCAACTGGTTTGGTCTTAAATTCAACTAAAATCCTAATAAATTTCTACCCCTTCTCTCTAGTGTGAATTCTAAGAGACAAACTATGGTTGAATGCCAATTCTGGATACTGGAAGTGATATAGGAGGGAGTTATAGAAATAAATTTCCATTCAAATGATGTTATTAGGTGTCTGATCTCTAACTATGTTGAGACTTAGATTCGGTAATATCTAGGCAGGCAGCTGGTGAACCAAGTGCTAAAGTTTGAAAGAACCTTAACTCTTAGTGATTAAGGGGAATCAAGTCATAAAGTAGAGGTGAAGGGGGGGGGGTGATATATTTCTATATTACTAGAAGATGTTGAGAGGATCCAAAAGAAAGTTTCTTAAAAGGGTGATTCATCATACTAGATTCTTAAGAAGCAACTGAAACATATCATTATCCCAGTTCCTCCTCCATAGGTTCCGGCTGATAAAAAATATCCAAAATATTAGAGGGAGTGTAGAACAGGGAGAGACTCCTTGTCCACAATGGATATTTTGGGTTCCCTCCAAATAGAAAATATCACATTGACTAGGTTTATTCCAGGAAACATATTCTATATATTTCTATTTAGATGACTATTCTGAGGAAGTGGATTAGTACATAAATTAATTAGAAACTATAATTTACTCCCAGAAAGAAGCTATACTCTATTCATAGCGAGTTGAGGATTTTATAGGGATATAATCAAGTAGTAAAAGTCACGATGATGATATATTTTATCATTGGGAAAAGGTTCTAATGCAAGATACCCATATTTACCTTATTCTATAACTATTAAAATTATCACTAAAATTTATTTATTCCATTTCGAATTTGGATAAGAATATTTCACCAATAATTTCCCTAGAATAATATGTCAGGGGTGAAATTGTTGATCTTCATATCAAACGAAATATGAAGGCAAACAAGAAAGGATCACCAGAAACATGGGAGAATATGTAAAGGGTAATTTCTAATCTAACTAGGGTACTCTCAATGTCTAATCCTAATGTCCATTTTGTGGAATTTGTTCTTGAGTAAATCTAAAAATTAAAAGAGGAAATTCTATTGTCATATCATATTTTTTTCAATCCAATAGGTAAATATTTTAATATTTCCCTGTATGATAAATTTAATATGATTTCCTTGACTTCCAGATAATGTGTTTATCCATTTAGTTACAAGACTATATCTCAAGATCTAATGAGAATCCACATCTCAAGAGCATAAAAATAGAATACCTCCCAGAAGAATAGTTCGAGAGGAAATAGTGAGTGGAACCCACTAAGTGGATAACCAGTTCCTTGAAAACAATATGTTGTCCAATTCCCCAACCGAATTGAATTTTATTGGAATACTAATTTATTTGGATCTATTCCCACTCATCCTAAATTTAACTTCTCTACTTCTAGTGCATCACTTCAATAAGGTACGTTACTTAAATTTTTCTTTTCCGACTTATTTTTTTGATTGAATGGATGTAAAATATTCTTTTCATGTGGTAATTTAGGGATACATTCAAAAATTATTTGGTATAGAAGGATCCCCTAAACATGTGATCCAATCAGAATGGGTAGGCTATTATCCAAGGAACTTACCAGATGTTTCTCAACACGAACTCTAAATGGTTATCACTGGAGGTGGGGGGTGGCAATTGTGACCATCTCCTAAAAAGAGTAGAGTAATTATCAAATTAAATCAAACTTATAATGAATCTTGGATTTTATCTTTAGATAAGTTTTTTTTCAAATTTTTAGTCACTCAACCATAGGCTTAAGAAACTAGGGATGATGCTTCAAATTATGAGTGAGATAATGATAATGATTCTTGAATCTCTCTAATATCGATTCCTCTAGGGACTACTGAGATAAACTATATCCTAGTTGATTTGATCCCCTAATAAATAACCATTCATATTGTTATATTTGGTTTTTACTTGGAGGATGAAGCATTTCCCTAAAAATGATGACAATGAATACGAAGGATAATCAAGGCATTTATATATGATTCCCCCTTTTTGTCCAATTTGACCAGTCACAACATTTTCCTCAGATATTAATTGTTTTAGGCTTGGGGGGGGGGGGGGTTAACTATCATGAGATTCATCTGGATGTAGAGAAAATTTTGCATAATCTAGAGGAAGGAAAACAATACACAAAATTATTCTAAGAATAACACATCAATCTCCTACTCAATATGATTTAGTTCTTTAATAGGATTCTAACCATGTAGAGGTAGTTGTGGAGAAACAATTAAATATTTAATGGAATGATGTTGAATTAAAACACCTTGAATAGTAGTTTTCCACTAAAAATAAACAACTTGAAGTGAATCAAAAACTCTTAGAGGAAGTAGAATATAGAATGAGGGTTTTTTATTAAGGAAGCGAAGAGATTTTTACTTAATGAGGAAGATAAATCCACTTGTATTGAATATCTTCAGCAGAATATTAAAAAATATCAAAAATCAATTGGTGACCTTGATAAATTTTCATGAAATTATGTTTGAAACCTCGTCTACCTTAGAAAATAAAGAAAGAGAGAGAAATTCTGATGATGATCCTTTATTTTTATTATCAATAAAATAATTTTTTATCTAATTCTCTAAATTATTACGAAATATTATTTTTTTAAACATCATTTAGTTATTTGGTATTCTATGAATCACCAAAAAAAATGTGTTCACTTGAATTTTAAACAATCCAAAAATCAGATTCAAAACACTTAAAACATAATGAAATCTTTATAAGTGTGGATTATAGATTAGTATAGGCATAAGAACCATCATCATTTCTATATATTTTTTCATTTGGAAATTATTGATGAATGGTTTGACCTAAAGGGATGATTTGGGTTAGTAAAATGTTGAAAGGGTGTGCTCTAACTTTTTCAAAGGATTAGGGCCTAACAAGCACAAATTAAATATTACTAGGATCATGTAGTGGACCCCAAGATAATTTTTTGATTTATCAATTTAAAATTTTCTTATTCTGTATATGACTAATTATTAGTATGTTGGGACTCAAATATTTCTCATATTTCCCTCTTTTGTTTTTTGAACCGGACAAGTTTTCATGCCTCTTTTATTGACTCACACGAATGAGAGTAATATGGTTGATATTTAAGGATTCACAACATAGATAAAATAGTCCTAGGTATGAGAGGACATAAAAAATAAGATTACTTAATATTTATTTGAAAATTTTCATGAAGCAAAAATGTGTAACATAAACATTATCAAATCCTCTAGAATAAGTGAGAAAGTGGGTTGTATAAATCATAACCCGAGGATAATGAACCAAGGATGATGAAGTGAGATATTAATATAAAATAATAACACTCAAAAAATTAAAATTATGGGTTAAAACTTGATGTTGTTTAGGAATAAAGATATTAGTGGTCCATCCCCTCAAGTTGAGATGCTTCTGGTTGGTACGCCCAAATAAGGGAACATATGGAAAGGTGTATTTGGGAATGTATACATAACCAATCATAAGTGTCTCTTAGAGTTGGATATTATCATTACCAAGATCCATGAAGATTTATAGGAACTTAAGCACTCAATAGACAATGTAAGTGGATGGGATGAGGTATTCAAGGATGGTTTGGGTACCCTATAAGTTACATTGTCATGTATTGCACACATTATTAGGTCAAAGAAATATGAGATTAATTTGCCTAATTTTTTCCTAAACTAGGAGATTATAATGAGAATAATTCATCTTTTTATTGGAAAATATAGTGGGTCCTATAAGATATATTTATCTTAAATTTATGGTCTAACTTTTTTTTATGCCTCACATAGGGGGGATGTAGAGATCATGGACTTAAATTTTTTCTAGGACACCCCTTTTGGGTTTTAGTCCTAAGAAGTTTAGTATCGTTTTTTACTTGAAATTTAATTTCATGTGATTATGAACTATAGGGGATATATTTTATATTTTTAGATATTTTACTTTAAGATTTATTTATAAATTCATATAGTTTTGACATAAAGTGAAAGGTGTGAAAAAGTGATAGTTTAGATAAGGTTTGAGAGCCAAAGACACCCTAACAGACATTAGATAATAAAAATGACGATGTTGATATAAATTTAAAGTCAAGTTTCTGAGAACAAGAATGATGATATGGGAAAGGTACATAATGGGCAACCGTTTACCATATTTTAATGATGGGCTTGGCTATGATACTATCAGGGTATGTGAAAATTAGAGTTTCTTCACCTTAAGATAATATGCTTCTGGTTTATAGGCCAAAATAGGGTCACATATGCAGAGTCATAATGAGGAATGTATGCATAAAATATCCATTGGATTTAGATATTACTCAAACTGATATAAATTTAAGTTTTTTGGAAATATAATGAATTTGAGATATAAATTGTGACTTGTAGAAGATAGGATGTTCAAAAAAGGCAGTGGAGGAATTTTCAACCTACACTTATGGTGTCAAGGCTATCATGGTTCTTTAGAAATGGGTGAAGCTTTATGGATATATGTGTCCAAGTTTGGGGTATTTATTATATGGACATCACTGTGTATCTTGTGTTAACAAGATTCAAGACACATGAAGTTCATATGATATGGGTTCATTATCATGGTTCAAGTTTGTGGATAAAGAATATTATACCAATGGATAATGCGTTAACCAATATCATATATAATAAGGGATTCATTTTCAAATTTTGTATCAATATCTCTAGATGGGATGAGACCAAAAGGAATAACCCTCCTAACAAATGGTTTTATGCTGATGGAGTTTGTGGATGGACCCAAGGAAAAGAACCTTGGAATCACTATGTATCCCATAAGATCAGTAACGACTCTATATATTATTCTTTATTATATTGAATACCCATACATAAATATAGCTCATATTCTAGAGTGGGGATAATATAACCCAATTGAATGTCTTATAGATGAAACCTTTTCTACACAATTTAAAATCATGTAGTCCGGATGTGGTTATATATCTCTTAGAAGACAAACACCTAGATCATGATTCCAAATAATATACCATATTCTCTAAGATCTGGTGAGTAATGTCTAGTGTGAGAAAAAAATGTGCCCAGGGGACATCCCATGTTTCTTAAGAGTACATGGAAAAGGAGAAACCAAAAATTCAGGGGGAAATTGAGATTTTCACTCCACGAATAGAGTCTTATTATATGTATGCATTTACCATCAAGTCATATGTTAATGTAAAGTTAGTGTTTATATTTAAAAATACCTCATCAAATGATGTTGTTTATTTTAAAAAGTTTAAGTTCATGTCAGATGGAATAAAATGGTTCCAAATGGAGTGAACAACATATGTGAATGTGTTTCACCATCTAGAATTTCTAGAAACATATACCAAACAAAAGAGATCAGGTATTGTGTAGACTACGGTTGTATCCAAGGTGTATATCCCTAAACATCACTATGTATCATGTGGAAACATAAATCAATTCACATGTATTTATAATATGTTCTCCATACATATCGATCTCGTATATAGGTCAAGAGTCATTTTGTTTTGGGATTACATATGGGCCAAGGAAAAGAGATTTATGAATCACTATGTAACTTGAGTAAGAAAGAATCAGGCCACACATAGTTCTTGTGAGAGCATTACCCTATGTATAACGGGCTCTTACATAAGGGTGAGGATATTTATTATTAATAAAATTTATGTTTGGGATTAGGATAATGGATCTCAGTGTCACTATGTGTTCTTAAATAACATGAATCAAGACACATGTAGTATTTATGATATGGTATCCTTACATATTTATAACTTGTATAAAAGAAATAATGGGTATTTATGCTCTGATTAATAGTTGTATTGTGTTTTAAATACTTCTATATGGATTAAAATCTCATGTATGGGAGAAAAATGAAGCTAGGAATGAGCCACATTGATCAGTTTAAAATTCATACAAGATGGAATTAAGGGGAATTTTTATGAAGGTTTTAATGCTCGAAACAATTTATATTGTAGTTTATGATTATGATATGTGGACCTAGGTAAAATTCAGTTTAATTTCATGTTCCATTCATAAATACAATGGGGTTTTATGTTCATAAAGAAAATATGTTGTCATGACGTTTAATTTTTTGCTACTAGGACAATATTTGAGTAGATTAAATTCAAGAATAAAAGACTACTATTATATATTTTATAGTTTTATGGCTTAGACTTTATTGTGAAGTTTAATTTCATATGACTAGGATGATTTCCAAGAAGTTTAATGTATTGTGTAATGGACTATTACTATTTATTGTAGAGTCTTGAGCTTAGTCTTTGTCGTGTATTTTAATTTCATGAAACATGGTTGGGATTTGAATAGTTTAAAGTCTTGCTTAATGGAATATTTATATGTATTTTAGATACTTATAACATGGAAGTTGTCATGGATTTTAATGTCTAATGGTTAAGACAAGATCCAATTAGAACAGGTCTTTTGGAATATACTATTTTTATATAGTTTGTGTCTTACAACACAAATTTTATCATACAGTTTAATATCAAGAAGCTTAGATGAGAATTGGGTAGTTTAAAGACTTGAAGAATGGACTATTACTATGTATTTTATAATCTTAATACTTGGATTTTTTCTTATAGTTTTATTTAATGTGACTAGGATAAGTTTTGAGTAGTTTAAAGACTACTTTAATATGTTATTTTTATATTTCTTAGAGTATTTCATCTTGTAATTTTTCATATAGTTTAATGTCATGCAACTTAAATGAGCTTTAATAAGTTTAAATTTCTTTAAAATGGACTATTACTATGTATTTTATTATATTACATATCATAATTTGTTGTGTACCTTAATATCATGAAACTAGAATAAACTCTTATTAGTTTTCATTCCTTCAAAATGGACTATAGCTATGTAGTTTATAGCCCTACATCTCAAAATGTTTCATCCAGTTTAATGTCATACAATTAGGATGAACTATTATAAATTTATATTATGGTTTAATGGACTAATATTATGTAGTTTAGAGTTTTATTACTGGAAATGTTTCATGAATTTTAATATCATGCAACTAAGACAAGCTCAGAGATGTTTAGAGTCATCTGGAATAGACTATTTATGTATATTTTAGAGTTATACAACTCATATTTTGTTTAATGTTATGCATAATGTGATGTAATTTTTTATAAAACTAAAATTATTAGGAGGTTTTATGTACAATGAATCCATATAAATCAAGTAGATTTCCCCATTGGGGTAAACATCACGTATGACGTAAGGTCCTTCTCTCTACGGTTGTAATTTTAGTGGATTTCTCCATAGTATCACTAGGGGTATAAGAACCAACATGATCTATCCTTAGAGAAGTTAATATAGGTGAAATTTAATATTTAAGTCTTATGGAACCTAATTTTGATAGATATCCATATTTTTTAGTGTATGCAATCTCTTTTCACCAAGCTTCTCTAATTCATCCAACTGTATTTGGGATTGTTCATCTTCCAATTGATAGTTTTAGATGGTTACACGGAGTGATTAAAGATATAATTTTACGAGTAAAACCAATTATTTTCATACAGAAGTAAGTATGGGGTCATGTACGAGGTAATTTTAGTTGTGATGCGATAATCCAATAAAGTATGCAATTTGTTTTCTAGAAAAGACTTCTTATTTCTATCCACTATCTTCAAAAGGAAATTAGACAAAGTGTTATTAAAAGCTTATATATAGACATTTGTTGCTGAATGATAGTAGGTTGATTAGTTTTATTTGATGTTGTATTCTTAATAAATCCCATTCAACTCTAAATAATATGATTTTGCATCATTTTCTATCAGTATTGTATGAGGGACACAAAACTCGGGGATGATATTCGACTTCACAAATTTGATAATATCATTTTATCCAACCTATTTAAGGGGTATAGTCTCTATCCACTTGAAGAATAAATCAATGGTAATAAGGAAGTGATTGAAATTTCTATCTCTAGTTGGGGGATATAGACCTAGGTATCCATTACCCATATATAACACTTCATGAATATATGAAAGTTTTAAGTAACACTAGGGGGTGATAAATGAAGTTGGCATTTTTTTGGAAAGTATGGTTCTTTTTAGAAGACCCCATTCACCCCTTTATCATCATTAGATAGAATTATTCAAGAATTATTACTTGATACCAGATCTTGTCCCCAGATTTGAGAACCTCACATATATTAGCATGGATTTCTGGCATAACAGTGAAAATTTCCCCTTACAAGGCATCTGAGGAGGACTCCATCAAAGCCTCAGTTATAGAGAACCTTCTGAAATTTTGGTCCATTGTGAAGGGTCAAGATAACTACATAGAAGTGTATTTTTTCTTTTTCATCTCTATATAATAGAAGAGTCCTATTATATATGTATTTGATGATTATGGACTTCCAATCATTAGTGTTTTCTGACCATGATGGTGAAACATCTTCTTTTTCAGAGGTTGTTTCGGATCAATTAATTTCCTCTATATTGTAGGTTACAAAACGGGTCTTGATTTGTCATTGGGAAATAAAAATAATTGACTTATTCTAATCTGGATCTACTAAGGTTGTGGCTATATTGTCTCATGAAACAACATAGACATTATTTTACCATGGGACATGAATCATAATTGGATTGAGATGGAATGGGGTCATGAGATCTCAAGTATAATCATTTATAGGAATAAATTCTTCTTTATTTATGTCATATTCCCCATAAATTTATTTTATCACCATCTTTGAGTCACCTCTTATAAGTAATCGATCCACTGATATTTATAGAGGATGTTCTAATTTAGTGATGTTGGCATTGTATTTGGATTCATTTTTAGAGAGACCTCTAAATATAAAGAACGAATATTGAAGGATCACACCCATTAGGGAGATGAAGATAACTACTAGGAAAACCCATTTTTCTTTCATATCTCCCATTATTCTCTCTATTGGACTCCTATATGCACCATAAAAATACATCTTCCACACTTAGGGAGGGTTGTGAAAAGTGAGAACCTCTGCATCTAGGAGTCTTGTATCCACCAATTTTCTTTCTATGGTGGGTTTTCCTATAAGAAGATATTCCTATTCAAGATTTCCATGAAACAAACTAAATATAAAACTGTTGTAAAATGATACTCCATTACTCTAGATGTCGAATCAATATCAAATGAATTAGGATATACTTCAACTGGTCAATATGATACATCAAATGGATCTCATGGTGCTATAAATAATATATCAACTTTTTTTTACTAAAAATATCATCATAATTAAACTCTTATCATTGTTGGAATATCATTTCCTGACCTCGAGAAGTGTCCTACTAAGATAATATAGGGTTTTTGTATCGATATCTTTTTTTCAATGTGAGAATTAATTCAATTGACAATTCTAGGGATACCACATAAATAATTAATTAATTCCATTCAAACGGAGATATTAGGACTAGTGGGTTGATAAAATACCTCTTGAGATCATCAAAATCTTTCTAACAAGAATTTTCTCATTGATAGTTGCTTTTTTCATCAATTTGGTGAATAAAAAAAATTTCCGGCTAGATTATAGATGATTTTATGAATACAAAATATCCAACCTGTAATTCCCCTCAATTCCTTAATATTTTGAGGTGGGTCTTGTTAAGAATTTCCCTGGAATTTTCAAGATCATAATCAATTCCATGGTTATATACAATAAATCCAAGTAACTTTCTTGACATGACCATAATAGTGTACTTTATCATATTCATCTTTTTTTATATTTCTTATGTTTATTTAAAATTTCCTCGATGAGGGAAAGGTGATCACACTGTTATAGATATTTGACTACCAGATCATTGACATGGAATTGTGCAATCTTTCCTAGAAGGGGCTTAAAGATACGATGCATGGGGCATTGATATAAAGTGTGAGAATTATTCAAGTTAAAATAAAAAAAATATTATAATAATAAAACCATTTATGATGATTTGAAAGTAGTGTATTATTAATCTTTATAATCCATGTGAATTTGTTTATAGTTGTAGTATCCATCCATAAAGGAGTGGGCATAAAAGATAGTTACAGAATAGATCAGAATCATTATGGTTAGAAAAGGGAAACCATCCTTCATGCAATTTTGGTTTAAATCTCGAAAGCCAATATATAATAAAATATTCTCGTTCTTATTTCTAATGAGGACTATATTGTACAACTACTTTCATTGTAAGAATTCTTGATTAATTTTTTTCATTGATAAGATTATCCACATCAATTCCCAATTTTTTAGAAATAGTTGGATGTGTTCTCCATCCTACATTTCTATAGTTGTGGTAATCCTTAGGAAACCATCGATGGTGGGGGGCTACATTGGGAAGTAATTTAGGAATCTTAGTGTAGTTCCAGAAAAAAAGATCATGGTATTTATTTAAAAAAGAGATGCATTTCTCTGGATCTTTGAGGGATATGATAGCATTGATCAAGGTGAGTTATTGGTCCTCCCCTATACTGAGATAAACATAATTTATTTCATCCAAGATAATCAAGGAACCTTCCTCAGGTTCTGGGTCATCCATAAGATCTTATTCTTCTTCCACTTCCTCTTTTACCTCCCCATTTTCCACATTATAAAGGATAAGGAAGAAGGATGGAGTGTAATAGGCAAATGAATTTTCATCACCCAAATCTAGGGAGGAATTTCCTCTTTAGATCTCAAGAGATGGAGATGGATCATTTTCATGGGAGACACTAGCTTCAAAGGTGCATATGTTAGGAGCAGATAATAATGAGATCTCTTGAGATTAAAGAGAAAACCCAAGGGAATCGGTGCTAGAGTCATTTCTACTTCCTTATGAATCATAATAAATAGTAAATATTGGGAAGGTAATGGAACATATATATATATCTAGAAAGGTCCATGTATCCTATTGACTCCAATTTCCAAGAGGTGATTCCAGAATCTAGTTGATAGGGAGCACAAATTCATCACCAAGTGTGTTCCATAGATGAATGATGGTAGCTTTCAAACCATTTAGATCATTAATGTGTACAATATCATTTTCCAGTGGCTTCTTCCCATATCTCTTGTAAAATATCACCTCTATATATTTTTTATTATTGAAATTAAAATGGGATCCATCATTATAAAATACTCTAACTTTCCCATTGAACACATACTTTAGAATTTGAGGGTATGAAGAAGGTATGACATCATGCAAATGGAGCGATGGACTACCTAATAGAGCATTGAATGGAATATCTTATTAGACCACCTTGAATTCAAAGTTGAAGGGGATATCCACAAATATGGTCTTTAACCTGATATGTACACAAGTATTTTGGTTAATTTTATCATATTATTCAATGGTTAACTTGATAGAAGAAAAATATCACTTATTATACCCAATATTTCAAAGTTTTCAAGTGGGAATGATATTGATTCAAGTCCCTTTATCCAAAAAATATCAATACACATAAACATCATTGATCTTTTAAGATAGATATAAATGATTGATGTGCCCTTGTATTTTTTCTTTATAATATTTTTTTATGAATGAGATGGTTTTATGACATCCATTTGGATTAACCACTACACTAAATACTTATATTTTATCCACCTTATTCTCAAGCTATTGAGTATTATAAAGGGATTCAAAAAAATCTTCTCAGATCACTTTTGACAAATGAAGAGAATTTAAGATTTAATGAATGGATGGAATTTCATCCAATTTCTAAGATTACCCATCCAGGATTCAAGTATCACTAAGAGGAGGAGGGGGTGAATTAATGATATATTTTTCTATTATGTTTCCTTACTTATTAAGTAACATTCATCTTATGTTAAATATTTATTTCCCTACTAAAAACAACTCAAACACACATCCATTGAAATACACAAACATACAAGGTTCACTACTCAAAAAGAGTAGCTACATCCCCGGTATGATTTGGAAGCAATCCAATAGTACAAAATCCACTAGAAAAAAATTCTTTTGTGTGGAAAAAATGAGTAGGATATTTCCATACACTCGTTTAGGACTATGTTCAATACAATAGTGGATGTACCTCAAGTATCATGAAATGATGTAATGCAATTTTTGTAACAAACAAGTTATGGTGATTTTTATCAACATTTACAATTATTATCTTTCAAAACAATTCTTCATTTTATTATCCAAAAGATGGTAATAACATCCTAGAATTTATAAGAATGCTCTGTCCATTTTTCTAGTTCGATTACCTGTTTTACCAATCTGATTACAAAGTCTGATTAATCAAAAAATAAATCCAACCTTTTGGTGTACTGTTAGTTTATACAAATTACTTTCGAAAACAATTTAGTACATTAGCGAGCCCCTTGTTCCCATTAATATCTTTATTATATCTTCCATGAACTACCTTGCACTGCATGGAATGAGTGATTTATAGACAACCTTTTTTTCATGTACCACCTATAATTTTTTCATGGATAATGCCTCTACAAACCACTAATGCTTCACAGACCCTCTTTATTTATAAACTTCACCTTGATTTTTGGATGGTTGATGCCTTGAATATAGCCTCTTAAACAAGGTCCCTTTTTCTTTTTGGGCTAGAAAGTCCTATAAACTCCTTCTACGGACAACATACTCATTCGCAGAATCTTTCCTCTATGAACTACTTCCCTTAACTAAATTCTCCCTCATGAACACATTTAGACTTACCTAGATTCTTCAATAAGGGATAATATACTCTAATGAAATTATATCTACTTAATGATCTGATTGGGGGACTTTATAAAGGAAAATAAATCTGCAAAACCCAAAAATATGAATTACCTGAAACATTAAAGTGGTACAAACTTAACCATGAACTGCTTTGTGATCTGCATGGTTCCTTTATCTTTTTTTGGGATGTTGTAATTCTGAATAAAAACTATTTTAGAATCCATAAGCACCAAAAAATTCCATAAGATACATTACTCCCATAAACTACGAACCTCTCACAATATTTGAGCCTCCCGCGGACAATTTTTCCCTACACAGTCCACGTAGCATTCTTCGCGGTCTGCAGAGTGCTGCTATGAGTAAATATTTAATGGATAATTTTATTTTTCCATTTTTCATACCTCCCATAAGGTTTATGAATTTTCATTCACAGTTTTTGAACTAAATTCTATGAACATATTTGCAGAAACCCTTAATTTTTTATAAAAGAACTCTCTATTCTAAGGCCAATTTTTTTGAAAACACTGGGAAACTATGCCAATTTAAAATCTTCTTTGGTAACAATAACCATACTGATTTGTGGTCATTTATATTTCTCAATAAACACAAATAGGTTCATTACTAATTCTTCAACCAAATTATACAAAAATTAAATTCTTGAAATTTTTATAGAAATCAATGTTTTACTCAACACATACTCCAAGTCCACACGAGCCATGCTCATCATGACAAATAAGAGTAGTATGAATAGTTTCCCAATAAGATAATTCATTCCGAAATCAATTAAATAATTTTATCACTAAACCTATATTCCATGATATTTAATATATTATTGATCATATTTAGCATCTTCATATTTTCCAAGGAAAGTATTGTAACTTCCCTATCTTGTAAAAAAAATATTTCTTTCTCAATCACATGGACTTTCTTATGAATTGTGAGTCTGATTTCTTGAATATGATGGTTAGTCCAATCATCCACCTTTATAAAGTGTGTTTAATTATTTACTCATCTGACTTCCATGGAAAAAAATAAAATACGCCAAACAATAATATTCCTTATCAGCTTGGTCCTAACAATTTCTTCAAGATATCATATTTCCAAACTAGTGTTATCTACTTCCTGGGTGGGAGTTGTTCTTTGGGATGAGGTTTCACTATCATGGATGTATATGCTAGTAGAATCTATCTATGTATTATATCCAAGGAATATATGATGTTTGTAGTTAGGATTTTGTTAAGTTCCCTATTTCTTGTCCTCGATTAGAAAAATGTATAATTGATATCCAATCATCTTATATGATTGGGCTGGAGTAAGATCTAAAAGGATTAGTATTGGATTTAATTTCATGTTATTCTCACTACATTTCTATTCTATGATATTTTATGGTATATATATCCTTTTCAAGTATTATTTTCAATTGGTGTGGTCTATCTGGGCCTCGTCTTTGCCTAACTATGTGGACTCATTCTTTTTATCCCAAGTTTCATCTGATTTGATGATCATATACGTATTATTTATCAGATAATTAATTTGATAAATAAATAGTATTTAATTATTCACATTAAGACTCTCTATATGATTATTATTATGTTTGGTGGGATAGTTTTTGATAGCTCATTTAGTTATACAGTTTCTATCTATTTAATGCTAGAGGCGTAAAATCTTAAAGGGTTTGGACCTGCTTGAAAATCAATTGGATTTCCTCTTATTATGTTATACTCTTATTTTATCTTCTTTTCCTTATTTTTGAGAATTTTAATTTCAAAGGGAAATAATTAGATATCATACAATGAACTAGGGTCACAACTAATTTATTAAGTTATGCCTTGAGTATAGCATGTACTTGGTTAACCATTTTCTTGGATATCTAGGAATCAGAATTTTCTGAATTCCAATATGAAATGTTATTTCATTATCCATCCTCATATAGTAAAGTGGTAAAGACATTGTTATTTTTTCTATTTTATTTTATAGATTTAATTTTCCAAATTCAACCATTTTTTGGAGTAAATTCTTAAACATGAAGTAGTTTTGAATATTATACCCCAACATATGATGATAGGGGAAATAATCTTGGAATTCCATGAGGCCTATCTCCTAAGGCCTCTCATATTTTGGTAGCTTTGGGACATTATCTTCCATTATAGTAATGAAATATCATAGAAACCTATCCTTCATAAATGAATAGTTCATACTCATGTGATCTGCAAAACATGGGTGACTCTTCTCATTATTCCCTCCTTATTGAGAACCATGTTTTTGTGTATGTTTAAGTGGGGTTTCATATAAGATTGAACATGATTCTGGGGAATGATCTAATGTTGATAATAGATTATGGATGAAGGATATTTATTCTACCCTACTGGTCATCTTCCCTTGAGCTTTCAGTGTCGACCAAGTCTGAGATTGGGATCACTGGATTGTTTCCTCAAAATGTTGATCCACTATTTCCAACTCCCAGAATCTACTAGGATATTTAGATGGATAATTATTGTATAAAACTCATATTTTTTATGTGTATATAGATTAAATATTCATATGATAGTTTTATTTTTAAGGAATAAGTGGGACCTTTACACATAGTGATGAAATCTGAAACTATCTCATTGTTATGATTATTGTAATTTGATAGGTGATGGATAATAATTTTTCATAATGTATATTTTAAATAATAAAAAAATGGATGGATAAAATCATCCAAGTTGGTTATATATTTAATTAGTATATTGCTATACTAGATTAAGGTTGGGCCTTACAAAGTTTTTTAAAAAAATTAGAGCTCTTACACCTATTTTTTCTCCACCATTACATTTATATTTTTACAATAATACTTCAAAATGTGTCAAGTGTTGATCTGGTTCTCTAGTTGCATTGAATTTAGGTATGGTTGGATTTATAAAATTGGGTGGAGGAGGGGTCATATCCACTCACTCAGAATAGGGTTTCTTCTATTGTTGTATAGGCACCTGATGACACACTATTTATTTCATTCGAGTAATGAGAGCCTGAATGGAATCAATTATCTCTGTAGGAACTGGCTTGATGTTACCCAATCAAGATCCAAGTATCACTAAGAGGGGGAGGGGGTGAATTAGTGATATATTTTTCTTTTATATTTCATTTATTTTTAAAGAAAATTTCACCTCATATTAAATAGTTCTTTCCATATTGAATGCACATAACCACATGAACACTATATTTGCAAGGATCACCAATCAACAAGAGTGGCTACGTCCTTGGTATGATACAAAAATAACCATGTACCACAAAATCCAATAGAAAACAATCCGTTGATGTGGAGTACAATGAGTAGGATATAACCTTACACTCGTGTAGCACTTTGAAAACAATCCTCAATTGTGTGTGCAACCTCTTAACACAAACAAGGAAAAACAATGTTTTAGTGCTTCTTAATCCTCTTTCACAGTTTGATCTTTCAAGACAATTATTCTCTTTCCTACCCAAAAGCTGGTAATAACTACCTGGAACAAAACATACTACTTGTTCTAAAGTCAAATCTTTCATGCGCCCTCTTATGTGTATTGCATGTAACTTTTATTCCCTAAGTTCAATATTTGACTTTTTTCGCAAAACACCTCTTGCACACAACTTCAATCTTATGTGCAACTTCTCTTTCTTACCCAAAAATCTCTTTATTTCACACAAATCCATTTATTTAAAATTATTCCATGATTCAGATCTCGAGATTTATATAAGTGTTTAGACACACAAATGAGAGGGAGTCACCTCTTATTTATAGTCCTTACTGACCCCTGCATGCAAAATCCCTGACGTGTTGCGCAATACCCTAATGCATCACGCAAAACCCCATTTAATGTCGCATTGGGCATGTAATCCTCTTTCACTCCAACCTTGTCTTTTGTGAATTTTATTAATATTTTGTGCACTTCATAACTTTTTCATTTTTTGATGTTGAAACCTTGAATCATGGATTACGCACAACATTCCAAACCTTATTTAATCTTACACACAACATTATTTTGTGCTGCCTCCAGATCTTCCATTCCTTTATCATGATTCTCATCACTACATTCCATAACCATTCTTCTGATTTCATCACGAACTACACTATCATGATATGTATCCTTTCATCAAACAGCTTCGGCATCGTCGAATTTTCAACGAAAAGTACTGAACCTTCCCTCTCTTCTATAAGCATCTTTCCTTCGAATCAAAACAGAATATGAATGACATCATCTTTACTATCCCATTCATTCATATGGATTGCATCAGAAGTTCTCCAAACTTATGATATTTTGGAAATTCAAAGCAGTAATGCATTATCTTATTTTCATGTCTTTTACAAGGTGAATTGATTTATCTTCTTTTACAACAAAAAACAACACTATTCAAAAGAAAACTTGTGTTACTTTCTTCACCATCCAACTTGGTCCTAACAATATCCCATTTTGGATTTTTTTCCAAACCAAGATTCATAAATCACTAAACTTTGTAACCTCATGCAATGGATTGCTTATAAAAAATTATAAGCCTATGTGAGGTAACTCATTTTAGGAAACAAGAATTATTGATTGTCAAAACCATGCTGTCCAAAAGCAGTGAATATGAAATTTCCTGATCATATCTCCTCAGTCTTTTCCCAAACATCTTCTAAGATTCTACATCAAAAATTTTCAAAACAAATTTCATGATTCTACTTCATCATTCTTTACTTGTTCAACTTTCATGTAATACAAAACCATTATTTCCTACAACCACTCAAAAAATCATTAGAATAGTACACACACATGCATTCTAGATTCACAAATTACCCAGAACTCCCCCTTTATACATGCAATTATAATTATAGATTTAGAAACCAATTGTCTCTCTTGAAAATTCTATCCAAAGGTAAGATGAGAGAGTGGATTGACACATGTACCTCAACCTTGATGAGAAGAAGGTTGGAAACCCATGTTCAACCTCAATTTAGAAAATGGTTCCTTTGATAAAGGTTTTGTGAATATGTTAGAAACTTGTTCTGATGCAAGAACGTTCTCAAACATCAATTAATTATTCTACACATGCTCTTTGATGAAGTGGTACTATTTAAATTTATTTTGAATGATAATGTTGTACTGGGTTCCTTATAATATTGATTTCACTCTGATTATCACATACCAAGAATAAGGGTAACTTCACTTCAACAAGTAGATCTTCCAACTGAGTCTTCATTCACATAAGTTGGGTAGCATCTTGATTGGCCATAATATACTCATATTTAGTCATGCTAAGATTCAATGAATTCTTTTTCATTGTATGATAACTAACACAACTTTTCCCTAAAATGAAAATTCCACAAAATGTGGATCTTCTATCATCAACATTTCCTATCCAATTAGCATCTGAATACCTGATCAGATCAATATTTTATACGCCGTCCTACATGATTCCAAAATTTGTTCTTCCTTTGATATATCTCAAAATCATCTTTCCAGAAATTAAATGTGATTCTTTAGGATCACTCTGAAAACTTGCAGATGAAGTAACAACATAGATAATTTAGGGTATTGAGGTAATAAAATATAATAAACTTCTAATCAGCTTTCAAAACTCTTTCTGTTCAACTTCCTTTCCTTCTAAATCTTTAGAAAACTTGGTTCCCACTAAAATTGGTGTGGAAATTATTTTAAAATTTTCACTGACAAACTTCTTCAGAAGTTCCTTGGTATACTTTTATTGAGAAATAAAATTGTGGTTCCTCTTCTGTAAAATTTTAAACCCAAGAATGTATTTCATTTCTCCCAGCATGGAAATATCAAATGACTTATTCATCTCCGTATAAAATCTTTCACATGATCTTTCATTATTTCCAGCAAAGATAATGTCATCGAAATAAACAATTATGATGAGAGAAAACTTCTGATATTCCTTTATGTAAATATTGATGTCAACTCTACCTTTCTTGAAATTCATCCTCCTTAAGCAAGTATCCAATTTATAATACCATGCCCTCAGAGAAAATTTTAACCCATAAAAATACTTCATCAACCTGAACACATAACTTTCATCCTTACCAATATAAAATTCACAAGGTTAATCAATGTACAATTCCTCATCAAGATCACCATTCAAGAATGTGGATTTTACATCCATTTGAAAGATTTTATAACCTCATTGTTTAGTAATAATAAGAAATATTATGATTGTTTCTATCCTTGCCACCGAAGAAAAGGTTTCACCGAAATCAATGCCTTAAATTTGTTAATACCCTTTTCATAACAATCATGATTTCATTCTTTTAACTTCACCTAATTTATTCAGCTTGTTCCAGAAAACCCACTTTGCACCAATAATGTTATTATTATCTGGCTTGGGTAAAAGTTCCCAAGTATGATTCTTCTTTATCTGACCATGCTCTTCATTTATAGCCTGAAGCCATTTTGAATTCTCAAATGCTTCATTTACATTATTTGGTTCAACTTTTAAATAGAGATAAGTGTGTGTAATAACATTTGTTGTTCTTCTTGTTTGAACCCTCTGATTTTGATATCCAATAATGTTCTGAGACTCCATTTTTCCCACATCCTAGAATGAGATGTTTGAATTTCATCCTCATCACTTGATATTGCTGAGTCTGATTCTAATTATTGAGTAGGATTAACATAGTATGCAACATTATCAGAATTGTTAACAAGATCTTCCATATCCTGCTCAACTTCCACATTAGTATATTGCTGCTTTTCATTCTCTGCATTTTAAAAAAAATTCACATCTACAGAATCAATAATTCTTCCGGTTTCTCTGTTGATACATTTATATCCTCTTCCTTCTAGAGCCTATACAAGATAAATTCCATCATCTCCACTTTTCTTAAACTTTCCAAGGTTTCCACATTTCTTCTTTATAATGCATGGACTCCCAAAAACTCTTAAGTGTTTCAGACTTGGAGTTTTTCCATAGTACATTTTGTGTGGATTCATATCTGATTTTGGTCAATAGGAAAATCGGTTCTGAATATACCCAACTATTCACATGCATTTGATCCAATAATAATGAGAATGACTATGTTTAAGTAACACAGTTCTCCTAATTTCCACTAGATTTATATTATTTCTTTTGGAAACCCCATTTTTTGAGGTGTGTATGGTGAAATGAACTCATATTGAATTCCATTTTTCTCAAGATGAATTTCAAACTCTTAATTATTATACTCACTTCCATTATTAGTTCTCAACTTCTATACTGAATACTCACATTCAATCTCTACTTTCATCATGAAACTCTTAATCATTTTCTGATCATCTGACTTATGTATCATATACATAAATCAAGTGATCTGAGTGAAGTCATCAATGAAAGTAATTAAGTACTTATCTCCATTTTTAGATTTCTTGCTCATTGGTACACAGATATCAGAATGTATAAGTTCCAAGGGTCTTCTTGAGAAAATGTGAACTCTCTTATGCATAGAGTTTGTAATCTTCCCTTTCTTGCAAATAGTGGAACATCAATCTCTTATTCAAGATAAATCATCCATATCTCAAACACTGAATTGTGTTGATAAATTTCACTTGTTTCTCTAACACATATATCCCATCCTTTTATTCCATAACTAATTTTCATCCACCACACCCATCTAACAAGAGTTTTTTACTTTACTAACATGAAAAAAGTTTCATTTTTTAAGTTGGCCTCTTGTAACAACATTTATATCATTTTACATTTTCAAAACAAACCCATATTTTCTAAAGATCACTTTATAGCCCTCATCATAGTGTTTTGAAACACTTAGCATATTGTGTTTCATCCCATCAACATATAATGTTTTCCAGGATTTAATTTTTTTCTTTCCCAATGATGGATGATCCAACACATTTGATCCTCATAGATTCATCATTTACAAAAGTCACTATTCATACTTTTAAATCTTACACATTACTCAGAAACATTAAGTCTCCTATCATATGAGATGAACAACAACTATCAAGGATCCATGTTTATTCCCCTAGCATAGATTTCAAAGAGGTCTAAATAACAGGAGATTTCTTTTCATCATTTTCTTCATCTTTTTATTGTGCTTCCTCCAATTTCCTACCCATGTCAATATGTTTGGGCTAGAAAACCAATCACTCTTTCTTTTTTAACCTAAAAGATCTTTCATTCATGGAATTTAAAATCTCTAGCTTCTGAGAATTTTTTAAAAACTTTCTTGTTCCAGCAACCTAATTAGGAAACCCTTAGTAAGATTTTCAGGTCGATCAAATCTTTCACAAATAGTTTCTAGTAGTTGGAACCTATTCTAAACTTTCACACTAACCTTATCAAATGTATTCTAGACTTTATTTTTGAGGTTTTTTCTTTTAAAGAGATTTAATCCCCATAAATCCTTTACTTTCAATGATTGTGGAATAGTATTAATGTTTATGGTTGAGCCAACCTAAATTTTCGATGTATCCAAATCCACCACAATACAAGAAGTATCCAAAGAATGGATATTTACCTTTGAAAGTTTGAAACCGACCAGAGTTGTGAACATGATTCTCAAAAACATTCTTAATAGAACTATGCTAACTATCAACCTTCCTTTTTTCAATCCTAACTTTCTTCTTCAGCTCATACTTCTATTCTGACATATCAGTAACAAAAGTATTGGAAATATTTCTAGACTCATGATTTTTATATACTTCTAATTTTTCGGCATTTCAGACTTTGGCCATATATAAAGCCTTTCCAGATTTTTCTTATCAGAACCAGTTCCATCTTTCTTTTCACCCTTTGAAGGTAACTTTTTTTTATCCTTATTAGGTTCATTCATAGTTGAACTTTCACCAACTTCTATAATAGAGTTTTTGAACCTTTTGTTCATTTCGTCATCTTTTTAATGTTTATTTTGGAAAAGTTACAACTCATCTTATGTTGCCTTTAGCTTTAATTCCAGTTGATCATTATGATTCTTTTCACCCTAAATATAATTTTTTAGATCATAAATCTCCTTTTCAAATTTTACATTCTCATCAGGAAAATCTTCATGGTAATTTAATGAAGTGTTTCTATTTGTCAATTTTCTATTTTTCTTCCCAAGCCTTCTGATCCTTCTCAAACATTCCTTCAGCTCTTCTTTCAGATACTGTTCAAGTTGAGTTTATTCTTCTTTAGAACTAATGCTCTCATAATATTTATTATTCACTGTTGTAAAAAGTTACTCTCTCTAGCTTTCTCAGCAATAAAATTTTCAGATTTAGTCTCACTGTCATCATCTTCTTCATTTCTTGTGAAAAATATTCTTTTTTTTATTTAAAGAAGTTTTTATCCTTGTTCTAGAATATTTTTCTTTTTCACAATGTTTATTCCATGACCTTCATGGTCTTCTGTCATCTTCATCATTGTCTCCATCTTTCCCTTTTTAGGGAAATTTTCCACAAAGTGGCCAATAGATCCACATTCAAAACATTTCAAAGAGATTTTTCCTTTTTACTTCCACATGCCTCTTTTATCATTTTTTGAAAACAAGGATAAAATTTTATCAAAATTTTGACATACCTAGTTTTTAGTGTCAGATTTACCTGCTTCATATTAAATAAGAATTTTCTTCGACTTCTCTTTCTTTACAACCTTGAAAGACATTTCTCCATCAGTTTTTTCTTTTTTATTCATAGTCTCCTACCTTCTCATTTCATAAGTGATGATTGTTCTATGAAAATAATCTAGAGACAATGTTTCAGGGTCTCTGTCATCCAATGGTTAAACGTTAGCATCAAAATTGTCCAGCAGAATTGTCAAGATAATTTCAACTACTTTAGAATCCTCTAATATTTCCCCAAGAAATCTGATAGTATTGACAATTTCATTTATCCTGGTGAAAAAGTCCCCAATAGATTCATGCTTACCCATGTTTAAGTCTTCATACTTCAGCCTCCATATTTGATGTTTTTCCTTCTTCAATTTTGTATTTCCTTCATAGATTTTATTCAAATTATCCCATAATCCTTTAGCTATAGCGACACCTATAACTATAAAAAACTCACTCTCACAAATATATGAGAGTAATGAATTTTTATCTCTTCCATCATTCTCATATTTATTCTTATCGGCAGGTGTGATAGAAACATTGTCATCAATAGATTGAAATCACTCAGTTGTAGTTTCAAGAACTTCATACCCAGGAGACATAAGATAAGGCATCATTGTATTTTTCTAGACATGACAATTCTTTACATCGAATATCAAAATCCCTTTACTATTCACGCAATTCAGATTATCCATCACAAATTCTCTAAAAAACTTCAGAAAAGAACTAATGAAGGTAACCTCCCACTGATACCAATTGATGTTACCCAATCAGGATCAAAGTATCACTGAGAGGGGGACGGGGTGAATCAGTGATATATTTTTCTTTATGTTTCCTTTCTTTTTGAAACAACCTTTTCCTCCTATTAAAGAGTTATTTCCCTACGGAATGGACACAACCACATAAACACAAGATTTACAAGGTTCACTACTCAATAAGAGTAGCTACGTCCATGGTATGGTAAAAAAATAATCTACTACCACACAATCCACTAGAATACAATCCTTTGATGTGGAGTACAATGAGTAGGATATACCCTTACACTCGTGTATCACATGGAAAAAAATCTTCAAGCATGTGTGCAACATATTAGTACAAATAGAGAAAAACAATGTTTCAGTACTTCTTAATCTGCTTTCCTAGTTTTATCTTTCCAAACAATTATTCTCTATCCCACCTAGAAGCTATTAAGAACTACCTTGCACAAAACTTACTACTTGTGCTAAAATCAAATATTGTGAACACCCTATTAGGTGTCTTGCATGAAAATTTTATGTCGCACACGCAAGTTTTGACTTTTGTCCTGAAACACCTCTTGCGTGCAACTTCAATCTTGCACACAACTTCTCCTTATAATGCACAACTCTCTTTCTTTCGCACACCTTCCATTACATAAATGTCTTTTCCAGTTCGTAGCTCATGATTTATTTATGTTTCAACCCACAAAAATGAGAGGGGGTTACCTCTTATTCATAGTCCTCGCCGCCCCCCACAAACAAAAATCCTAACGTTTTGCACAAAACCCTGACGCGTCGTGAAAAACCCCATTTGATGTCACATTGGGCCTGTAAGTCTCTTTCGTGCCAAACTTATCTTTCACATGGTTTTTTGAATCTTTCGTGAACTTTATGCCTTCAAAATTTTTTGATGTTCTAACCTTGAATCATCCCTTGCATGGAACATTCCCAACCATCTTCAATATTTGGCACAACATCCTTTTTCAATAACACAATTCTCAATCTCATGATTTTCAGGGCAAAAAATTATGTAAACACTGGAAAACGACACCACCTTAAAACGTTCTTTTGTGCTGCCTCCAAATCATCCATTACTTTATCATGATTGTATTCCCTACATTACATAACCATTCTTCTTCTTTAATCATGAAAATCACTACATGATATATATCCTTTGATAAAACTACTTTATCATCATCAAATTTTCAACAGAAAGTACTGAACCTTCCCTCTCTTCCACTAGAATCTTTCCTTCCAATCAACACTAAATATGACTGGCATAAACTTTAATCCCCATTTCCTTCATAAGGATTTAATTACAAGTTATCTAAACTTATGATGTTTTGGAAATAAAAAATATGAAAGCATCGTCTGATTTTCAAGTCCTTTATAAAGTGTAATTATTTATCGTATTTAACAAAAGAAAACACTCTCCAAAAGAAAACTCGTCGTACTTCCCTCTCCATCCAACTTAGTCCAAACACACATTTTCAGAAAAATCCTATATTGGAGAGGCATGATGTTATATGATACTTGGGATGAGCCTGGATGGATTTCTTAGAGTTAATATGAATAGTGAGAAAGTGAGGGGAATCCCAATTCATCCTCAACCATCATATTTAGATAGACTAACTATTCGAGGGTGGAGCTGGTAGGATATCTTTCTTCTACACTATGATAATACATATATTTTTATATACTTTATACCATGATTTATTAAATTAACACACACAAAATAAAATCACAAAAGATCAATATTCCTATTTTATTTGGGTAATTAGGCACATATCAGAATAACTTGAAATATGGATACAACAACATTATTTAAAAACACTATTACATTCCCTTAAATTCCATTGATATTCTAAAACTGTATGAGATAACCTTGGGATGTACATAAGAAATGGGTGAGATATACAGGCTAGTAAGAAAATAATAAAAGAATAAACTGATGAATGTAATACTTGTGAGTCAAGAGTCATATAAATTTAAAAAATAAGGGTGATAATCATACAAATTAACATCAAAGTGTGATATAAGGTGATAAAGTAAAGGAAACATAAGAATGTATAAACAACATAAAACATGAAATTATAAGAACAAATAAAGGATAACCATCAATAAATCATAAAATAGTGTACTTATCCTAACCACCCATGAACCTTACATGGTATATCATGAGATAAAAAAAATTCCAAATTCATTGAAGGACAATATAATTCCAGGCCCACCTATCACATTTTTATTATGTATATGCATGTGTGTTCCACATAGATCATAAAACATAAGAATGTAATTATTCACATTTAACCCCATGATTAAGGTGTGTGGATTAAATACATGGAAGTACCCAATCATTTTTGTATTGTTACATCTAGGCGGAGACCCTTGAGTTGAAATGGAGATGGGTATTCACAACACACAATTTTGGCATGGAAAATGATGGGATAATTTTAGAATCATAACTGGTATACATAAAGGATCATGGAAGGGATTAATGAGAGTGAAAGGGTATACCTAATTACATGGGAATTAAATGGATAATAAAGGGGTTTTTGAAACACATATTTCAACATGAACAATTTGAAATCAAAGGTCTTAATATAAATAAAGCACTTATACAAAGGGGAGGAGGAAATGAATCCATTATCTTGAGGGATTTCGTCTAAAATCTTAGAGAAGCTTTTAATGTGATTGGGAACACCTTGAGAGGGATTTATATGGGGATAGGGAGATAAATTTCATGATCAATCAGTTTTTAGTGAATAAGAATGTGAGGTCGGGTAGGTATTTATAGCAAAAGATAGGGGTTTTCTTTATTAATTTCTAAACATTGGTTTTGTACTCTAAGTAATAAAATAATAAAAATTAAATACCATTACATAGTTTTTTCACATGTTTTTTTCAAATAATATTTCCAATATTTTATGAAGACATGTATATTTCTATACACAGTATATTTCTACTGTATTTAATTGTTACCTAAAAATTTTATTGTCTTAGAAAATTATTAAAAATTCACCATTTTATAATTTCATTATGATGATTTAATAAATAATATTTATTTTAACAAAATATTTTTCATAATTTGATAACATACATTTTAATTTAAAAAACCTTATTTACTATAAAATACTAGTTTTTATGAGACTAACAACTTTATAACCATTATAAAAATTATAGCGGACATCAATAAATTATATTACTATTTATATTTTAATAATTATTATTTAATAATAATATTTAATGAAAATATAATTTATTTTTAAAATCATTAATTAAAGAAAAGTGTTTAAATTGAAATTATATATTTCCCAAAAATACAATTTTGACTTCATCATATCAAAATTGTATTTTTTTAACAAAATTATTATATAATTATATATATATATATAAAGTAATAATAAAATAAAGAAAAATATATTCATTATTTTATTAAAAATAAAATATAAAAATCCATATTATTGGGTGGTTTGCTGAATATAGTGTTGGTCATGATCTTGGTAATGTTTAACATATCCCATAAATGGGTTTTCTTAAGTTTTAGCTATTGAATATCAAATTTTGATTTTTCAATGGAAATACCATTGATTCCATCTCCCTTAGAAGCTCATATAGTTGAGCTTTATAGGGAAAAATCCTACAGGTCAAGGCCATCGCTTCTTCTGTCTGTGTCAATTAGACTTTATCATGAAACTTAATATATACTAATATTATTGGTAACTTAATAATGGATATATTATCAATTTTATTTTAAAAATTATATAAAAATTATATCCATATTTTTTAATGGTACAACATAACAAAATGAAATATAGTGCATGTGTTTTCTATAACTAAATTTCTTAATAAGTAATTTATTCATTATAAAAGTAATATAATTTATAAAAGTGTGGGTTGTTATTTTTTCCCCCTTCATAAATTTCTCCAACAATTTTTTCATTTTTTATACTAAAATAGATCATGGTACTTTTGTTTCATCGCCTCTTTTTTGCCCCTTTCCATCTCCTCAAACTTGTGTTTTCACCACAATACATTGACCTGGTGAGTTGTCTTATTTTGTAGAAGTTTATATATATGATCTAATATTTTCAATGGATACTACTCATATGTAGTATCCTTCTCCAAAGGTACCTCATTTAGATTTAGTTCTTGTGATAGGTCCGATATGTACTTACTTAAGAGGGATATATGGAACACATCATGTACTTGAGATAGGTTAGGTGGGAGTGATAGTTGATTGAACATAGATCTGATGTGATCAATTATCTCAAAGGGGGATATATATTTAAAAATAACCATTCCATTATCACAAGAACATTTGAATTTTTTCCATGGTGATATATTTAGGAACTCTTATTCTCTAACATCACACTCCAGGCCTCATTAATGATTGTCTGTGTAGAATTTTTATTGACTTTGTATATATTTCATAAGACAATGAATTGCTTGATATCTATCATCTATTTGATAATATTAAGTACAATCAACTTTCACTCTCTAACATTATCCCAGTATGTTGGAGTCTGACACATATTCATATAAAGATCCTCATAAAGTTCTATTTGAATGATTGAATGGAAACTATTGTTATATAAGAACTACCCTTGGGTAAGGTGCTGATGCAACAACCTTAAAAATCCTTTGAAAATGATATCATAAAATCCTCTGAAGTTTGAATGGTTCTCTCAAACTGACTGTCCATATGAGGATGATAAGCAGTGTTAAAGAGTATCTCTTTATCCAACACTTGTTGAAGGCTTATCCAGAACCTCAAGGTAATAATTATCTCTTTATTAGATAAAATGGGGAGTGGGAATCCATCTAGACTTTCCAATTATCTTATGTACATCTTAGTGAGTTGGTAATGAAATAAATATTTCTTGATAGAAATGAAATGTGATGACTTTGTAAGGAAATTGACTACCGCACCAATGGTGTTATTTCTATTATATTTCACAGGGAGTACTACAATAAAATAGATGGTTGTGATTTACCATTTCCATAATGGTATGGGAAATAGTTTCATAATACACTTATACTTATTTCATTCAGCCTTGACTTATTGGTATACTGGGCATCAAGATACAAATTCTACAATATACCTCTTCATGTTATCAAACCAAACGTTTTTCATCCAATCTATATTCATCTTAATTATTATGACATGAATAGTGATGGATGAGTAATGAACATCATCCATAAGTTCCCTCTTCAGTTATGGTTGTTATGGGGCACATATCGGAGCTCGAAATATTATAACTATATATTTAGAAAAACTGAACTTCGGAATATTTGCTGCCATTTTTTGTATCTCCTTGTCATATTTTTAGGCCAACTTGATCTTTTCTAGAATGGTTGTTTGTGTAAATATTTTATTATGGTAGGATAAAGTTTCTTTTATGATTCCCATTTCCATCCTTTTAATTTCATAGATGATTTTATCCCTTTTAATCCTCATCATGGATATTGTTGCGGGATCCTTTCTACCCAAATCATCTGTCACTTTATTCATATTCTCAAGATAGAAATGGATTGTATAATCATAATCCTTGACCATCTCTAAAGACCTTGTTTGGTGAATATTACACTCCTTTTTTATGAATATTTAATTAATTTTTTTATGGATCATATATATGAAACACTTCTCCATGTAGATATAATGTTATTGAATCTTCAATGAAAAGATCACTTCAGCCAATTCCAGATCATGGTTTGGGTAGTTCTACTTGTGTATCTTTAATTGGTGGGTGGAATAAGAAATCAACTTGTCATATTTCATGTGTATATAGACCAAGACTTTTAGATTCATTTTTTATATCACAAATCCTTCTCCATGGGTGGGTAATGTGAGCATAGATGAAGTACATAGACTCTTATTTAACTCTTTAAATATATCCTCAAATTTATCAGTCTAGTAAAATTTAAACCCTTCAATGTTATCTTGTTTTTTGGTCTTTAAAATTACAAGAAGTTTCTCACAAATCAACAATATTACCAAGATAATCCAACAAAATTACATATCTCTTTTAATAATGTTGGTCTTGGGCATCCTCCAATTACCTTGGTCTTCAAAGGATATATATATATATATATATATATATCCCGCTTATATTGATAACATGATCCTAGAATTTTACTGATCCATCCAAAACATTAATTTCATATACTTCTAATTTAAATTCTCCTTTAGTAAGGCCTTTAGTACAATATTCAAATACTCCTCATGCTACTCCTTTATTTTGGAGTAGATAATAATATCTTCTATAAATACTACCACAAATTTATTGTTGTAAACCCTAAAGACTCTAGTAATTAATTCTATAAAGATAGTTTGAGTAGTAGTGAGTCTAAATATAATCACAATGAACTCATAGGGGCCATACTTTATACAAAAAAGTAGTCTTGTGGATACCCCCTTATTGACCTTTACTTAATAATATATTAACCAAATATACACCTTAGAGAAGTAATTGGCTCTATATAGTTGACTGAACAAGTCATAAATATGTGGATGTGGATACTTGTTCATTATCATGATCTTGTTCAGCTCATGATAAAAAATTCAAAGGCACATTGACCCATCCTTCTTGATAAAATGGACTGGTTCACCCTACATTGAAGCACTTTGGAAAATAAAAACTATATCTATATTCTCCGATAGTTTCTTAATTATATCTCACGTTCAACCATTATATTTTAATATTGATTATTTGATATTGGAAAAGCATTGGATATAATTTTTACCAATAAATCAACCTCTTGGCTAGGAGAAAGACCAAGAGATTCTTCAAAGAACACATCGGCCTATTCTATTACAATGAAAATGTCATCAAGGATAATATTTTCCTTAATCTAGATCATTTTATATATGCACACATTCTCATAAGACAATATTATCCATGCTTGAGTTTATTATTCCAAAGGAGATTCATCCCCCTCCTTACACTTATAAAAAATTAGAGGTAGATTTAAGAAATGATGGTGGCTTCCTTCTCCTATAATTTTATGTTGGCTCTATAGAAGGAAATACAATCCATACCCATAATATCATTGAATTCCACAAAAGGGATTGTCACATGGTTAACTTGGAAATTCATCCCATAAATATTAACATGGGAGAAGTTACATGATTTGGATACAATAATTAATCCATTTTCCATTTCACCACTACCTTGATTTATATGTTTTTAGGTAGTATTCGAATATTTCTTCTAAACTTGTGTGATATGAAATAATGAATAAAACCATAGTCACATAGAACATTTAATGTTCATGATTCGATGATGAGGCTTCCTTTAAATATTTTATTTTGGTTCTAATCATTTACATTATCCAAAATAGAATTAGTAATGAGAATTTTCAAACTATTAAAAGTATAAAATGGAAACTATAATCATTAAAGAGATATCCCATAAATTAAATATATTCCTTATACTATGAGTTTCTAAGTTTAAATCCAAGTTAACCATGGTTTATTTCCAAATATTAAATTTAACATCCATTTCCTTTCCCTTCTTAGTGGTTTGTATAGAGATTTTGAATTTACCAAAGAATATCCCTCAGGGGTTTCATACCAAGTGCACCACAAGGAATATTTATCATTAACTAGGTGATGATCTAGTTAATTTATAATTCACTCATATTGGGGTTATTACACCTAGGTAAAACTATGGCAGAGTCACATCTACCTGTAGTATCTTGTCATAGATTTCATTGATTGGAAACCAATCACTCTTTAATTTACTAAAAGTATTGGGATGATTTTATATGTTTGGACTTATCAATATGGTTTTCACTAAGGGTTTATAGTGTTATTTCTAGAAAATAACTACACCTTGATCTGATACAAACTATGAAAACCTGTGTCTTTTATACACTTTATTTCATGATTTATTATTGAAATAGACACATAATACAATCCCAAAATATCGAGAGACCTATTTTATTTGGGTAATTGTATACATATCACAATAAAATAAAACATGGATACAACAAGATTATTTAAAAACTCCATTACAATCAATTAAATTCCATTGATCTTGTAAAACCCCATTGGACCACCATGGTATATATATAAGAAAGGGGTGATCTATAAAGGTCAGTAAGGAAATAATCAAATAATAACATGATGAAAGCAATAAATGTCACATACATGACATATTTTAAAGGTATTTTTCATTTAATTACCATTCATTCTTTGTTTTTTGGGTTTTCGAAGCTTTTATGGAGGAATGGATGAGTTTTCATGAATTGGGCCAAACCATGTGCCCAATTCCATATTTAAAAATAAATATTTTTACTTTTATAACTTTTTCATTTTTTGAATATTTTTCACCCATTCAAATTCCAAAATGTCCTCCCCTAATATATTAACACCTCATTTTAAATTTGGAGGCTTTATAACTCCATAACCAGGGTGTATATGGGTTTTTATTTAAAGGATTAGGCATACCCAGAAGCCCAATTCCAATTTTAAAAATAAAATTTGTTTAATTAATAACATATTTAATGTTAAGGATTTTTGGTGATTCCAAGCCTCACCCAATTCCATGGAACCTAGCCACGTGCCCAATATCCTTCCGCCCACTTTAGAGATCATATCCATCACGACTGAGTGAAGAACATCATAGGGTTTCTAAAATCAAATATATTTGAGGAGGTAAGTCCTTTCTATAATAAATACCTCAATTATTACTTTTTTTCCTCCATTATATTTCTTAAATGACCTCCTCATCCTTTTTATAACCTCCCCTGAATTGTGGATATTTTCAATTTTAGATACAGGTGTATTTTGGGAGATTCCTTCAAGATCCCTCAAGTATGTTAGTCCATTTCATTACTCTTTCAAATTACTTATGGATTCATTCAATTCGATTATGGATTATTCCATTTTTATTGATGTAACAAATGAAAATGTGGTAGGTTTTCTAACCCAGGGTTTAACCATAGGTTTTCTTGGTCAATTCTTGTGGTTTTAGGTTTGTTCTAAGTCCTTCTTGATGCGCCGGTGGTGCGACTTGATTTTTGCACCGTGATTCAAGAGTTTTCATTAATTTGGTTGGTGATTACGATGTTTATGAAATATATGTGATTATCATGGTGTATTAACGATATTTTCATTCCTATTTAATTTGACTAATTCTGAAAAAAATGAGTTTTAGTCATGTTTGTATTGAAAGTTAAATTTTAATGCCAATTTCATGTGAAATTTGGGGGTTTTGCATGTAAATCTTTTATTGGTTCATTAAGGGCTGACCTATAATTATTTATTTTATTTTATTAAACATTATTAGGGATTAAAATAATGTTTTAAATGTTATTATTCTTTGGTTGTTTCTATGAAATTGGTTTTGTGTCATGTTTGTTAAGAAAATGATTTTTGAGTAGCAATTTGGTGTTGAATTATGTTCTTTACATGGATATTTTAGGTGATTCTTATTGGTGGTTGTTTTATAACTCATGTAATGGGTGTAAAGAAATTTTGAAGGTTCTTTATATTCTTTTTTTCTTAATGTGAGTATGCACATGGTGTTAAAGTGGGGGTTTTAATTTTTTTTTGATGCAAAATAAGGAGAGATTTGGAGAAGCTATTTTTATTGAAACTCAAAGTGTTTTGATGTGTGTTGTAAATGGTATAAAATATGTGTAGCTACTGTATTTTGTGTATGTGACTAGTAGTGTTTTTTTACATTAAAATGGATATGTTTTTAATGATGAAATTTTTTGAGCACAAAGGGGGAATCCCAGGAACCTAGGTGGGGCAGATCTGTACTAGTTTGGCTAGTGGACCGGATGGGTTTTGTCCTTGTTTCACCTTGAATTTTGATAAAAACAACTATAACTAAACTATGTGGATGATTATTGGGGACCACTAGGTTATGGGTATGTTCCATACTGGTGGCTCATGCACAAGAATTTTTTTTACTATGGTTACTTTACACCGAGGTATGAGGTACATGGGGCCCGAGACTGTCTAGTGCCTAGGGGCATTCTCGATTTTGTTTATCATTGTGTTTGTTGTATTTGACCGTGTATTGGGGTGTTTTTTTGATGTAATTTACAATATCTATCATTTATATTTAAATTTGTCCACATTCTGAAATTTTTAGCGTGAAAACTATTTTCAATTAAAAGTTGCATTTCTTGGATTTTATCACTGCTTTTCTCTGCATATTAAAATTGCTTTCTTTTTTCACATTATATTGAATAATATTTTTAATCATTGAGTGGTATAATATTGGGATTAGGATCATACCATAATTACACCTCTGTGGTCTAATTATACTTTATTATGCTTGACTCAGGTAAAGGGAAAGCTATGGGTGATGGTGGTTCAGGATGCTTGTTCTCATCCTTGGTGTGGAGTTGTAGAGATGTCTTGTTGGAGATGACCCCTTTTCATGTGGAGTCCTTGGGGATATCTTTATATTTTATTTATTTGTATTTGGAACACTTTTATTGTCTTTAAGCAAATGTATTTAGTTCTGGTTTTTTCTTAAGACTTCTTTGGCTCAAAAATTTCAGATTTATATTATGGAATGTTTTTAATGTTTTATGCTTTCATACTCAGGTAAATGATTCCCAAACCTAAATTAATGATACCCAGGAACTTGTGCCTGTCCATGGGGATAGGTAATGATGTTAAAGGCTTGTCATAGGTTGGGTTTGGTGCCGGTGTTGGTGGTGACCAGATTCAGTTCGTGAAAAAATGGTATCAAAGGAGGATCGAGTTAACTCTTTGGGTCACGTTATTTGGGAAACAGTTGGGATAGTCTTGAGTTAGGATTTTTGGGACTGGATATTTCGTTTATGGGTAGTGTTCTTGATCACCAAACCTCATGATGGGATTCGAGTCTCCAGGGGAAGTCGGGATTTATATGGGTCCTTTGGATTTATTGGATTGTTGATGATTAGGGGAAATGAAAAGAGAGTTGGGTTAATGGTCTTAGTGATATTGTAGGGTCTAGAAAGACATGTGGAGATGGGGATATTCACTAGAAAACTCTCTATGATGATGAAGTTATTGGAATATGGCCGCCAACCATATGAATAAGTCACCCACTGAAACTAGTTTCCTCTAGCATTGTGTTGTGTTATTTAGTTTTGAAATCTTGGAAATTTGGTTTTAAAGTGACTTGGTTTTAAGAAGCATAATGTTTTTGTGAAATGATTATCTAATAAAGAGGGAATGGTAAGATTTTTGAAAATTGAGAACTGAATTTTCTGAATTGTATTGGAATAGATAATAGTGTGTTTTCACCTCTTTTGAAAGCATGAACTATGTCAAGGTTGGTTTTGAAATTTTTTTTCCAATAGAGTTTTCTAAACTATTGAAAGGTGTTTTAATGGGATGATATCTTTTGAAATTAATGTGTATTACTTAAAATTTTGTTTTCATTTAAATTATTGTTCCATTCAAAAAATATTGGTAAGATGTAATTTGGGTTTGATTTTGTGGTTAGTGGTTATGAGGAAAAGAAGGTATTGGTTGACTATTTTGGTTTCTAAAAGTGGAAAGAATTTTTTATTTTAACCTTTGGTATTTCTATGAGAAACCACATGCATGGGGTTATATGTGATGATGTATGGTTGATGGCATAGCTGGATGAGTTCCAGGATGGATATGAGGTGGGTTCCCGGTATGGCACAAAAACATGCATGTGTGAGGCCCATGGGGTACCATTGGTGGATACGATAACCGCAAATCCATTTATTTTCAAAAATATTATTTTAAATGAGAAACTTGATGTCTTTATTAATAGTTTGGGATGGTTTGTATTATGTATTTTTTTAAATTTTGATGTTTTGGGATGTTTAGAGTCCAATAACCCCTCCTGTTTGTATTGTGTTTTGGGTTTGTGTTTGGTCGGTAAGCTGTATTGAAGGCCCGGTTAGTGGTATCTTCTGAGAAATGTTTTGGAATTATTTTATGGTGGTACCTTTCAGGTGTTTGGATCAGTTTTGTGGTATATCTTTACCAATGGTCCATCTTGGCTGGGTCCTTGGGTTTAATAGTTTGATAAGGTATTCCCCATTAAGGGTTTGTGCACAACTGAATTGAAACCTAGATTGTTTCTCATTTTGAAGACCCTCAAATTGATCAATATAAGGAATATTTTCTTGATCTTTTTAGATCGAGTCTACACCCTTTCCTTTCTTGGTTTTTTGTATCCTCTTATAGTGGTAGAGTGATAATGGAAGTTTGAAAGAGACTTTAGCCTCTTAAGTTTCCTGATTTGCCAAAGGTGGAATTGGTCTTGGGTTGTTAGCATGGATGAGTATCTGGATGGTGTCTAGGAGGCCCTCTCGGTCCTTCGTAGTCTCTTTGAAGAAGGAGTTCACGTTAAACTACCAGTGTGGGAAATATGGTCATGAGAGGAAATTTTGGAAACTTTCTAGAATTTTGTGTTGTTTGGGGATGTCGTATAAGGTCCCACTCCATGCATTGTTTATATCAGTAGCAATGGTCATGTTCGGTGACACCTTGTGATTTCATGCACTCGATCAACTGTAAAGGTGAAAGTCATGCAATCCTCTGAGAGTCTCTTTATGTTGGGAGAATGTCTCCCTTGAAAAAAACATCAAAATATTCCTTTTTAGAGGAAGGTAATTATAGGTGTTATTTACTTCTATAGTTTATCACTCGAAGAAACAAGGTGTGATATGTGTGCATTTTCTAAGCCCTTGTTTCAGTGAAATATCAAGTTAGGGTAAAGTGAGTTTGGAATGTGTTATGTCTTGGAAATCTTATCAAGTATTTCATTATAGTTGTTGGTGGAACCAAAATAAGAATTCTCTTTTAGGGGGTTTCCAAAGCCTAACTACGAGGTCGAAGATGCTTCAATCATTTGAGCTCCAGCCATATGTCTCAGAGAGAAGCTGACTCATAGTCAGGGGAAATACCAAGGTCATTTAAATCCTTGTTGAATGTCTTATTCTTAGTATGAAATATAGGAATAGTTTAAACCTCTTGTTTAATCATTTTTATTACATGGTTCCCATTCGGTGGAAATAGGTTGAGGGCCTTGTACCCATGTCATCACCTAATGTCATTCCCCCCCCCTTTGGTTTCCATTAAGTCATTAGAGAATGGTTGTAAATTTGGATAGATGTTCTGAGGACACTGTTTTTTCATGATTAGTTGTGACCATGTTACAAGAATCCATGCAGAAATAATGATATGCACAGTTAGTGCATAGTTTCCCAAACTGTGCGGACTGACCCTACGCCCTTCCAAAATCATTAAAAAAATTGGGTCTTTCTATGTCGGCCCCTTCTGGTTAGTTAAGATGGCTGGTTCTTATGGTGGGGAGACCCACTATGATTCTCATGTACGGTCCTTCCTAAAATTTGAATAGAATTCTACCCTTTGTACTAGGGAGTTCGTTCAGGCCTCCCCCTACTAGTGTCCTGATTCTGTCTCGGAAATATATAGGTTGTCTCTTATGGTGGGGTGCCTATTTGTGTCCCCCCGTACCAATAGCTCAGATTTATCAATGGTATTTTCTTTGTGGTTGGAATTATCATTCGGAACTATCTAGCTACTAACATCATCCTTGAGTAAACGTTGGGATTAGAGAGTGCCCAATGGTTTAGATAATGTAAGGTAAGTGTAACCTTGTTTGAAGTTCTTGTTTGTTTAAGTGAATTGCTTGAGTTTTGTTTGGATAGTGTTGGTGTAGTTTTCTTTTGTGATAATGTATGAATGTTATTTATCATTTCAGGAAAGTTGTGTAACTTTGGGTTGTGATATTTATCCTTATTTAATTGATCACTGGTGGTGTTTTGGCCCTTGCGGCGAAGCATGACAAAGAAGTACATCTTGGTTTATTGGTTGAGTTTGGTTTTTGTATCTGGCCTTGCTGTGGCTTTCTGGGGATGAAAATATTTCATGGTAGGGATAATTGTCACATAAATAAAATATTTTAAAGGAATTTTTCATTTAATTACCATTCATTCTTTGTTTTTGGGGTTTCCGAAGCTTTTATGGAGGAATGGGCGAGTTTTCATTAATTTGGCCAAACCGTGAGCCCAATTCCAGATTTAAAAATAAATTTTTTTTCTTGTATAAAATTGTCATTTTTTAATATTTTTCACCCATTATAATTCATAAATTTCCTCCACTAACATATTAACACAAAATTTTTTATGTGGAGGATTTATAAATCTATAACAAAGGTGTATATGGGTTTTTATTTAAGGGATTGAGCCTGCCCAGAAGCTTAATTCTAGCTTTAAAAATAAAATTTGTTTAATTAGAAACTATTTTAATTTGAAGGATTTTTTGGTTATTCCAAGACTCACCAAATACCATTGAAACCAGTCACTCAGCAAAAATCCCCCCACCCACTTTTATGCTCATATCCATCGTTATTGAGTGTAGAACATCATAGGGTTTCTAAAATCGGACATATTTGAGGAGGTAAGTTCTTTCTATCATAAATCTCTCAATTCTTACTATTTTTTCCATTACAATTCATAAATGACGTACTCATTCTTGTTGGGACATCTCTTGAATTGTGGATATTTTCAATTTCAGATACTGGTGTATTTTGGGAGATTCCTTCAAGATCCCTCAAGTAAGTTAGTCCATTTCATTATTCTTTCAAATTTCTTAGGGTTTCATTCAATTTGATTATCGATTCTTCCATTTTTATTAAAGTAAAAAATGAACAGGGGGTAGGGTTTTGAACCTAGGGTTTAACCATGGGTTTTCTTTGTCAATTATTGTGGTTTTAGGTTTGTTCTAAGTCCCTCTTGGTGCGACGGTGGTGCGGCATGATTTTCGCACCATGATTCAAGAGTTTTAATTACTTTTTTAGGTGATTCCAATTTCTATGCAATATCTATGATTATAAGGGTGTATTTAGGATATTTTCAGGCCTATTTAATTTTACAAATTCTACCAAAACCAGTTTTAGTGGTGTTTGTATTGCAAGTAATATTTTAATGCCAATTTCATGTGAAATTTGGGGTTTTTTCATATAAATCTTTTGTTGGTTCATTAAGGTCTGACCTATAATTATTTAGTTGATTTTATTGAACTTTATTAGGGCTAAAAATAATTTTATAAATTTTATTCTTCTTTGGTTGTTGTTGTTGAATTGGTTTTGGGTCTTGTTTGTTATGAAAATGATTTTTGAATAGTAATTTGGTGTTGAATTAGGTTCTTTACATGGCTATTCTATGTGATGATTATTGGGGGTTGTTTTATATCTATTGTAATGGGTTTAAAGAAATTTCTAATGTGCTGTAAATTATGTTTTGGTTAATGTGAGTATGGACATGGTGTTAAAGTGGGGTTTTCAATGAGTTTTGGGTGAAAAATAAGGAAAATTTGGACAAGTAGTTTTTATTAAAACTCAAAGTATTTTGATGTGTGTTCTAAATGGTATAAAATGTGTGTAGCTACTATACTAGGTTTATGTGAACAATAGTGATGTTTTAAGTGAAAATTGATATGTTTTGAATGATGAAATTGTTTGAGAACATAGGGGGAAGCCCATGAACCTAGGTGGGGCGGTTGTGTACTAGTACGGCTAGTGGGCCAAATGGGTTTTTCCCATGTTTTACCTAGCATTTGGATAAAGAAAATAGTAACTAAAATATGTGTATGATGATTGGGGAACACTAGGTAATGGGTATTTTCCCTATTGGTGGCTCGTGCAAGATAATCTATTTTTCTATGGTTAATTTACACCGAAGTATGAGGCACAGGGGGCCCGAGACTATCTAGTTTCTAGGGGCGTTCCTGATTTTGTTTCTCATTGTGTTTGTGGTATTTGACCTTGTATTGGGGTGTTTTTTGATGTAATTTATAGTATATAACATGTATATTTAAATGTGTGAACATTATAAGAATTTTAGCTGGAAAACTATTTTCAATTGAAAGTTGCATTTCTTGGATTTTATCACTGCTTTTCTTTTTCATATTAAAATTGCTTGCTTTTTCAGATTGTATTGAATGATCTTTGGAATCATTGGGTGGTATAATATTGGGATTAGGCTCATACCCTAATTACACCTATTGTGTGTAAGTAGACTTTATTATTATTGACTCAGGTAAAGGTAAGGCTTTGGGTGATGGCGGTTCAGGATGTTAGTTCTCATCCTTGGTGCAGAGTTGTGGAGATGGCTTGTGGGTGATGACCCCTTGCAATGTGGATTCCTTGGGGATATTTTGATATTGTATTTATTTGTATTTGGACCACTTTTATTGTCTTTAAACCAATTTATTCAGTTCTGATTATTTGTTAAGTCTTTTTTGGCTCGAAAATTTCAGATTTATATTATGGAATGTTTTTAATGTTTTATGCTTTCATACGAGGTAAATCGTTCCCAAACCTAAATTAATGATACCCGGTCACTTGTGCTTGCTCGTGGGAATAGGGAACGCCCTTAGAGAATTATCACGGGATGGGTTTGGTGCCAGTATTGGTGGAGACCAGATTCGGTTTGTGAGAACAAATGTGTTTAAATATTCTTATAAAGGTGACATAAAGTTGTGATAATCATAAACATGAACATATAATTATGAAATAAGGTGATGAGTAATGTGTCAACAACATAAAACATGTCATAAAAATCATAAGTCAAGGATATACAATGATACATCATAACATAGTGTTCTTAGTCTAACCACATGTGAACCCTACATGGTATCTCCTGGGATAAAAATATTACCCAATGCATTGGAGGGCTATATAATTTTAGGCCCACCTATCACATTCATATTATGTACATGAATTTGTCTGCCACATAGATATTACAACATAACAACAAAATTAATCACATTTAATACCAAAATTAATAAGTGTGGGTTATATACGTGGAAGTCCAGAATAAATTAATGATACTTAAATCTATGGGGATACCCTTTAGTGAAAATGGGTATGGGTATTCCAAACACAAAATTTTTTCATGGAAAATAATGGGATAATTTATACTGCATAACAGGTTTATATAAAGGTTCATATAAGGTAAAAATGATAGTGGAATATGGTATCTAATTAAATAGGAATCATAAGAAAATAAAGTTATGAATTAAAAACATATTTCAGTATAAAAAGTTGTAAATGAAATGACTTAATACAAAGAAATAACTTCAATAAAGAGGAGGAGGAAGCGAATCTTTTACCTTGAGGGGTTTCTTCTAAAAGATTATGAGGATCTTTTTAAGAGAATGGAAACACCTTGGGGTATTTAGAGAGTACTAAGGGGAGTAACTTCATAATAAATTAATTTTGAGTGAAGATAAATGGGAGGTTAGGTTGGTATTTATTGAAAAAAAGTGGGGAATTCTCTATTAATTTAAAACATTGTATTTGGAATCTGAGTAATAAAATATTGAGAAACCAAAAGCCTTTCCTTTGTTATTTCCATTTTTTATAATAAAGGGGATTGGTTTTTAATATTATATTAGGATAAGAGCAGAACTCTTTAAAATAGTACCATTCAGGATGTGGATGTGAGTCTTGTTTAATGAATTATTTTTAAAACCTTAACATATAATATTGGTTTTTGGATTATTCCTTATAGGTCTATAAATTTAATCAAATAACTTCCAAAATACATGTTTTTAAATGGAAAATATAATCTTTTTCATTTATTCCATTTATATTATTTATTACTACACTTTTGGGCTATTATGATGTGATAATTTATACTATATATTTATATAGTATTGAAGTGTTAACCCAAAATTTGACAATATCATAAAATTGTGACAAATTAAACATTTATAATTTCAATGCACTGATTTAAAAAATATTATTTAATTTACTAAAATAATTTTTTAAATATGATAATTTACACTTTTAAATAAAAATCCTTATTTATAATCAAATACTAATTTTTATTATACTCACAACTTTTTGACCCTTAAAAAAATTACTTTGGACTTCATTAAAATATATTATCATTTAAATTTAAATAAATATTATTTAATAAGAATATTTAATGAAAAACAATTTATTTCAAAATTATTGATTTTATCAGAAATAATGTTTTAATTGAAAATATATATTTATGAAAAATACATTTTTTATTTCTTCGTATAAAAAAATATAACAATTTAAAACCCATTTTATAATCATATATCCGCATATGTAAAATAATAAATAAAAAGAGCTAAATACAATCATTATTTTATTAAAAATAAAATATACAAATTTATAGTTTTATAGTATATATACATAACCCCTTATTACACTAGTGTTCTCGCTAAGAGTAAAGTGTGTGATCGTGATACTGTGTTAGGGTCGTTCAATGAACATGGTTTTAGATATGATCTTGATAAGCTTTAAATTATCTTAGAAATAGTTTTTACTAAGTTAATGTTTTGGAATCTCATATTGGGCTTGGACAAGGGAAAATTCTTGTGATGCCATATCCCTTAGAAGCTCCAATAAATGGGATTTATAGGATACAATCCTACTGATTGATTCCATCGCTTCATCTATTTGTGCTAATTAGACATTATAATAACCCTTAATATATTGTAATATAAATTTTCATTGTATAGTATATATATCATAAAAGTTATTTTACTATCAATAGAAAAACTGTGTCAAAATTTTATAATTTTCCTTGATAAAAACATATTTTACTTATTTATTTTAATATTAAACACATTTTTTATATAGTTTAAATGATCAATTATTCCAATATTTCATTATTTTTAAATTTTATGGAAGGATAAATAGCTTGTTTTAAAACATGATAAAAGAAGATGGATTCATGATGCAATCAATTTCTTGTGATGTCCTATAGGAAAATGACAAACTCTAACCCTTAAAACTAAAAAATCAGATGAAAATGGAGGCAAAGTCGATGGAAAACATCAAATTTCATCACAGATAGTTAATTTAGAACAAAATATATGAATATTTCAATTCATATAACATCCACTGGGTGCTTCCTTGATGATTTTACTTCATAAAACCATCTTTTACAATCTTAAACAGTCAAAAGGGACCAAGAAATAGCCTCTTTGACATAATTCAATCTAAACGCCCCATTTGTGATACCATTATGACTCTAGTCTATAGAAACCTATTTATTTATACAATTAATGGTTCCATGGTATATGATTCAAGCCTATAAATATAGGTTCATGTGGATTGGAGTGGAAATAACTAGATCCCAAGGATTTTCTATTATCATACAAGATTTGGGATGCTGTTATTTAGGTTTTCTTTTTTGATTTTTCTTTTAATTTATTTTTCCTTATAACCCCAATTCGTATTTTAATTCAAGTGTTTCCCTCTTTATTATTCCAATATCAATCTCTATCTTTTCCCTCTTTCCACCGTGTTCACTTACACTTAAAATGATGAGCGACTGATATGGTTCTTGGACTTGGGGAAGGTTTCATGGAATACCTAAATTATTACACTTTAATTCCATAATGTTTTTATTCTATTTGTGGTGAATATGATATAATTTCATGGATATGGTGCTAATACAACATGGAATAACTTTCAAATATATCTATTTTATTTAATTCACAATCTTTACCACCCATCACTTAGTTAAAATCCTCACATGGTGGAGTTAATGATACCCAAAAGATTGAAATGGAATTTAGTGGATTAAGATATTTTAGTGTATTAAATTTTGTACTAAGTTTTTTATCCTATTAGAAAATTAGAGTAGTTGGGATTTGGTATTCTGAAGTGGTTTCCTAGGGTTTCTAAAATTCTATACTTAATAAATTAAATAAAATTAATTCATTTATGAGGTAATGTAAAATGAATTATCAAATTGAATTTAAATAATTAATGGATAATGAAAGAACATATATAACCAAACACTAGGACCAATTTTATTCTTCCATAACATAATTCATTACTGAATATGAAATTTATTTTAACATTTTCACTCCACATTTTACCAAAGAAAGTCCAAAATTTCATTGTATTAATAAAAAATAAAAAAATAGATTTGGTGAATTAAAATTAGAGATTGAATCATTGCAATGATCCTAAAATGAGATGGCATTTTACAACCACTATACAATATTATATTTTTTTCCACCTTACGACATGAGCATCAAAACATGCATTGTTTCTTGGGATATAAGCAGTTTTTCATTCACTAATTTACTTTTTTCACATTTTTTTTGTAAATAATTGTTCTTATTTTCTTAATTTTTTTTTAAAAATGTCTGACTCACCGTGGTCTATGGAATATGGTTTAACTTTTTTTATATACATATCATGGGAACACAATGTAGAATCATCATAAATGAGTAATTCAAAGTTCTAATCCATGAAGTTAAAGATAACCTCAAGAACAGAATCATTGAATGATTTTCTAGTGATTTAACTGAACCAAAACTAGTTTGGTACAATTCTTGTTTTTTCGAGTTGATTGATGCCCACCATCTATTTTAGGATGTCTAGAAATTACTTAGAGTTCATTGATACTTTTTTCAACCTACAAGAAGGTTTTTTTACATACTTATTAATAATGAGTGGGATGCCAACATTTTCACAGGCATGTCTTCTAGTTTTTTCTTTGCAAAAGATTAAAGCCATGAGCTTCATGTATCTAATGTCTATGATGAATGGGGTGATATTTTATAGTCAAAATACATTCCGTAGAAGTAAAAAGTTCTTCTCTAGAGGATAAATAATCATTATCTTCTTACTGATTGTGAAATCAATCAAATGGTCATCAACTTAGCTTCAAAGTTTCTTTGTTTCACGAATCTAAAATAATTAACCATTGGGTATCTTTATTTTTTATGGGGATTAGAAAATTTTCATTTGGAATACAATTGGGGCCTTAACTTGGGTAGTGTATCATGTTCTCTACAGTAGTGACTTCCTTAATTTCCATTTGAAAGGGGCTACAAGGAATAATTATAATCAGAAGGCATGGGAATTTCTCATGGTCATAGGCTATTGGTGCATATTAGAATGTTGATCTCCATGAAGGGGTTGGTAGCTCATGCTGTCTCATGGATGCTAAATCTAAATTTCTGGAAGTATATATTTCTCCATTCCTTATGTATTGAGAGTCTTCCCCATCACTTCAGTATATCTTACATCTATGTGGGCCTTCTCCCCCAAGACTGATTGAGATGGCTTGGTGGCACTGAATTCTCCATGATCCCCCTCATCTGTTCTTAAGCTGAATGTTGATGGGTCTTATAGCTCCATAATTATACAGGGATATGGTATAGTTAATAACTATTGAAGATCAATGATCATCTCCTTTAGTGTATCTTATGGTCAGGGTGATTCTCTTTTAGTAGAGGCTTCCTCTATGCACAACAGTCTGGAATTATGTTGCAAGAATAATATTGATCTCTATGCCATTAAAATGAATTCGATGATTATCCATTGCTCACTTCAAAATTATATTGTTGTACCTTGGTCTATTATTCATCATATCCAGAAGTTTAAATACCTAATAAAATACCACACTACCCTCCATCACACCTACATATAAGGGAATCAAGAAAGAAATTAATTGGATTCAAGGGTCAATAATGATAGTATTAGTCCCTTTTCTATAATTTGTTCTTTCCAACATGTATGTATGAATATTTTCATGGAATATTCTCTTGTATTTCACCCCATCATAACCCCTTTATCTTGTATCCTTTTTTTCTTATCTTTGTGAACATGTGTATTTCTTTGGTTATTTAATAAAAATGTATTGTGTTTTAGAGTAATTACTTTAGTTTTATTTTGAAATTTTCAAGACACAAGTAGTCTCTTCATCATTTACCACTAATTTTTCTAAAAAAATTCCCCAGATGTAACATCAAGAAATTAAATGAAATACTAAATACTATTTGAAACAAATTGAAGATAAGATATAGGAGATGAAGATCCAAATGGGAAAAATTGAGAAAAAACTGAATAATAAACTAAATTCAATGATTGAAGAGATTTCCCTACTCATTTTAAAGTTTAATAACCTAATGAGGCAAGGGAGAAGATTCCTAATGATCCATTATACATCACTGAATCATTATTTTTAGTGATTAATTAGGAAGGAATGCCTAATAATATTCTTATGGGAAATTAAAAAGACTGGAATGACTTCTAGAATGAATATGAGGTGCAATATGATCTCCTTATCCCTTAAAAAGCACAAGAATCAACACCCCTCAAGTTCACTATAGCCCTATAAGAAGAAGAAACCACCCAAGTGGTGGAATTCGAATTGAGGATGGAGGATCTTGAATACCTAACTCTACATATTACAAATAAAATCCAATATTCAATTTCCACTAAATAAATTATTGAAACTAAACCGACTCATGGAGATGATACATTCATGAAATATATTTCATTTAATTTTTTCAGAATATGAATTGAGTATCACCCCTACTATTTTGAATTTCCAAAATAATCCAAATAATATTTTTATTAGGATTTAGATGAATAAAAATATGGTGAACCGAATGAGGAACACATGGAGATTCCCAAAGAGATTCAAAATTTATTTAAATAATCCAATGAAGAGGTCCAAGTGGATCTTTTTATAGAACCAGAGAGATAAACTGCCTACATAAAAGGGGTATAATTTAAGAATAATTCTTCATGAATTAGTTTTTTTCAAATAAAATCATATTCTAACTTTAAATTTGATTACCCAATTAATCATGCACAACTGGATACGACACTGGATAAAGAAGAAGTAGTTGCACAAGTAGTATCTTAGAAGAAGGAGGACCATTACTTCATCCTACCCCCATCATGAAAATTTCATTTCATTTTAAAGGGGGTAGATATAGTGTACTCTATCCATGGAGTTTTTGACCAAAATAATAAGTGCAATAAGGTAGGAATAAGTGTTAGTGGTCCAAATAAAATAAACTCCACCCACCATTTGACTTTGGATAATAGCTGGTACTACCCTTTTAGGGGCATTCAGAACCTAGGGCCCACTTAGGGGGATAATGCAAATATTTATCTCATATTTTTTTCTTTTATTTATTTGAATTTAAATTTAAATTCTTTTGTTTTGGAATAAATTAGTATTCTTCCCTATTTATCATTATTTTTTATCTTACTTTAACATGATTCTTAAAATTTAATGCATGATTTTCTTGTATAGGTTCATGATCATTTTGAAACCTAAAAAAAAGATAGCACAATCTAAAAGAGAGAATCATTAAAAAGGGTGGTATTAGTTAAAATCCATTATTTAATTTTACCCCCATAATTTTTAAACTATTTTTGATATTTAAAATAAATTAAATGTCCCACATTGAAATTTTGTACTCTAGTATCGATCTAAGATACATAAGGGTTTCTTTGGAAAATCATTATGTTATGTTTAAATTTTAACTGTTAACAAGCTTAAATGATTAAAATGTTAAAATGAACGAGTAAAATTAAGCACAAGGTGATAATTTTGAAAAATCATGATTTTTTGGAATAAGTTTATTTTTGTAAATGAAACTCTTCTTATACATTAAATGTTTAATTTTTTTAAATTAATATAGATTAGTTTATATTTTTTTAATTTACTTGTATAATTTTCCAAACCCATGTTCTCATACTTAAGAAAATTATAAACCAATATTTACCACTCATTATATAGTATCTTTCTTGAGAGACTTGTGTTTTATTTTCTTCAAGAATTTTCCCAGAATATTATCCAAGATATGACTGAAAATAATAATTTTTAATATGATTAAGGTATTTTTATTTATAATCCATTTATCCTTGGACCTACGTTGACATCAATCCTTATTTTTTTCCATAAAATCCATGAATAACCTTGTTAGGAAACGATCCATGTTATAAAACCTATTATATCCATTCATACCCAATTCATAGCATATTTCATGATATTCAAATGAGTATGTTGGGGGCGGGGGGGAGGTTGTCTATGGTGGATGAAGATATTCGACATTTAGGAAATTTTTTGTGGGGTTTTCATGTGATTTTGGGAGAGGCCATATTTTCATTAATTTTATTTTATTATACACCACTCTTACTAATATAGTATAATATATAAACGGAAAAATGAAAAAATGGGTTATGCCTTTTTAGGTTGAAGAATCACCATTGCTAGTTCTAAGATCTTTTTATCATATTTGGTTAGGTAGTGGACGTGAGGTCATTCTTATGAAAATTTTAAAAAAAGAAATATATGGTGATTAATTCATTATTATTACTTATATAATGTTCTTAAATTGTGATTTGATTGGGCGGAGATAAAATCATTACATGAGTATTTTTCATTGAGCTTATATTTTACTAACATGAACCATGATTAAGTTTCAAAACTCATTTTTGAGATTTATTTTATGCATTACCCACATAATTTAAGCCTCATAGATATTTAAACTTTGATAAAAAGCCCTCATGATTAATTTTGATCTCTATATTTATGAAATAGAGATGAAATATTTCTTTTTTTAACACACCAAGCTTCCACGGTACGTTTCCCTTTTAATAATGCAATGACGTGCATTGTACGCAACTTCGAGATTCTAACACACCACAACCAATCAAACTAGCCATTATGAATAGTAATGCATACTTTTTGAAATTTTATAAATTTTATCTTTAGAAATGGACTTCATTTTTGGATTCATAATATCGAAATTAGCTTAGGGTGAAATTTTGGTACTTTTTGGTAACTTTCATATTTTGATGAATAGTGAAAATTACTAAATTTTAATTAAAAACAACTTTTTTAATCGAAATAATTAATAGTGATAAATTATTAATTTGAGTGGTTTTAAAGTATATTTAGAATATATTTTTACCATTTAATACAATGTTGGTCATTGGATGTAATTTCACATTTAAACCAGACATAAACAAGTGTCAATCTTTTGATAGTTATTTCTGTTAAAAACACGCTATTTGTTTTGACGACGGGAATGAATTTTTAAATTAATTAATGCAATTGATATGTTTTGAATTTGGTAAAATAGACATAATTTTTTAATTCATAATATCAAATATAACTTAGGCCTAATTTTTGGTATTTTTCTAGAAACTTTCATTTTTTGATGAATAGTGAAACCACTAAGTGGTAGTTAAAAAACTGAATTTTTCATAAAACATAATTTTACCGCTTCTGTGAGTGGAATTTCGAAAATCCGAGAGACATGGTTAATATCAAGGAGTAAAATGTGGTTCAATGAGAAGAAAATATTTTTTGGTGAATAGTAACTTTTTACTTTTATTTACCACGGTTAAAAGTAAATAGGGTAATTAAGGGTAAAAATGATATTAATATTACCCTAACACTTGTCCAAATTCTATTGGACAAGTGTATATCGACCAAATACAACCTTTGGAGTAAAATATTATCATTTAGGTCCACTTGTATTAGATTAGGACATTTATTATTATTTAATTCAAAGAAGAGTTAAAAGAGTTAAAATAAAAGTTTATTTACTAAAACATTTATAATATAGGGTTATACATAATATAAATTAGATTTTTAATATCTATTAGAAAGCTAAAAATATTTTCTAAATAATGGTATTTTATTTATAATTTTTAGACATTAAATAATGTAATATATTTATTACACAATGGTGATGCAGTAATTACCTAATTAATGAAATATTAAAATAATTGATATTATAAATATCAAAATAAATGTAATTTGAGACTTTTTATGAATTACACTAATTTTATAGGTTAATAGGACATATTAGGATTTCTTTTATAAATTTTGTTCGAAGTAATAATTCTATTATGAATTTATCAAAAACAAAATACCCAATAGTATCAAAATTGACATAAAAGAGTTTTTTTAAAAAATATTTTATTAATAATTTATATTCAATTCCTAAAAATCTATGGTTCGGCCACGAGACTTATATCATGATAGTTTTGTCATTAATGGACCACTTGGGGGTATCTTGGATGTATATAGTATGTTTATTAACCATATAATATAAAAATACAAAGAGACATTGTAAAAGTGATACTAATTAACTAAGAGTTAATACTTAAAGATAAGGTTAATATAATGACCCAAATCTGTCTAAATTCTATTGGTTGAGTGGTTTTCGACCCATACCCACCTTAACCTATAAATAATCCACTTTTTAGCCATTAGAAACCAAATATGAATTTATTATAAAATAATATATTTAGCTTTTCCAAAGGTTCCCCTCACCCCTCTTATAAAAGGGCACTCCCCCTTCTCACTAATTAACACATTAAAAGCCTTTTGGCTCAGCCAAACCCTGTCAGAATACTCTCTCTACTTACCTCACTACAATATATATTAGTTTGATCAGAAAGCCAACCTAAGGAGCCATTTTGATCAAATCGATAGGAAGAACCTGAAGAAGAGGTAATGTTTTCACCACCCTCTTTCAAGTTCCTTTCTTCTTAAACTTATTCTTTCTTTGTTATTTCTATTCTAAAATAATAACTCCAGTATCTTATATATAATGTGATGTTATTATAAATATGGTAAAACCATATTCAGTATTCTATCCATCCTTCGAATGGCATGTCACCATACGTGCGGTAGTACGGCTTACCGTCTCCACGTCGTGGTGTAATTGTCATTCCATAAATTATTATTTGGATGGGTATAAAAATGATGTGTAATTAATGTAAATAATAAATATAACATTATAATTATTCTTCTTATTTGATATACCATCCAATTATATATTATTTTAACATCAAAATAATGATATTGTCGCTCGTGCGTACGTACGGACTACCGTCTCCACGAACGTGATGAGATTCATTCTCCATCGCATCCATTCAAGTATAATTCTCATTTGATGATTAAAAATAATGTTTAAGTACTTGATATAATTCTGGATATGAATAAGATACAACCTATCCATAACAAACACGGCTTACGTAACAAAGAATATAAAGGAAAACGAGTAAGTTAACACACGAAATGACGATAATACTAAGATATTATTAACAAATCAATGTTAAAAGATCATATATGATATCATATTAATGTAAATTATTCTTTTATAATTAAATAACAATTATTTCACCATTATAAAGGAGTTTAACCTACCTTCGACCAAGGAAAAAGTACAAAGTAAGAGGTTTCTTATCTCACTCTTAATTTCGCGAGAATTCCATTATTCACCACTTATTTATTACATGTGGTGTATGTGTATTGCACATGATTGTATTCATTGTGTAATATAATTTAATTTATGGGTATTTAAATCATCATTTTATGATCCATCTTTCATGTTTGTATGTTTCTTAAGTTACCTAATCGATAAGGGAATTTGAAATTTCAATTTGCACTCATTCAGCTTTAGGCATACTTCATTGATTATTTTACTCCAAGATTATGTGTGGAATCACTATTCATTTGATTATGTCATAATTTCCACTCCCCTTTCTATGGATATAATTTTTATACACATAATCACTCCATTGATAAATTCTCAAGTCATCGGTATGAACTTGATAAGAGTAATTTTAACTCAATCTCCATTTGTTGAGTTAAATATCCAATTCATTGGGGTTGTTTTTACAAGAATATGTTTGAATGTCATATAATTGATTTACACTAAATGTCCAATCATATTGAGTGTATTTATATTTTTCACACATAATTATGTCATTGATTTATCCTTAACCTAAGGATATGGTCTTTATAAGAGAATTCATCTCAATTTACATTCCATTGAGACTTCTTTGTTGTTATACACAAATCACATTTATATGGTGTATATAATGTACTTTGACAAAGTATATCATGAATCCCATTATTCTCATGATATTATAAAGTTTTTATTACCTCAATTATTTGTATTCAAGTGTCTCTCTTTTGATTATAAACTCTAACTAAAATACATTTTTAAGTGTTTTAAAGATTTATTCTTATAAATCTTTATCATTAATGTCCATGTTTTAAAAATGGTTTTAAGAATTTATTTATATGGACATTAAAGTTTTAAAATTAAAATTACTTTTAAAAGTTTCAAAGTGGTATGGGACACTTTGATTCTAAAATTTATTTTAAATGGATTCTTGACAAATAGTGCGACTTTTAAATGATTTCAATAAAAAGGGGGATATTTTACTCTAATTGTTTTGATGATTATTTTCATCTATGTCAATATCCTTCATCATTATCTATTGAGGTTAATATGATACAATACAATATTCCATATTGTATCGAATGAGTTATGTTTGACTGTGGATGTGCTATTTTTATACCATTCATGGTTTGTGGATAACGTATTGACATTTTGTATGCTAGTTTTAATATGAATGTTTATGTTATGTTTAAAACTTTTCATATGAGGAATGCATTGGACTTAGTAAGTGACAGGTGGAGACCTCTATAGCTCCTCTATGCATCGGTAGGTCTCATGAGACAAACTAGTGTCTTGGAACGAGGCCTTGACAAAATCTTATTTGTTGTTTTGGCACGAGGCCTTGGCTATGTGGTTATGATAGTCTGGAATTATGCATTCCGTCATTATGAAAGTGGTTATTAATATTTTCATGTGATTATTCGACTAGTAGAATATCCATGTGAATAAGTAAATGGAAAAATTTCATTTTATCTTTGCCATATTATGTTTAAGTTCAAGTTTAAAAGGCTTTTGTTTTAGTTATACATTGACTTAAATTTTTATGTTTATTTATGAAAGTTTCCTCTATATTGTTATCCTTACTGAGCATCTGAGTTCACCCCTTTCAATGTTTTATTTTTCCTAGGATGTGAAGAAGTATTTTACGAATGACCTGTAGGGATAGTATGAGGGGTAATGAAGAAAATATGTTGTTGAAGTTTTCCACTTATTGATGTAATGTAACCATTATGAATATATCTAGTGTTTCCAAGGCTACTAAACTAATCAGTCTTTCGAGACTTTATTTTTCTTGTGATCATGCCAATGTTATATAATAATGCATTGACTCTAGGTATCTAGGGTCGGAGCCTTTATAGTTGGTATCAGAGGAAGTTTAGTACAAACCTTGTAAGCTAGATTTAGATAAACTCTGATTAGAGCACGTAGAACTAATATGAACTTTGAGGATTAGTATTGAAGAACTTCCTAGAATTTTGGTATTGTAGAGATTTTGTGAGATTTCCGAGCAATACATCCTTATCTGGATACGAGCAGTTAGAGGCGGCTTTGACACAGATGTACCTAGGGGTAAAACCCGAAAACACCGCTTTGATCTAGAATCGAACGAGAATTGGTGCACAACAACGGGCCTTGCTATACTCTTGGTTATGACACTCCCGGGGGATATGCTTAGGATAATTTACATTTTCTTTACAAACTGATTTGAATTATTATATATATAAGATGAGAGTAAATGACCTTGGTTAGTCCTAATGTGTCTCAAATTGAGAATATGGTGACATGTTAATCTCTAAATGATTTTATGACTACTGTTACTCACATAATGATTTCTAGTTTTAGTCAATGGCTAGATTCCAAGGAAGTCATAGTGACTTTGAAAATGATGTATAAGGTGGGAATAGTGGTGGAAATGAGCAGCAAAATGGAATGTTGATAGGCGTAAAAGATATCGTCTTTATGCCAAATAAATTTTCCAAAAATATGATCAACAATATATATATTTACCAATTCCCAGACTCAACAAAGAAGTGAAAGGTGATGAATGATAAGAGTTCTAGCAGTGGAGACCATGGAGAAAGGAATCCCCAATTTCCATCATGCAGGAAATGTGGAAGGATACACCTAGGAAAGTGTGTCAATGAGACAAATAAATGCTTTATGTGCGGGAAGAAAGGACATAAAGTGAAGAATTTCCGATGAAAAATGAAGAGTACTATGGAAGAAGATAAAAATGGTCCCAAGAATCCATTTATAGTCATTTTCCATAAATGTAGGGGACCTGTCCATTACCCAAGTGAATACCCTATTTTATAGGATATTTTCTTGGTCAAAGAAGAAGGTATGTGGAAATAAATGGTTAGAGAAATGTTTAAAAAGTATTAATGCTCCTTGTTGATGGGTTTACATAGAATATTCTTCTATTGTATTTTTAACCATACAGTTTTCCATGTGAGAATGATATTTGAGGAAGAATTATATTTTATCTTTTGGATATATTTACAAATAACCATTTGGTTTTATATGATCATTGGGTTTGAGGGAATTATAAGTTATTATAATTTGGGATGAAAATGAAAGGTATGAGATAAGATTTGTGGTTAAATTATGTTATGGTTATTTTGAGGAATTTATCTCATTTTGGTAATGTTATAAAATATAGTTTTTGAAAAAAGACAACACACAGATCGTGTGACAACCCATCGCGTCGGACAAAGCTATGGGAATCGAACCCACAACCAAAGTGAGATTGGGATTTATCGCCTACCACTGGACTACATGAAGTCCCTGGTTAGTGTGACTATTATTTTTAGTTAAATTATTTTGTTGATCAATAATAATTTGATTTTTTATCTAATGTATTATCAAATGAATACCCTTAGTATAGGAAAATGATTTGGTAATTAAGTGATAAATGATATTTTGTAAGTTGTTCACTTTTTTGTGAACACTATATTCCTAAGGAAAATAGAATAGTATGGGATTTCATTTGAGGAGTAATGGTGGATTTTTATCTATGTTTTTATTGTGGATTTATAGTGATTTGGGTTATTTATGGAAATGATTAGGTTAATTACTTTTAAGTATGTGACTTTGAGGGTAATTAATGTCATTTGGAGATACAATTTAACGTGGAGGACTACATTCTTATAAGATTTGGGTTTCAAAATTAGTTTGGATTATATTGAATGATTTTAAGGACAATTGATTATTGAATGGTATTTATTTAACTTTGGGGTATTGATGGTTTAATTTTAGAAATTAAGATTAGTGTTTTTTTTCACTAATGGAATATCCATTTGGGGGATCATCAGATATTATACTAACCATTTTGGTTTTGATTAATCTATAAATACAAGGTAAATATATAGTTTATCCTACGTGGATCATGTATTTCTATAGAAGTTTATTCTAGCTCTTCCATTGTGACCAAGTCTTCTTGAATACTCATTGTTAAAAAAAATGATTTAGTGGTAAAAATTTATTAAAGAATGAAACTCTAATTAAAAAGTAAGTATATCTCTTTTTGTTCTTATTCAATATCATAAATTAATTCCTCATCCTTATGTAATGTAACTTAAAACAAAAAAATGTTGTCCATTTACTTTTCCTAATGGGAGACTAATGACCGTTTGTCCCAACACAAGTTTGTGATTTTATTATTGTTAACTTTCTCCTGATCATGTTTTCTATCCCTCTATATCAGAACTTAACACTTAGTTTATCATCCATATCCATGTTTTTCTACATGGAATCCTTGTATGGGTTATCTTGGGTGACCTTTATACTTCTCTTCCTTTCTTTTAAAGTGATAGTTTTATTGACTCTTTTTCCGATGTGGGACTTTCCATTATATTCTCAAGCCTAATTTTAAAAAAATTGTGAGGACACAACTTATTGATGGATGGGAGAATGTAACACCCAAAGCTTCCATAGTATTTTTTCCTTTGAATAATGCAATGGCGTGCATTGTATGCAACTTTTAGATTCTAACACACCACAACCAATCAAACTAGCCGTTATGAATAGTAATACCTACTTTTTGAAATTTTATAAATTTTATCTTTCGAAATGGACTTGATTTTTGGATTCGTAATATCGAAATTAGCATTAGGTAAAATTTTGGTACTTTTCAGATAACTTTCATATTTTGATGAATAGTGAAAATTTCTAAATTTTAATTAAAAACAAATTTTTTTAATCGAAATAATTAATAGTGATAAATTATTAATTTGAGTGGTTTTAAATTATATTTTGAATATATTTTTACCATTTAATACAATGTTGGTCATTGGATGTAATTTCACATTTAAACCAGACTTAAACAAGTGTCAATCTTTTGGTAGTTATTATATCTTAAAAACACGCTATTTGTTTTGACGACAGGAATTAATTTTTAAATTAATTAATGAAACTGATATGTTTTGAATTTTGTAAAATATACATCATTTTTGAATTCATAATATCAAATATAGCTTAGGCATAAATTTTGGTATTTTTCTGGAAACTTTCATTTTTTGATGAATAGTGAAACCACTAAGTGGTAGTTAAAAAACTGAATTTTCCATAAAACTTAATTTTACGGCTTCTGTGAGTGGAATTTAGAAAATGTGAGAGACACGGTTAATATCAAGGAGTAAAATGTGGTTCAATGAGATGAAAATAATTTTTGGTGTATAGTAACTTTTTACTTTTATTTACCACGATTAAAAGTAAAAAGGATAATTAAGTGTAAAAATGATATTAATATTACCCTAACACATGTCCTAAATCTATTGGACAAGTGTATCTAGACCAAAAACAACCTTAGGAGTAAAATATTATCATTTAGGTCCACTTGTATTAGATTAGGACATTTATTATTATTTAATTCAAAGAAGAGTTAAAAGAGTTAAAATCAATGTTTATTTACTAAAACATTCTTAATATAGGGTTATACATAATATAAATTATATTGTCAATATCCATTAGAAAGATAAAACGATTTCCTACATAATGGTATTTTATTTATAATTTTTAGACAATAAATAGTTTAATTTATTTATGACACAATAGTGATTCAGTAATTACCTAATTAATGAAATATTAAAATAATTGATATTATAAATATAAAAATAAATATAATTTGAGACTTTTTATGAATTAGAATAATTTTATCGGTTAATATGACATATTATGATTGATTATATAAACTGTTTTCTAAGTAATAATTCTGTTATGAATTTATAAAAAACAAAATACCCAATAGTGTCAAAATTGACATAAAAGTGTTTTTAAAACAAATATTATATTATTAATTTATATTCAATTACTAAAAATCTAATATTGGGCCAAGAGAATTATATCATGATAGGTGTATCATTAATGGACCACTTTCGGGTCTCTTGGATGTATATAGTAAGTTTATTAACCATATAATATAAAAATAAAAAATGACATTGTAAAAGTGAAACTAATTAACTAAGAGTTAATACTTAAAGATATGGTTAATATAATGACCCAAACCTGTCTAAATTATATTGGTTGAGTTTTTTTAGACCCATCCCCACATTAAACTATAAATAATCCACTTTGGAGCCATTAGAAACTGAATATGAATTTATTATAAAATAATATGTTTAGCTTTTCCAAAGGTGCCCCTCACCCCTCTTATAAAAGGGAACTCCCCCTTCTCACTAATTCACACATTCAAAGCCTTTTGGATCGGCCAAAAACTACAAAAATAATCTCTAAACTTCCCTAAATACAACTTAAGGGCATTATTTTGATCATAAAGCCAACCTAAAGAGCCCTTTTGATCAAATCAAAAGGAAGAACCCGAAGAAGAGGTAATGTTTTCACCACCCTCTTTCAAGTTCCTTTCTTCTTCAACTTCTTCTTTCTTTGTTATTTCTATTATAAAATAATAAATCTAGTATCTTCTATATACTGTTATGTTATTATAACTATGGTACAACCATATTCAGTATTCTATCCATCCTTTGAATGGCATGTCACCATACGTGCGTACGTACGGATTACCGTCTCCACGTCGTGGTGTAATTGTCATTCAACAAATTATTATTTGGATGGGTATAACAATGATGTGTAATTCATGTAAATAATAAATATAACATGATATTTATTCTGTCTATATGACATACCATCCAATTATATATTATTTTAACATCAAAATAATGATATTGTCACTCGTGCGTACGTACGGACTACCGTCTCCACGAACGCGATGAGATTCAATCTCCATCGTATCCATTCAAGTATAATTATCATTTTATGGTTAAAAATAATGTTTAATTACTTTATATAAATCTGGATATTAATAATATACAACCTATCCATAACAAACACGGCTTACGTAACAACGAATATAAAGGAAAACGAGTAAGTTAACACCCGAAATGACGATAATACTAACATATTATTAACAAATCAATGTTAAAAGATCATATATGATATCATATTAATGTAAATGATTCTTGTATAATTAAATACCAATTTTTTCACCATTATACAAGAGTTTAACCTACCGTCTACCAAGGAAAAAGTACTAAGTAATGGGTTTCTTATCTCACTCTTTATTTCATGAGAATTCCATTGTTCACCGCTTATTTATTGCATGTGGTGTATGTGTATTTCCCATGATTGTATTCATTGTGTAATATAATTTAATTTATGGGTATTTACATCATCATTGTATGATCCTTCTTTCATGGTTGTATTTTTCTTAAGTTACCTAATAGATAAGGGAATTTGAAATTTCAATTTGCACTCATTCGGCTTTAGGCATACTTCATTAATTATTTTACTCCAAGATTTTGTGTGGAAACACTATTCATTTGATTATGTCATAATTTCTACTTCCCTTTCTGTGGATATAATTTTTATAAAAATAATCACTCCATTGATAAATTCTCAAGTCATCGGTATGAACTTGATAAGAGTAATTTTAACTCAATCTCCATTTGTTGAGTTAAATATCCAATTCATTGGTGTTATTTTTACAAGAATATGTGTGAATGTCATCTGATTGATTTACACTAAATATCCAATCATATTGAGTGTATTTATATTTTTCACAAATAATTATGTTGTTGATTTATCCTTAACCTAAGTATATAGTCTTTATAAGAGAATTCATCTCAATTTACTTTCCATTGAGACTTCTTTGTTGTTATACAACAATCACTTTTATATGGTGTATATAATGTACTTTGACATAGTATATCATGAATCCCTTTATTCTCATGATATTATAAAGTTTTTATTACTTCAATTATTTGTATTCAAGTGTCTCTCTTTTGGTTAGAAACTCTAACTAAAATACATTTTTATGTGTTTTAAAGATTTATTATTCTAAATATTTCTCATTAATGTCCATGTTTTAAAAATGGTTTTAAGAATATATTTATATGGACATTATAGTTTTAAAATTAAAATTACTTTTAAAATTTTCAAAGTGGTATGGGACACTTTGTTTCTAAAATCTATTTTAATTGGATTCTTGACAAATAGTGGGACTTTTAAATGATTTCAAGAAAGAGGGGGATATTTCACTCTAATTGTTTTGATTATTATTTTCATATATGTAAATATCCTTCATCATTATTGATTGAGGTTAATATGATACGATAAAATCTTCCATATTGTATCGAATAAGTTATGTTTGACTGTGGATGTGCTATTTTTATACCATTCATGGTTTGTGGATAAAGTATTGACATTTCGTATGCTAGTTTTAATACGAATGTTTATGTTATGTTTAAAACTTTTCATATGAGGAATGAATTGGACTTAGTAAGTGACGGGTGGAGCCCGCTATAGCTCATCGATGTATCGGTAGGTCTCATGAGACAAAATAGTGTCTTGGCACGAGGCCTTGACAAAATCTTATTTTTAGTCTTGGCACGAGGCCTTGGCTACGTGGTTATGATAGTCGGGCATTATGCATTCCGTCATTATGAAAGTGGTTATTAATATTTTCATGTGATTATTCGACTAGTATAATATCAATGTGAATAAGTAAATGAAATTATTTCATTTTATCCTTGCCGTATTATGCTGAAGTTCAAGTTTAAAAGGCTTTTGTTTTAGTTATACATTGCCTTAAATTTTTATATTTATTTATGAATGTTTCTGCTATATTGTTATCCTTACTGAGCATCTGAGCTCACCCCTTTAAATGTTTTATTTTTCCCAGGATGTGAAGAAGTATTTTACGAATGACCTTCAGGGATAATATGAGGGGATATGAAGACAATATGTTGTTGTAGTTTTTCACTTATTGATGTATTGTAAACTTTATGAATATATCTAGTGTTTAAAAGGATAATAAACTAATCTGCCTTTCGAGACATGATCTTTCTTGTGATCATGACAATGTTATGTAATAATGCACCGACTCTGGGTATCTAGGGTCAGGGCATTACACTTGTAATCTTATTATTAGTAACATTAATGTGAGAGATGAGTAAAAAAATAAAAGTGATGTAAATTAAAAGTGGAATGAACATTAGTAAATAATTAAGAAATAAAAATTGAAGGAAGGAAGAGAATTATTATTTTGAAAGAGGAAAATTAAATTTCCAGGTTAACTTGTTTCATTAAAAATTGAGAGGTTGGAGAAATTATTTTATATGAAATTTGAGAGTTTAATATCCATTTAAATTAATTTGGTTTTATATATTTTAAAATTTAAATATTAGTAAAATGAAAATTTTGGTTGTTATTGTTGAGATTACATGATTGAGGAAAAAATATTTCTATGTGTGGGGGAATTGATAGGAAAATATTGTACATGTTTATTTTAATATTAAACAAATTTTATATAGATTTTAAATAATCAATTCTATCAACATTCAGTTGTTTTTATATTTTATGGAAGGATACATAGATTGTTTGGAGACGAGCTAAAACTATGGATTCAGGATGCAGTTATCAACTCATGATGTCTCATAGGAAAAAAGACAGACGATAAGGCTTAAAACTGAATAATTAGATGAAAATGGAGCCAACACTATTGGAAACACAAATTCACATCGTAAATAATTAATTTATAATGTAATATTTGAATATTTCAGCTCGTCAAACATTATTCATGTGCTTTATCGATGATTTTGTTTTCTAAAACAAAAATTTACAATATAAATAATCCTACTGGACTAAGAAAGAGCCACTTTGAAATAATTTAAGATGACCACCACTTTTATAATCCCATAATGACACGAGTCCATAAATAACCTTTTATTGATGCAATTAAGGGTGCCCAAGGATGGGATTAAATCCTATAAATAGAGGGACAAGTTAATTGGAATGGAAATAACCAAATCCTAAGGATTGTACATTGAAATTCAGAATAGGGAAGTTATTATTTAAGTTTTCTTTTCTAGTATTTTTTTAATTTCTTTCACATTATAACCACATTTCGTATTTTAATTCAAGTGTTTCCCTGTTTATTCTTCTAATATAAATATATATCTTTTCTTTCTTTCTTCCCTGATCACTTACACATGAAATGTTGACTGATTGACTTGAGGCTTGGCCAAGGGGTAGGTTCTGTAGCATTTGAAATTGTTTTCAATTTAATTCCTCAAAGTTTTTATTCTATTAATGGTGAACATGAGAGAATTTCATGGGTGCAGTAGTCATTCACCATGTAATTACATTCAAATCCATATTTTTCTTTAATTCATAATCTTTCCCACACTTATCTTCGGTAAAATTGTCATAGAGTGGAGTTGCGAATACCTGAAGGGATGAAATAGAATATGGTGGAGCTATGTATTTTAGGGCATCACATTATTTTTTGAGGAATTTATCCTATTTGGGTATTAGAGGAGGTGATATTTGGTGTGCTGATGATTTTCATAGGCATACTAAAATTACAAACCCAATAAATTAAGAAAAATTAATTCAGTTATGATGTTTAATAAAATGAATTATCAAATTGAATTTGAAAAACCAATTAATAATTAAATAACCCATATAAACAGACTCAACAACCAAGAATTTTCTTTCTTAACATCATTTTTTATTGCATATATATTTTAGTATAATATTTTCATTCCACATTTTACAAAATAATATCCAAAATGTAATTGTTTTCATAAATGATAAATAAAATTAGATTAAGTGAATTTAAATTCTTTATTGAATCATAGAAAATATAATTAAGTATGATGACCTTAGTTACCCATTATGCTGGTCTAGAAAAACAAATTTTATATTTTACTGCCCTATGATAGGTGGATTAGTCATAAATAAAAACATGAAATGTGGTGAATATGTTTTTTATAACTACATTTTTTAATAAGGTATTTATTCATTCATTAGTGAATTAAATTTATAAATTATTGTGTCATTACATGAATATACTATTTTTTCACATTAATGGGAAATATATTTTGGTTGGGGAATACTTTTCTGAGATTAAAAGTTATACTCAATAGAAATATTACCTTTTAGTAATTATATATTAAATAACATAGTTGATTCAATTTAGATTCCTATTAGGGACAATATTCCCCCATCATTTGTGGTTTGGATTTATTAAGTATGTTGTGTTATATAGACATACCTTTCCCTTTATCTTTAGCTGATACATGCCACAAAAATGGTAACTGAAGATCAAGAGATCGTATGGTATGTGTTTGTATTTTATTTTTGGTGTATATTCCTTTCCAAACACTTCAGTTTAGATCTATGTTTTCATCAACCCCTCATTATTTAGTCCCTCAATGTCTATTTCTCGATTTGTTTCATCCATGGGATTGATAAAAATAAAATTCACTAAATAATTTCAAGTAGCCCAAGCCATATCATCACCATCATCATCATGAAAAGTCTCACAGTTGTTTTTTTGATCGTCTTTATCTAATGTCATATTCATAATTTAATCCTTCATCTTGGTTATTCCACTGGAAGTGGACATATAATTCTTATTTGAAGGGTGTCTCTAATAATTTCAATTATAAATACCTCCCCGTGATAATTGGGGATAATTTATTAACCTAAATTGAGTGGATGACTGTTGCATCAATAGACCCAATCTTGAGAACATAGACTTCTTTAGAGGATCAGGATAAAGTAATAATCCCCCCATCCCTATGAGATGGGGTTTACTTGGTCCTACTACCAAAATATCCTCATATTACTGTGGTTTTTATAATCTCAAAGGTAGTGGAAATGGTGTAAATGATAAAATTCCCCATAACCCTATAGGTTGGGTCAGTTCTTGTATCATTTCTCTCATCACTACCTCTATTTCCTTCTTGATTATTTTGGTTTTGGTTTGGATGTGGTCTAGATACATATCAAAGAATAAACAGGAACTCCTTTCAATTAGGGGTTTCCCTATGTCTTGGGACCCCATTCTGCATTGTTAGGAGGTTTTCTTGATGTTCCATATGGCCTGAAATATCAGTTTATTAATGGATCGTCCCAATTGGTCACCCTATTTTTGGGTGTAGGGGTAAGTGGGGTATTTTTATATGTTCATGTTGGTATACTCACCATCCAGACCAATAATTTTTCCGGATGTGATAATATTTCATGAGTCCATTTTGGGTGGTCTCTACTGGCCATGTATTGGAGTGGAATTCAAGGCTCCATACTCTCCCCATCCTCAAATATGCTTGTAATGTGGGTAATTATTCATCAGCTTATGAAGGTCCCACATACTATTAAGTAAAACATGATGACTATTTGCATATTAATTTTCATATTTTAGATTCTATGATAGTTAATGGGAACCCATGTCCATTTTATGATAGAGCTAATCAATTATCAAGACATGGTTGGTATACCCTTAAAAAATTATTGGATTTTCTATGAGATTATGAAGTGTTTTATATAAGTATAAATGAAGATATTGGATTCTTTTTTCTCTTAATGGCTTTGGAATATCATAATAAGAATTTTCCATGGGAGAAAACATTATGGGAATATTTCTATCATATAGATGCTTTAACATATTGATAGCACTCTTCTCATCATTAGAGGGTGATTCTTCCTATACTAGCTCTGACCATCGGGTTCATTTTCTTACAGATTTATCTTAACTGGTCATTGTCTTAGATGGGGGAATAAAAATAGATGATGAGATTTTATTGGTGTATGATCTATGTACTTCTAGTTCCACTCTCCATGAATGTCTGGTTTGAGGAATGTTAAAGGATATGGGATATTCATGATGAGATATGACATGATTATGGGGGGGGGGATTTGCCCTTTTCATACCATGAGTAGATCTATAAGAAATATTTACGTGAATAAACTCTATATTATCATGGGGATGTCTTCTATGGTGGGTATTGTCATCCAATTTTGATAAAGAACTAGTGGATATCTGATTTTTCATTGAAAGATGTTGTATAGTGTTAGAGAAACTAGTGTTGAAAAAACTTGAATACCAACATACTCATGAAACATTTACTATGCTTGATGAGAAATCCTTATCAATATTCTCTATCGAGTGACTGAAGATGTATGTTGATTATAATAGTACCTTTAAGTGGAATCCCTTATAGAAGATCCCCATATTGTTGTTGAGATATACTGACATGAAATAGGAGATTGAAAAGGTATATAAGTCTCTGCTTTGGTTTTCATCGAAATATGTCGATGAACTTTTTTTAGTTTCTACAGGAATATATAACTTCTATTGAATGGATTTTAGAATATCCCGATAAACCTCTATATCATTGGTAGGATTATGATCATTTCTTAAGGTCATTTTTGTTGGGAAAAAATCCCTCAAGGTATCATTGAAGCATTTTTGAGGTGATGTGTTTGTTGACAAAGTGGACATCTGAGTAGTGATTATTGACAAAGAAAAACAATGACACACAAATTTGTTGACAAAGAGGATTTCATGGTGGAATGTCGAGTTCAAGAGCTGAGGTCAACGATCCATGTTTGATTCAAGAATGTCGATTAAATAAATGGATTATCTGGAGGCGGTACAAAAGAACAGATACAAGGTGGTGCTGTTTTCCAGTGTTTGCCAAATTTTAGGGCCTGAAAATCGGCAAATGAAGAAAAGTGTTTTTGGAAAAAGGACTTGCGCGCTGAGGACTTAGAGTATAGGAAACTTGTGCGCCATATGTTTTTCAAGATCAGAAGATCAAAATATGGAAAAGTAAAGAGGTTCGTGCATGTTTGGGAGTTGGTCGCGCAAGTGTCTAAAATGACAGGGGACTTGCGCATCGAAACTGGGTCGCGCAGGTGACTTGCGCGCCATCGCGCAGGGTGGTCAGATTGCCTATAAATCCTGGACCACCCCTCCTCATTCTCAACGGAGTTCAACACTTTGAGAAATCAGATCTCCCGTCGCACAGGTGTGGTGGTCGCGCAAGTGGTGAGTGTGGGTCGCGCAGGTGAATTTGCGCGCCAGTAGATGAAGTTGTGCGCCAGTGTTAGAAGTTGCGCACCGGTTGGCAGTTGCACGCCAATATTGGTTTGGGCGTAAAAGGAAGAGAGTCGCGCAAGTTTGGAGTTGGGGAAGCTTAAGTCGTGCAAGTGTCTGAGGAGGACTTGCGCGCCCGTTGTGACTCGCGCGCCGATACTTGCATGCCAAGATTGACTTGCGCGCCAAGATTGAATTGTGCGCCAAGTAAGGTTTTGTTCCAGCGGTGATTCTCGGACTGCGTGGAATCTGGTACGTTTCTCGATACCTTTGGTGCAAAGATATATTCATCTACGAGTGAAAGTTGTACTTCAACAGAGCATCTACACACAGAGGAAGATGCATTCATTCATGCAAATGAAGAGACCTACAGGTCTATAAACTGTGAGTGGATTCCTTCCAAGAGCAGTGAGATTAGGAAGAGGAATAAGGTGATCCTATCCATCGGCAGTGAGCCAGAGAGAGAGAGAGAAACAGGGAGTGACCCTTGGGAAAGCAGTGAGCTGACCCTAAACTTGTAAAGGCAGTGAGCCTGAGCTTAGAAGTGATCTAGCCCGAACCTTGTAATCCACAGCTAGTGAAGATTAGTGGAATTTGGTACGACCGGAAACTTGTCGGCGTATGCTCCTTGGACGTAGCCCTTTGTGGTGAACCAAGTAAAATTGATGTGTCCTATTCATACTTCTCTTTCTATTTACTTTGTGAAACAGGAAAAAGAGAGAAGAGAGTTTTTCTCAACAGCGAAACAAGATCAGAATGGGAATTAATTTTAAATTAGTCATACCCTGATTCACCCCTCCCCCCTCTAAGGGTATTCAGCCTTTTGGACCTAACAGTTTTCTATATATATTGATGGAACCCCATTAGAATGCAGATAGATACTAAACCCAAATTTCCATACTTTTATAAAATTCATTAAGAATCATCTAGAATGGTAAAAGGAATATGAAACCTCTTTTATATAGCCTCTAAATCACATTGATCAATATCTTCGTTTTCAGGAATAAGAATATACACCTGAATCCTTTCAACAGCTAGGATATGTCGATGATAGTCTTCCTCTACTGAAACTAGGATGTGTTCATAGATTTTCAAGACATGAGTAGGGATATAGGGTTACCTTGATATAGCATCCAAAATATATTGACATGATTCTTTGATATGGATGGTAATATGATCCCACACACACTTTCCTTCTACCACTATAATATATCGTTGGTTATCCAATACAATGACAGAAGGGGTATGTTCCTACCTTGAAGTGATCATTCAGATATATCATTGGTATTCATTCTGAACAGGAATATAGTTATAATACTAAACTATATCCTTTAATGAAATATGCTGATAATCCTCATAAATGGGATAAAGAATATGTTATTTCCCTTGAGTAGTAATTGAATATGTGAATATGTTTCCCCAGTAGTGGGAGTAGGAACATGCGCCTATCCCTAGTTAACCACTTGGGTATGCTGGAATATTTCTTTTGTTTCTTCTAGAAAATTCTTGTAGTAAAAAAGAGTCTAGGAAAGAATATGTGCTTGCTCATTTGTCATTGGAATATGATAACAATCATCTTTGATTGAAGAGGGAGTATGTGTCCACTCTTTTATCTCTCTAACTATTTAGATATGTCAACGATCCTAGTATATGAAGGCATGAATATTCACTTTATCCTTAGTTTCTCCCTCACACTTTTATATTTTTACAATTGGGATTAGAATATGATTCAGTCCCTCATTTAATATTGAAATAATTTAGCTAATCATTTCCTAGGAAGTTGGGGTATTATCATTCTCCTTGACCGGTACTATTCTTCACCATAGGTTAGACCTCTAGAGTGCCTTGGCATGTATAATTGGGGCTCAGGCCCTAAGAAAAACCTCATCTATAACCAGTTAGGGGGTATGGGATACACAACTCTAGATATCCTAAAGGATTAAAATGGGATTCCTCCTTGGTGAATCTGGAGCAATTGAGAGAAAATGGTTTCCTTGTTTTTCCTCCTCCCTTGTATATGGGAGGAGCATATTTTTTCATTCCCAGGAGACACTCCCTATATAGTTGGCGGTGGGTGTAGGAACTGCCTACTAATCAACAGTGATCCTCCTCTATTGACAATGGGATTCATGAAACCTCATCACTTTGATTCATCCATATTCCACCTCAAGGGTTGGGATTATTCTATTGAGGTAGTATTACCTAATTTTTTTTGACCATCTTTCATTGAAGACCTTTTATTAGAAATAGAACCATTGGTAGGTTCATAACCTCAATGGAAGTGGTAGTATATGTGTTCTTTCTTGATTATCCCATTGATTTGGATGGAAGGGAGATCTAGTTAGGATCCTTGAAGTCCATCTTGTTGTTAAATAAAACAAAAATAATAATAAACTGAACAGTGAAACATCCCAAAAAGGAATAAATTCAATAAATCACTTTCACAATTTCTAGGTAACATTTTTCCTTTAATGTTTGGTAAATTTCAAAATGTCCTAGCATGTAATAGATAATTGAACTTCTTTTATATTTTTAATAGTTTACATAGTTGAAGGATTTATGTCATGTTCACCATTTTTATTTCCCAAAAAACGTGATTTATTCTTGATGATTAATTTTGGGGTATTGAGTATGGTCTCACAATCCTAAATTTTAGGTTTTCCATTTTATTTATAATAGAAAGTCACACAATCATCCATATCTAGGATGATTTCACATGAATTCTCTATCAAATATTCTTTATAAAGGTATTTTTTCATTATGGTTTGTAGTTATTGACACTTTGGAATGCATTTTGGTTGATAGGATAAAAGGTCGGACTCATACACACCCTCATGAGGGGAAATTATTACCTACTTCAGGATCACTTATCAATTTAATATATGTTCATAAATGGTTCCCAAATCCTATAGTGGGAATGGGTACCCCTAGGACAGTGATTATATTGTATTGATTATGTTAATATTCCGCAACGAACATAATTCTTTTCAAGATTTATCTTATGTCTTACATCCACATATCAAATAACTCTATAATTGTTCTCCATCTAGGAAAGTGGATATTTTAATTTTAGGATCATGACCTATTTGAGGGGTCCTTCCAATATATCCCTATAATGGGAATCAAAACCCACATAGTTCAGTGTTTCATAACTATACAGATCGTACCTTTTATGTTTATTGGACAAGAATTAGTTCTTGCGGTTTAATTTCATCTAGTAAGGACGAATAGGTGAAATGTTCCTAATAATAGTTGATGTGACTTATTCTTGATCATCCTTTTCAACTTGACCTTTAATGTAATATGGTTCAACAAGGATTAATTGGTCTCATATGGAATATAGAACTGTGAAGGTGGGTCATGTGAAGATTATTTCTTGATGAAGATAATATGATGGGAGTAAAAAAGAATATGGATTTCCAGGTGGAGGTAAGGTACTATCATTAAATTTGATATATGAAAGTATGGTCTATAATGAATATGGCCCAAATTAATAGGACATACAGAATCATAGTGCATATGGATAACAGTGGAATGTGAATAAAATTTCTCAAGATGAGCATGGCCTAAAGAGGATGTAAATGGGATATTGGTGATGTTGAGTTTGAACCTAAGGGAGGAATTTTATGTATCCTATCAAGATAGAAATCAAATCCAACATAGTTCGAGTGACATGACTTAAGTTATCATGGAAAGGATTATACCATATAGTTGAACATCATGCCGTAAGGATTTTTTAATGCATTTTAATGTCATGAGACTAAGAAATTGGCCACATAGTTTATTTCTAAGTTTTGGGTATGTATGTGTCATGAAAGGTATGATATCAAGGAATTGTACATGGATTACGCATATGATGATACCTTGGGAAGTTTATTTGGAGGCATAACACTTTGTGTATAAGTGGATATGATTATTTGGGATCACACCTAAGAAATAGGCCTCTTATGGGGGGATGTGTGGTAGAAATTATATGATCAACTTGGATCTAAAAGCCTACATAAGTCAGGCTTGGTGTGAGAAAAAAGATGTAAGGAATTATTGGGATCATTTAACGGGAGTGCAAGTGTTGATTTGAATGGTAATTATGCATATGAGTTTTCCCATGATGAATCCAATCCCTTACCACTGGTGGAGAAGGGAGGGGTATGGATTGTTGGAGGGATGTGGAATCCTATAAGAAATTCTAGGCGAATACTCTAAGAGGGGTGCCATGTCTAGTCTGGATCATAGGATGGAGAAAAATATCCATCAATGATATATGAGAAAAAACATTATTTTTTTCCTAATAGGGATGCTCATTATTAAGGTAATCCCTGTTCATGGTTCCCTGGAGGGTTTCACCTATTTGGGATGATGAGTAAGATCATCCTTCTATCATGGAAATCTATGATCAGAGGGATGCACAGTAATATTAATTCTCTAACCATATTTTTCAAGTGAATTTAGATGAGGTATTCACAATGAGCTTTCATGTAGAGGTCACTATCAATGGTGTGTGTGGTAGAGCTGATCAAGTGGCATTGTGGGTAGACATTCCACTTATCCTTTGTTGGAAAGTGATTAATGTGTGGGTGTGGATGATTCCTTTATTGATGCATGTAGTAAAGGCATATCACCTACTCTAATAGGTGTGATCATGTAGTAGATGGAGGTAGGTAAAATGCATCAGAGATGAAGGTTTTCATATATGGTGTACATGGTAACTAGGTTATATTCTTGGTAGAACAATTTTTTGGTAACCATGGTGATTCACTTAGGATCATATCTTGTATTCTTTTTCATTTACTAAATTTCAAAACTTTCCCCCTTCTTCATCTTATTTCTGAATCATTGGTTTTAAAAAGATATCAAAAGGAAGGTATGAATAAATCTGGTTGTGTATCAATGTTTTCATATATTGATGCTACATGACTACCCCTGGAGAATGATATTCCATAGGTTTTTATATCTACTGAAGATGATGATATATCAATATATTCAAAGGTTGAAGTTATCCACATGTTAAAGGACCTAGATTAGGGGTTAAAGGAATAAGACATATAGTTGATAAAGAAGAATGAATACCTATGCACCCATGTTAAAGTTCTGAAAATTGAGGTTGAAAATTTAATATCATCAATAAAATATTAATTTACATGGAAACATGTTTGAGAGGGAAGAATTATTCTACGACCAATGAATAAGAAGAGATGTCTTCTAATGTGAAAGAGTATAAATATGATTCCAATGAGAATATCCTTTACATAACAAATGTCAAAATCTAATGTCCAATAAGGATGAATTGGTTACATACATGGATGAATTGTTTGGGGAGAACCGTAGGCTGATGAAAGTAAAGGCAATCTTAAATGATGAAATTATAGAAAACAAGTTAGAAAATTAAAGGCTAAAAGTGACCTACCCAAAAAGTACTCATGATATTTAAGAACAAATGGACACAAAAAATGAGTTTAAAAGAAGAATTAACTCCCTTAAGACACAGCGTAAAGAGAGGTTAAAATAAATAAAAAATTTGGTTCAACTCATATATAAATTAATACCCAATAGAAGGAGAAGGATTGGTAGATCAAGGATCTTTAAGGGAGGATAAAATTATAAAATAAGAATAATAAGACCACCCCCATTGTAGTATAAGTCAAAGTTTTAGACACATGGATTTAGTGAAAATCAAAGAAATTCTATCAAATCTGGAGGAGACGACAACCAAAATAATGGATCTATAACATGATGCTATAAGAGAATCATTTAACAAACCATTAGTATCTATCTTGAAGAAAATAGGATAAAAGGAAAAAAAATGAAATATGCTATAACATCTCAACTGATGTGTTAATATATGAGTTATAGTTCTAATATGAGAATAATTATTTGTGATAACCAAGGTCATATAGCTATAAATTATAGAAATAAGGGAACTAAAGGTTGTGTAATGGATTTCTTCATTAGTGACATCTGCTTTATCAAAGAGGTATAGTTGCTTAATTTACTATACGAAAACTATCATTTTATTCTAGTAATGTTCTTAATAGTATAACAAGTGGTTAGGAACATTTAGGGATCGTTTGGATCATGAAGATCCAATTTTTTGAGAGGTGGACTAAGCCACAAAGTTAGCGCACTATTAGTGATAACCATGAAACTCAATCGTGTGTGTGTTATAGTAAACCACAAAGGGGTGCACGATTAGTTTAACCATGCAACTCATGCTGCATGACTATTCAAGGTACTCTAGTGGGTTGAAAGGGGACACACAATGTCACCAAACCACGCAACAAAGTCCACACACTTAGTGCCAATTAACCTATGGTGTTGTATGGTTTAGGTTCATGGTTTGGAAAACTGTGTGGCCAAACCGTGAACCTCTTACAAAATTGTGAGAAGATGATTTTTATCCTACCTTTATTTAAGTTTTATCCCTTATTTTTTCAACCTATTCATATGTATCACTTCTCCATGACATGGGAGCTCTTACTCTTCCTCCAAAATAGGATTTGAGCTAGGTTCTTCAACCAGTTTTGATTTCTTTATCTTAAGTATCATTGGATAGCCAAAATTAGGCTCCTCGTTCCTCTTCATTAATTTCATGGTTTATATTTATAACTTAGGAACTATTTTTTATAATATAATATTTCTTATTTCTAAAATTTTATTTTTTATTTTTCCAGTTTCTTATTTCTTAGCCCAAATTAAATTAAAATAATGGATGAAAAGATAACTAACAAGATAAGGTATGTGGTATAGTTATTTTTCCCTAATGTTTGATTTATTTATATAGTTCTTTTTTGTGCTGAGTACTGTGGCCTTATGGAGATTCCTACTAAATGTCTAATTACCAAAATTAAATGATGTTTCCTTGTTCAGTATAGTCCTAGAAACCCATGAATTAATGTAATATGCTAAAAAACATGACATGAGATACCCATAAGGGTGTGACTTGAAATCATAATAAAATCATGCCTTAGAATTAAATTAAACCACCCTTTGAGGTTTTGTAAATTCCCCTTATGAATGTAATTCATTTTGAATTGAACCAAAGGAAAATGGTAGGCCATGGGTATAAACCCTTTCTCTTATTATTTAGCTTTAATTAACCATATTAAATGAATTAAAAAACAAGAAAAAAATGTATCATTTTAATGGTACTAGTTAATTATAGTTATGACCATTATTTTACACCGAGTTGTGTAAGATAAAAGGTTCCTAATTAAGGATGCCTTGGACGAGCTTGTTGAGATTATACATTAGAAATTATAATTGAATTGAAACATTTAAGGAGTGATACATGGTTTATTTTATAGAATACTTTGGATGGGATCATCAGGTGGATTCCTTTTGTTTTCCCATTAGAGATACCTAGTTCACTAATGGACTACCTCAGATGGTATTGGTAGGAATTGTCACAATACCATGCCACAAGTGATACATGGTTCCCTATGTGTAATACTATAGTTGATCTCTGTGGTTTTTACCTATATCCTATGTCATGAGGGATACTTGGGTTCATTATATGGAACACCATGGATGTAATACTATGTTCGTGGGTTTTTATATTATACATGGAGTGACACCTGAGCTCCTTCCTATAAGACATGCCCAGGATTCCAATTAATTAAACGAAGGATGTGTGCTCTAGTCCAAAGAACATTCTTGGGTTCAGTTAATACTTTGTACTTGACATTTATGATGAATCAGTTATTTCTCCATGCTCATATTCCCTAAGAGTTATGATGTACCTTAGAATATTGCATGAACATAAAGGGATTACACCTTGAGTCTTGAATATTTCTACATATCTATATATATTAACATATATTTCTATGTGTATGTGAGGTATATATATATATATATAAACCTTTATATTTGTAAATATACATGTATGGTGACATCTATTCAGAGAAATACAGCTTAGGCCGAAGTAGGTAGTCTCAGTTGGGTATCCCCTGAGGAACCCATACCAATTTAGTTCACTTATTTACTATCATACATTTATTATTACCTGTAATCTACTAATATTATATGCATAGAAGGGATAGTTCAAGATGTCATTGGTGGTTTCCTACTGAGTATATCTCACACCTTGTTTGGGCCACTTGTTGGAACCTAAACAAACCATATAAAGATAGGTGGGGACAAAGGGGAGAATCCAAATTTGGATTCCTAACTCACTATCCCAGGATGGAGTATGAGAGAAGATGAATGATCCTATACATATAATTCTATGGAGATAGATTTTGGTATTTTTTTTATTTTGAATAACATGCTACATATGCATATACCATGTATCCCATATAATTTCCCTTTTTATATCATCCTGGCATGATTATCATTTTTGTATATGATAATGATTTAGATTCCGCATATTTATTTTATCTGGATGATTTATTATTCTATTGATTCATATTATTTTTATTTCTTTGACTATATGGTTATTTATATTATGCCTCTATTCTACACTCTAGAATTAGGTAATATTATCCCCATAAACACTCCATAGGTCCTCATTACTAGTCATTAGCCTCTGGTATATGGGGAGGTGTGCTTGAGATCATATGGCCAATCAGGTTTAGTTACTTATGAGTGAATCAAGTCTGAGATGCTAAAACGTTGTATTAAAGGTTTACATTTTCTTTTATCTTAATTTTTGGGAATTATATGGGAGAATAAGAATGTTTTACAGTTTGGTAATGTACATGTTCCTAGGATTAAATAACCCATTTATAGGGGAAATCAAAATTACTTGGGTTGGGATATTTCTATTTTAGTTTGTGCATATTACAATATAACTAATTTCACATTTGGGTGATGAATATGAGTGTGAATTTTTGTATAATTTTGAGTTTTCCTTTTCCATTTTACAAATGAGGAAATGATATTTCATCTCATGAGTCATTATAGTAATTTTAAGAATTACATATCATACATATGACATTCTATATTTATATTACTGTCTACATTTCCTACTGTATATTATTGGTGTCATGACTGTTGTACTTGTAAATGTGCGGAAATTTATTGGAAGGAAAAAAATAACAGGATTATTTAAATTTTACACATCATCCTAAATGGGATTTCATATATATCTTGATGTTGGAACCTTAATTAAACAATTATTCCACGTTTGAGGCCATAGAACACTTATTCCCTGGGGTGATACATTAAGTGATTTTGATTACATGAATATCAATTTTAATTTTTGAATCATGTACTTATATAAATTGGGAAAGGTAATTCATATAATCAAGTTATTTTATATGACCTTTTACATCCTCATAACATATTTTAGGGAAATGTCGCAGTTACAAGATGTGCCAATTGAAACTTATAAATATTTTTCCAATATAAATTAGGAATGATAATGCATATAACTAGAATGAGGCATCTATATTCATATAAATGAGTATGAATTTAACTAAATTTAAATTTATAAATGAAATTTTTTATCATTAAATGGGTATTCCAATTGTAATGTAAAGGGCGTTTAGTCTATACCTTGCAATAAAAAATTCATATACCAGGATCTAGGATGTGTAATGTGAGACCTTAACCCTGAAATTACCATAGTAATAGGCAGTAAGTAGTGTCTCTTATGACCATTGTGATATTTATTATCACCTAGAACTAGATTTAGAAATATTAATAGGGGTTTTACTCTTATATGGTAAGTAAATTACATGTCTTATTTTGATATTTTTGATCCTAACTATGTTAAATATTATATGAGTGGTGTTTTATAAATTATAGAGTTATTCCTCCATGATTTACATAATTCCTAATCTAAGAGGATGGTTAAAACCATGATCCCTCGGTTTTTAGGCCCTAAGACGCCATTATTGCCTCATCTGGTGCCACATGAGGCACCTCCTACAATTCATCAACTTGGTGTTGATTCTAAGTTCTAAGAGAGATCCCTATGCCTAATACAGTATGTATAGGGATATACATGGACCTCCTGTACTATGGTATAGTTTATATAAGAATTATAGCAGTATGATCCTCCCAATTTCTCTAGATATTTTGGTCCTCATATTGATGAGTCCTGGCAAGAGGTCATGTTATCCATATTCGAAAATTATGAGATGCATCTAAGGTGGAGGGTCAGGATCCTAATTTATCTTCTTCATGATTCCACTAATAGTTTTTAGGATGGTATCACCCAAGATGATTGACATCGAGGTATGGTCTGGAAAAACCTTTATATTGCCTTTAATGATTACTTCTTCTCTCAGACACTGAGAGCGAACTGAACTAAAGAATATATGCAATTATAATTGGGTGTTATATCTATGATTGATTATTCTATGTGTTTTACGGAGATTCCATGTTTCTCACTAACACTTTAAGATGATGAGATGAAAAAGGTGATATAGATTGAGGATAGAATTATGTACACCATCCTATTGAAAGTAAATATATTTTGGTTGACCACCATTTCTATTATAGTGAACCAGGCCATCATCACCAAGTGAAACCTGAGGGATGAAGGAAATGTGGGCCAGTGTGGTTCAACTTTGAGGTAGGGAGGTATATAATCTAGTGATATGAAATTTTTCTTTGAGCCTGCTTGTGATAGTATCTCCAGTTATATGACAAGAGCTGATAGTTATGTGGGGTGTCACCAGTGTGGTAGGTCATTCCATAAAAATACACATTATATGAATGAACTAATTGAGTGTCAAGATTATTGCAGGATGGGACACCTTTATTTTCTTCAAACTCTCCCTCTATTACCGAGTGATAGAGGATCGACACCATCTCCATATTCTTTTATAGGATCAGTAGCTCCACTTTAGGATTGGATCTAGACTACTATCGACCAAAAGGTTGAGAAGGTTGACATGGTTATGATTTTTATACTTCATATATATAGCACCAACAGATCTCACATTCCAAAGTCATTCAGGTTGCATGGTTATGTCTATGAAGTGCATCCTACCTTCAAGGAGAAAATTATAGGGCCTTCTACAGTATGAGGTACTATGATATTAACCTATAATTTTTATTCTACCTTAACTGATATAGGAGCATCACATTCCTTCTTATCTATGGAAATTATGGAAATTATATGAATATAAATAGAGTATTTATGTGTCATGATGATTATTTATACACCATTGGGAATCTGAATTGATAACATACACTGATGTAAGGGATACCCCATTGAAATAGGTTGTAATATTTTTGTACATAACCTCTTTGTTCTCAAGATAATGGGTTTCAAAATCATACTCAAAATGGACTACATAGTATCTTACCATCCTCGTATTGATTTCTATAACTAGAGTATGTACTTTATATCCCATGAGGGCGGTACCTACATTCAAAAGGGTGAATGGGATATCCTTCAAAGTTGATATACACCAGATAATTGTGGGTTGGGTGGAGTGATATCCAAGATAGTCAGTTTCTTTATGAGAAATTAGGGAATGTGAAGTATGTATTTCACTCCTGTTGTGGATCATTTCAGGGAAATATTTTCTGATGAATTTTCTGGGTTACCTCCAGTGAAAGAAGTTCAGTTCACTATTGAGATAGTGCTAAGAGTGGTAGTAGTGTCCATTCCTCCTTAGAAGATGGATCCTACCGAGCTTTAGGAACAAAAGAAGGAGCTAGAGGATTTAGATGTTAAGGGTTTCATATGACCCAGTACATTTTTATGGAGTTCACATATGTTATTATCTAAGAAAGTGGATGGGACTCTAAAACTATGTTTGGATTATTTATGGTTGAACTTGTCAACAGTTAAGAACTAGTATCCGCTACCTCAAAGAGAAAATATTTTCATCTATCCCTGAGGAGTGACAGTTTTATCCAAGATTTATTTGAGGCTGGGATGCCATCAAGTGTTTGTTAGGTCATCAGACATTCCATGTATATCTTTTTGGAGTAGATATGAACTATATAAGTATCTTATTATGTTGTTTGATATTAATAATGCACTATAAATTTTTATATCCACCCTGAATCATGTTTACCTCCCATATCTGGATTCATCTGCAGTAGTATTCAAGGATGATATCTCAGTATATTCTTTTACACAACAAGACCATGAAAAACATCTTCAAAATGTGTTTAATACATTTATAGATCACTAAATATATACTAAACTCACCAAATTACACTTTTTTATTGATATAGTTCACTTATTGGGTCACATAATCTCAGAGGAGGGAGTATCAGTTGACCAAGATATGACGATCTCTATAGTCTCTTAGGAATATCCCAAGAACTTATTTGATATATGTATTTCATTGGGGGTGGTTAGTTGTTATAGGAATGTTATTTAAGAATTCTCACACCTAGTTGTTCCTGTCATGGTCTTGAATAATAAGGGTGTAAATTTATTATGGTTTGAAGCCTATGAGACATACTTTTAAGAGTTGAAAATAATATTTACTTTATCACCGTTCCTAATTCTTATAGATCCAAGAAGAAGCTATATAGTTTATTATGATACATTAAGTATCAAGTTTGGATTAGTTATATTTCATGTATATTGAGTTATGGATTATTGGTCCCTATAATAATGACCTCATGAGTGGAATTACCCTTTGCATGACCTTGAGATGGAAGTTCTGGTTTATGATTTATACTTCTAGAGGCATTATCTATTCGGATAACAATTCATAATTTACATGGACCAAAAATATATCCAATAAATTTACAAAAATTATGATTTGAATCTTTATAAGTGATGATTGGTAGAGTAACTTTAGTTATTAAACATTGAGCTCACTTATACACTAGGAAAGGGAAGTGCATTAGTTGATGCCTTATGTCTGAAGACTGAGTCACATGCCATTTAGGAGGCTTGTAGTGAGTGTAAGTTGATGGATCTATTTTCTGAGATGCACCTAGAGGTTCAAGAATATCATGGGAAGCATATTTTAGCATAATTTGTAGTGAAATACTCCCTTATAGAATTGGTATATATGAGACAAATTTTGGATCCTAAGGGCCTATTTTTAAGGGATATTTTTTTTTCCGGTGTGGCCCCACTGCCAGATTGGGTTATCAATGAGGATGAAATCCTACACTTTCATGGATGTGTCTGGATTCCAATACAAATACATAACGAATTGATATGGGAGTCTCATGTATCTATTTTGGTATTACAATCTACACTTACCAAGATGTACCAATCTTTATGTTGTCTGTATAGGTGGCCAGGTATGAATAAGAAAATTGAAAGTTTTGTCACATGGTGTTCCACCTATTAGTTGGTGAAGGAAGAGCACTAGTGGCCCGCTAGACTTATATACCCTATGTACATTATAGAGTTTAAATGGGATGACATCGCCATGAATTTCATAATTATATTTATGATATCCCGACATGGCAGTGTTACGATATGGGTGATCATTGGTAGGTTTCTCAAAGTTGTACACTTTCTACCTATCAAGGTGAACTTTTCATTAGATGATCTTGGAAGGATTTAAATTTTCATATTTTATATATTAATGGTGTTCCATATTCTATCATATCAAACAAGGATTCTTGAATTACATCATGGTTTTGGTAGGGGTTTTAGAATGCATATGGTTCATATGTACTTTTTATTATATCATATCTCCCTCAAAATGATGGTCAGTGCGAGCATATGATATAGGTCTTACAGGACATGCTCCAAGCATACGCCTTTGATTTTGGAGATTCATGGGAAAACACCTTCCACTGATTAATTTTTCCTACAAAAATAGTTTTCAATAAAAATTTAGATAGTTCATTATGAATCCCTATATGGTACTTTATTCTATTTAACCTTGTTCCTATTAGAGGTAGGTGAGGTAGTGCTACCGAGACCTCTTCTTATTTAGGATACTTCATAATAGGTGCAACATATTTTGAATCATGTGGCTACAGTTCAATCTATACATAAATATAATTCCAATCATTTCCATCAACCTCTAGATTTTTAGGTTGGAAATAAGGTCTTTATGTGGGTTTATCTTATATTGGACCACAGGTGGATTTAGAGATAGGGAAAGTTATCACCATATTACATAATTCCTTTATAGATTTTGGAGAGAGTTGCGAGAATAACCAATTGGATGGATTTACCTCAAAGGTACCATGACATGAATGATGTCTTTCATGTATCGCAGCTTCACCATTATTATTCCAACTCCTCTCATTTTTTAATCCTAAATATGTTGAGCTCGAGGTAGATGTATCCATTGAGGAAAATATTTTATATATCATTGATAGGATTATGAATTCTCTATGAAGTGGTTCAGTTCCTCTAGTACATGTGATATAGTAGAATGGTCATGTACATGATGAGACCTGGGAGTGAGAGGCCGATATATGAGCTTAGTAGTCAAAATATTTCTCAGATGATGTTTTACCACCCTCAGAAGGGAAACTCAGGGTTGCGTTTTTTTAAGGAGGGGAGGTTATAATGCACCAAAATTTTTAAAGAGGTAAAAATACTTAATTAACTATAATAAACCTCTTATTTTATGCTTGTAATGTGATTAAGATGATAATGAGTGAATTGTGACTGTTCACAGAGCCGGAAGCTCCAATCATTCGGGAGGAAGACTGGTCCTCACTATTAGTGCATGGTTAGTACTTTCCTTGTGACTCATCCATTTGGGTTACAAAGAAAACTACATAGGGTCACACTGTTAGTTTTATCAATGAACCTCAGGACACAAGGCTGTATCGAGTACTCTAGTGGGATGGAAGGGTCGCATGGTTTTCCCAAAACCATGTTCCCAGGTCTACATTCTTAGTACCACTTAACCTGTGGTGACACATAGTTTAGATGCACAGTTTGGAAAACCATGTGGCCAAACCATGCGCCTCTTAAAAATGTTTGACAACATGATTTTACCCAACCTTAATTTATGTTTTCTAACTTCTTTATCCTCCCCATTCACATGCAGTACCTCTACCTACTATGGGAGCTCTTACTCTTCCTTCGACCTATGATTTGAGATTGGTTATTCATCTTATATCTGATTCCTTCATAATTATTTGTGATGGATATCCAGCATTAAACTCTTCATTCCTCTTCCTTCCCATCTCAATTTAACTCATGAACTTTCTTGAAATTTTGGTGGGAGGAATTATTCCCAATTTCTAGTACCTTTTTCTATTTTTTTTGATTTCGTATGTTCTAGTTTATATTAAATAATTGAAAGGGAATCAGAGAGAACTTCCAAAATGAGGTGGTTATTCTAGTTATCTTTCCCTAAAGTGATGTTGTTTTTTATTGTGGTTCATTGGTTCATACACTAAACCTGTACAATGATTCCTATTAAATTTCTATTTAACTAAATGATATTATGTTTATATGCTTATTATAGTCCTATAAACCAATTATTAAATTTAATTGGCCTAACACCTCAAGGTGATACACCCCCTAAAGGGAATTCTTTCCTTAAATTCCTACGAGCCTCATGCCTTGGAATTAAATTAAACCACTGATTGAGGTTTGTCGAATTTCCCCTTGTGAATATAACGTGTTCTGAATTGAACCAAAGGAAAATGGTAGTCCATGGTTATATACACTTGCTCATATTATTTTATGTTGAATTAACCAAAGTTAATGAATAGGATAACATAAATAAAATTTATCATTCAGATAGTAGTATTCAATTCTAGTTATAACCATTCCTTTACACCAATAAGAGGGAGATACAAGGGTCCCAATTAAGGACATCTTGGATAGGCTCACCGAGCATAGCCATTAGAAGTTGTAATTGAATTGCAACATGCCAGGAGTGATGCATGGTTTCCTTTATGGAATAACTTATATGGTACCAAGTGGATGCCTTTACCCATGAGAATTACATGGTTCCCTAGTGAACTACCTCAGATGGTCTTGGTGGGTAATTTTGTTATACCATGCCATAGTATATACCTTTTTCCCTATATGGTATACTATGAATGGGTTTAGATAGTTTTACCCATATTTTATTCCTATAGTGATACTTATGTTCCTTATATGGAACACCATGAATGGACTCACATGGTAGTAGTTTTTTATAGTGCACCTGGAGCGATACCTATGATCCTTCTTACAAAACTCCTTGGATGGGCCTCAGATGAAAATTAATTAAAATGAAGGATGTATCTTCTAATAAAAATAATATTCTTGGATTTTATGCATGCTTTATACTTGTCATTTTGGATGGATCAGTTATATCTCCATGCTCATATTCCACAATAGTTATGAAAACCCTTAGTAGAATGTACTAATTGTTTAGGATTATGCCTCAGGTCCTCTCAATAACTACATATTTATATATATGAACATATATGTATACACGTATATGAGTAATATATATATACCATTATATTTATAAATATAAATGTAGGGTTACATCTGTTCAGAGACATCAATATTAGGTTGATGAAAGTTGTGTTGGTTGTGTATCCCATGAATAACCCATTTTGATATTGTTTACTTAGTTTTCTAGGATTATCTTTCTAAATAAAGCAAAGTAATGGGTTCTAAAAAGATTGGTTTCACAAAAGTTGATATTCTTGAAGATGTGTAGCATTGTGAACAAGTATCATGAACAATGCGACAGGTTGAGGGTAATCTCTTTGACTACAAGAAACATTATGAGAAATTTGAATTTCACTGGAGCTTCAGAAGTGAAGGAGATTCAAGAACATGGGTGTCGAGTTTCATTAAAAAAATTCTAGAGGAATGGGAGAATCATTAAAGGTTTAGACTATAAATATGAGGCTAACCCAAATTTATTTTACATGAAAAGAATTGTACAAAAGGGATAATTACTCAGATTTCATAAAGGATAAGAGCTTTGCAAATCAAGTATTTCAAAGTGATCTTGAGAACCATGAAATGAATTCTCTAATCTGAACCAATTCTTTGGTATTTGGAAAAAAGGTGTCTTGAAATGGTATGTAATTCCAAAATAACTCTATGAGATTCAAAAAGGTAGTTTGTTCCATGAAGGGGGTTTTCTTTCTGAAGGAATTTTGTTCTGTGAAGGATGTTTTCTTCACAAAGGCAATGATCTTCGTAAAGTAGATTCACAGATGGTAGTTTTGAATATCATGTTTAAGTGAACAGTTCCTTCAAGTGCATCCACTCAAGACACTGGTGAATGTATATTCTCATGACATACATGGAAAAAGACTTAAATTTGAATCTACTAAGGAAACCGTCAATTCATTAAACATAGTAAGACCTCACCCAAAGTATTGAGCTTGGTGGAGTCAATGGAAGTGTTCTGAAAGAGGTATTATTTTATCCCTAAAATTTTTTAGAGGTAGTGTTATTGACATAGATTGACTATTTATGAACTTATTTATTCCATAACTAATGAATAATAGTGTATTTTGGTATGATCAACACATTTTCAATATATTATCCTTGGACTAGCCCTTAGTAGAGAACCGAGTAAAATTGTTTTTTTGTCTCTTTGATTTTGAATTGTTTGATTTCTGCACATTTCCATAATAAAATTTGAACAAGTTATTAGTAATATGGGAACAATATCCATCACTTAAGAAGAAAAATTTGACACCATGATTCACCCCTCCACTCTCAGGGTGTTTTGGGGTCATACAAGTGGCATTAGAGGCAGGTTACTAGTGTTAAATCTGTCCACTTTTAAAATCATGGAGAATTCGATAAATGTCAGGGGAGTCCCCCTCTTCGATGGGTTAAATTTTCATATTTGTAGGATCATGATGAGATCTCATTTAAGATCTACCAGGATGGATTTTCTTTCTTCCATTGCATAGGTAATTCAGGTCACTGATGCAACAATATTGTATATGATTGAAAGAGATAGGAAAAATCTTAATGTAGATGTCAAAGCACATAATTCCCTTACTGAAGCTTTATCTTATAAATTCTTGTGGAAGGTTATAAGTTTCAATTCATCCAATTCTATGTGTAAAAATCCTAAAAATATATATGAAGGTGACAACAAAGTCAAGGAGGTGAAACTCCATGTTTTTCACAATAGGTTTGATCATCTAAAAATGAATCCTAATGGGAAATAGAATTTTTTTTAATCAAATTACTGAAGTTTTTAGAGCAAAGAAAGTACTTTGTGATGAAATCAAAGACATTGATTTGTGAAGAATATCCTGAGAAGGTATCTACCTCTTTACAATCCAAAATTGTTATCCCTTTAGGAAAATGATCTTTCTAATATTTCTCTTAATGATTTTTTAAGTAGTCTAGTGTATTATGGAATTAGAATTAAATAATAATATGAAAATACATGTGTAAGAAATGAATTGACATTCAAATATATGAAAAAATTAGGTTTCCAAGGGTAGTATTGACTAAGATAATGAGTAAGATGAACTTATTTCCCTCTTTGAGAAGAAATTCAAGTGATAAAAAGGGATATTTGAAAGGAATATTCATATAGATTGTTTTTATGAGGTGGAGCTAGATACATTTACTCTCGGTGCTCAAGGAATTTCAATGATGACTAACATAAAAATGGAAATATACAAAATCTAGAGAAATGGTTTCCCTAAAAGGGATACTTCAAATTAGGAATGAAATTATAGAGAAAGAGTTTCATCTTTAAAGATGAGGAAGATGATAATTAATTCTTTGAGGATAAAAAATCAGAGTCTAAATATGAAACCCAAACATTCATGATGGTTATAGTTGAAGTGGTAAAACCATAAAAAGATAAATATAATTACTTGGTTGGTGTTTTTGATCTCAAGGTGGAACTTGAGGATGCATATGAAAATATTGACGATCAAAGAAAGATCAACAGAATGTTGAGATCCGTTTTGGAGAGTCATCAGAGTATGTTAACCTACATGAAGTAGAAATTGATCTTTTATAAGTATAATAAAAATAGTATTTAATGAATATTGAAATATTATAATCTTTTGTGGAATTTAAACCCATAATTGAAGATAAAGAAAAATTAATCAATGAACTCACATATAGACTAGAGGAGAAGACCATGACTGTTGATGGAATTGAAGTGGAATTTGTTACTATAAAGTGTAAACTAAAAACTAAATCAAATCCTAGGGAAAAAAGAAGAAATTATAGTTCATAATAATCTCAAATTCATATATATTAGATATAGTTAAACTTGATTTTAATGGATTATAGACGTCTTTGAATGGTTAAAGATCCACATGTATGGGAAAATGTGGAATTTGATGTGATTCTAAAACATCAATGAATAGAAACAAGATGACTCAAGATAAATGGAATCCAGAAGTTAGATTTATCACAAAGGCCACTGATGTCCCAACAAAGAAAAAATCATATCAAATAGAAAAGTGAGATGAAAATTACCCCTAAATATCCAAAAATGATCACCCGTAAAATTATTTTTCAAAATAGGGTACATAAGGAGGAATGGAAGTGAGAAGACATTTCCTATTCTAAAATATAAATATTTTGGCTTTTAGGTCATATCATTTCATATTTTTAAGAGGTAAGTGGCTATCTAAATGGGGTTGAGATTTTAAGTCAACAAAGGAGAATGAAACAATATCCTTTATCTTATGGAATAAATATTTTCTATCGATAACATTTTCACTGTTCTAACTATGGTCTTAAATCTATTCATTTCAAAAAAAGGAAATGTGGGAACATTACATACTGAACAAAGTGAAAATTAAATACCCATAAACCTTGTGGAATTTATCTTGAAAATATATTTTCTTCTACAGAATAACAACATGATTATAATGAACCCATACAAGTGGAAAATATATTGAAAATTCGACCATTATCATCCACCCAATCAGGTATCTAATAGAAGGAAAAGAAGAAGATCGAGAAATCCAGCCTTGTTGAAATAGATCAAAAAGAAATAAAGAAAAGTAGTACATGGATTCTTGATAATGGGTTCTCATCCCATATGATGAGAAATGATAATTTATTGAATAATGTGAAAGAAATGTTGGATGAAACAGTGAGGTTTGGAAATGATAGTGCTTTAAAGATCAAGGGAAGAGGAAGTACAGAACTAGAAAATAAAAATCTCAGGAAAACTAAAGTTCACTATGTTGACGAACTTCATCACAATCTTCTAAGTGTGATTCCAATATATGACTCGAGAATCATAGTGACATTTAATAAAAAAAGATTCAATATCAAAGTAAATATAGGGAATTTCCCTATTAAAGGATGTAAAATAGATAGAAATTTATACCATGTCGACAATGAAAAAAATATTTGTTACTTAACTATTGAAGAGAAAAATGACTTGTGGCATTAGATGTTGGGTCACATTAAACAACTATTCATGGAAAATATATCTAAGATAAATATAGTCACCAGTATCCCTAATCTGAAACATGAACATGAAAATATTTTTGATTCTTTAATGTAAGGAAATACGGTTTTTAGTTCATATAGATCGAAGAACCAAAAGGCATAAACCCTGCTTGATCTTATCCAAAAAGATGTATATGGTCCAATAAATGTGGTTTTCACACATATAGAGAGGTAATTCATTCTATTTATTGATGATTATAGTAGAATGGTGTTTTTCGTGGTTATATATAGGAAACAAAAAGTTCTTGATTGCAAGAAAATTTAGCATCGAATAGCTATGAATGATACTAGTTGAACAAGAAAGATTTTAAGGTCTAAAAATGGAGGATAATACACATCCATTGAATTTGAAATTACCTAAAAAACATGGAATATAGAATAAGGTGGATATAGTGAGATTCCCAAAACAAAATGGAGTTGTTGAACACATAAATCTACTGGTGAACAACATTTCTAGAACTATGATGATAGAGATTCATATTTATCATCATTATTAGAAAGAGTATTTTCAAGCACTAGTTTATACCCACAATTTAACAAGGCTTTTTTTGGGTGAAACCACGACTCCATATAAGTTATGGTATGGAAATCCCTTCCTAATGTATTTTAATGTTTTTGGGAGTAAATGTTTCATCTAAAAAAACAATGAAATTAAGGAAAGTATAGTGATGATGTAAATGAATGAATATTACATCGATATACAATGAATAAAAAATCCTACAAACATTACAATAATAATATTGGAAGAATTGGGGAAAGTAGTGATGTCAGAATCTTCTAAGATAAAACTATAAAGACCTCAAAGATCTCATATGTTGATATGATAAAATACAAGTAAGAAATAGGTAATGGGATATATTCTAATGTAGAAATAGAAGAAGTATTATATAATAATTAGGGCTCCCCAAATGATGATGATTAAGAAGAATAATCAGAAGAAGAACCCATGACTGAAGAAACATCATCAGAACCTCAAATAAGAAATAGATGAGAAATTTTTTATTAATCCAACATCATTGGGGATTGGATAGAACCCACATAGGCAAGAATAATGAGGAGTGAATCACATTATTATTTTTTATAAATTGTGTAACAAACCTCATTTTAAGAATAAGAAAAGGATGAATCGTGGGTTAAAGTAATGAATGAAGAAGTTGATTAGATTGACAAGAACTAGACATGAGATCTTATTAAGAGACCAGAAAAAACCAATGTGATTGGAACGAAGTGGATATCTAAATTTTTTTGATGAGCATTGATATGTGATATAAAATAAGTTAAACTTAGTGTGAAAAGGTTATGCATAGATTGAGGGAATAGATGTTGAAGAAAAATTTACTGCAGTACTGAGACCAGAGTCAATTATGATTTTCTTTTCTATGTAAATTAAAATGGGGATACAAATTGTATTCTATGGATGTCCAAATAGATTTATTAAATGGATTTATTAAAGGATAATTATACATTGAACAACCAGTGGTATTTTTTATTGGAAATGATGAATTAATAGTTTGTACATTAAATAAATCTATCTATGGTCCAAAGCAGGCACCGAATGCCTGGTATTATTGACTATAAGCTTATAAGAATAAGTTCAACTGAAAAGATGCAGTATCAATCAAATTATGTATTTGAAGAATTGAAAGGAAGACCAATTTATGGTTTTTGAATATGTTAATGCTATTATATTTGGTGGAAGAATACAGGGATCAGTGGAATAAATTTCTAGTCACATGAAATATGAATTTTAAATGTCTATGATTGATGAACTCACATACATATTTGGTATGTAGGTGATCCAAAAGAAGTATTACAATTTCATTTCTAAAGTAAAATATTCAAGAGATTTACTTAATAAAATCAATATGCATGACTCCAAACCAATTTTGACTCTAATTGCGGTAGGGAAAAAACTTTGAATGCATGGGGACGAGACATCTGTGGATCCCAACCTGTATAAGATAATCATTGGAAGATTATTATTCGTGAATGAAACATGTCCAAATATCATATTTTCGATATTCTTAGTATCCCAATTTCAAAGTAAATTAAAGGAATAACATTTTTAAGGAGTTAAGAGAATCAAAAGGTAAATTCGAGGTACCCTCAATTTTGGATTATTCTTTACAACAGGAAGAGGTAATGAATTAACAACATTTTATTGTGATGATTGGGCTTGACATGCTGTAGATAGAAAGTCCACTAGTGGTGGTGAATTTTTCATTTGAAATAACTGCATGGGATGGTTGATCAGGAAACATGAAAACACTTTTCTTAGTACAGTTGAAGAAAAATAAGTCTATGTGACAATGGTGTGAACTCAGCTATTATAGATGAAGAAAAAACCAATTGATATTGGTGATGAGGTGAAATAGCCGATGGTGGTACACTATGACAAAAATACCATGATCAATTTTATAAATAATTCATTCCAACACTCTCATAAAAATTATATTGAAATCAGATATGACTTCATAAAGTAGAAATTTTAATAATTTTTTATTAAAATGAAGCATTTTGTAACTAATGATCAAGTGGATGGAATTGTGACCAATCCAATAGAAACACATGTGTTTTAGAAACATCAGTTGAAACTCAGTGTTTAACCACCTACCATCTCAATAGGAAGTTACATATAGTACCCTTTCCCCATTTGTGTTTACATTTTTAATCTGTTTTTGGAAGTGATGCAGGTTTATGGGGGGTTATACAATAAAGGAGGAGTGTTTATTGAGCTCTAGAAGTGTGAATAAAATTCCATTAAGTTTATTTAAAAATTTGGGGGGGGGTGGGATTGAGAAAGTCAATGTCATAACGGTTTTCTTACTCCATAAATTCAATGTGATAATGTTTTTTTGGTTGTATGGTTTTTACAAAAAACGCAATGCTTCTATGACACAATGAGTATTCAGAATTATGAGGAAACTAAATGATATTATCTAGTAAATCTTTAATAATTATAGAATACAAGAACCCAATTCATTCTTCTCCTCTTGATTTCTACAGTTAAATTTACTCATGTAGACATAGAGTTTTGGATGATTTGTTTCTCACATATCGGGGTTTGATAGCGAATGGTGACTTACTGAATACTTTTAATGATTGTCAATAAATTGAAAGGGTATATTTTTGAAACCAAGTTTGTTAATTTCTTTAAATATTGTTTAGTCTGTGTTTTTTGTCAATACACACTAGTTTGATTAGTGAATTTCAAGGAAAGTGATCTTATAGTACAAGCTGACTACTCTATTGAATGTGGCATCATTTACTAGTGATTGCCAAATTTTTTGGGTTCAAAAACTGGAGGATGGTTTGAGATTTGTGGAATGTAGTTTTATGGGATTTTCTCTTAAAAAATATAGTACATTCATGGGTTTATTGAAGACAATTTTCACAAAGGTTAATATTCATAAAGACATGGAACATCACATAGAAGCATCATGAATGGAACAATGAGTTGACAGTAATCTTTAGGACTTTGAGAAGATTTGTGAGAAAGTTTAATTTCACTAGATCTTAATGAGTGATGAAGCATTGAAAATAGGGTTTTGATATTTCCTAAAGTTTTTTTGAAGGCATTGGGCCATCACAAAAGGCTGAGAATATAAATATTAGGGTACCCCTAGTTCATTTGACATGAAAATAACTAGAGAAAAGGGTAAACTAATCTGAATTCACAAAGACCAAGAGATTCATGAATCAAGTATTTCAAATTGAGTTTGAGAATCATGAAAATACTTCTCTAATATTAATCAATGATTGGGTATCTTGGAAAAAGGAGTTTCATGATGATGGGTTGTTCCATGATAACTCAATTAGCTTTGCAAAGGAATTTTTTTCCATGAAGGTAGTTTGCTTCATGAAGGATGTTTTTTTCCTGAAGGTATTTTTACTTATGAAGGTAGTGAGCTTCACAAAGGAGCTTTATAGATGGATGTTTTGAATATTAGGTTTAATTGAATAGTGATTTTATGTGCATCCAATTAGCACTTTAGTGAAAGAAGTGTCTCATGCTAGATAGGTAAAAAAGTCTTAAATACTAATCTATTGAAGTGGTCTTCAATTCATTAAACTGGGAAAGATGTCACCCAACACAATTAGACAGGGGGAGTCAACAGAATTTCTCTGAGGGAGGTAGTGTGTTATTTATAAAATCTTGTAAAGGAGGTGTTCTTAGAACCTGGTGACTATGTATTAAATTCTATATTTTATAATAAGTGAATATTAATGAAGTTTGGTTTGACCGATACACTGTCAGTGTATTCTCCTTGGACTATCCCTTAGTGGTGAACCATGTAAAATTATTGTGTTGTCTCTTTTCTTCTAAATTTGTAGATTTATCACGTTTCCATCAGATTGGTTTAATAGGTTCCTACCAATGTAGCAGTAAGATCCATTACTTTTGAAAAAAAATTGAAACCCTGATTCAGCGCTCCCCTCTTAAGGTGTTCTAGGGTCCTCCATGTTGCATATTTTTGTACCCTATATCCGGTGTACCTACCCTTTTATATAGAATTATGACATGATTATTTTTTCTGTATATTATACATATACATCTTCCATCTATTTATTTTATCTATATGATTTATTATTCTGATGCTTCATATTATTATTGTTGTGTTCTCTTTTTAGTTATATGTATTATAGAACTATGCTCCACTCTGACATTAGAGAATAGTCTCCCCAAGGACACAACCTAGGCCCTCTCTACTAGTCAGTATCCTCTAGCATATGGGTAGTTTTTATTAAGGTTAGGTGGCCAACTGGGTTTGATTCCTTAAAAGTGAATTGGGTCTAGGATGATACACCATTCTATGGACAATGGGAACAATGTTTACATTGAAATAAAGTATGTTGTCTAGGGGAAATTATTTACTACTTTAGAGGAAAATAATAAATCCGAATGAAAGCTTCACCAAGAAACAACATTAGGTTACTCATTTCACCCCTTAAAGAGATAATGAAAGAAAATTTGTAGTAAAAATATTTATGTTGGTACAACTATGAGAAAGTGTATGAGAATATTAAGAATGATCCACCAAGGATGAAAAATTATATGGTGAATCAAATAGCTATCAAAGAGAAAAAAATGTATCTTACCTGTTTAGTTTCATAAAATGTACCATAAGGCAGTTGATGAAGAGAACTGTGGGAGTTACCAAGATAAGGGACAACAATTGATTGAAGGGGATTTCCAAATATGATTTTGAATATATGGTTTCTTATAAATACAAGAAGAATATTTGGAAAACCAGAAGGAATCTATAAGCTTCTTGTGTGAAATAAAAATCATGAAACATGAAAAGGCTTGTAAATTCTAATAAATAAATCATCGATAGGGATGAATACAAGAAGTTTTGGGGGAGAAAATTATAATTACTGATGTGTCAGATCCTTATTTTTAAAGTTACCAAAGATGAATATTTTGGTTTGGTCCAATAATAAAGGGAATATACCGATCCACTAAAGGATAAGTCTAACAAATAATCCAAAAAGATGTTTTTATATGTGGATTCATTACATGGTTAACCTTTAGAAAATTACTAAAGAAAATTTACATTCAGAAAATGTCTAGAACAAGATAAGGATAATGTGCCTACATAATTCCTTTCCTAAAATACAAGAAAAAGAGACAAGTAAATTTTAAATACTAAGGGTTTCCTTAACCTGACCAACAAAGTTCCTTAACATGAAGATACTGAAATCCTCCCCTCTCCCCATGTGTTTAAATGTTATGGACTATTGTTTATGTAAATTTCATGTTTAATGGGAGAACTAATCCATGGGTAAGTAACATTAAAATACAAAAAGTGGTGTTATGACATTCTCCAGAGTTATAACTACTAATTGAATCAATACAAGCCAAATTATTTCAATATTTAGAATTGTAATACATTAAAAAAATTCAAATAAGTAATGATTTATTGTAATTGTTGGAATATAAATATGAATGTGGATATTAAACATGGTTTTAAGTTTTATCAAGGTCCATTTAAATGGATGGTTCTAATATCACCTAAATATATTAGAATTAGACCTTGAAGATAAAATAATGGAGATAAAGCAACAAAATAAGCTCTCATTATTTTTTTTATTTCGATCTAACATATGATATAAACTTAATACTATTGAGATATAAAAGTTATTATATATGAATGATTCATATACCAAACTTCAATATAGTATTTTTTGATGCAATTGAAGAATTAACTAGAGTTTTTTTTATGAAAACCCAATTGTTAGTATCCTCGGTAACTAAGGATTGACACTCTGCGAATAAAAGAAGTTATTGGTTTTGAAAATTGATATCTGTGACAATTGATATTGATTTAAAAAATTGATATCAATTTAGAGTCTGGAGATTATATTTAATGAATAAATCTTGTGTGTCTCACACACTTATTATTTTGTGGTCAACTAACTAATAATTGTGTGAAAGTGTGATTGAGATCTCTATAAGAGTTCCTTAAAATAATATAATGCTTTATGGATTCATGAAGTGTATGGAATAATGTGAATTAAATGGATAGATAGGTTATTATTGAATTTATATATTGTTTCCTATATTAAGTTTTATCTCAATAAGATTAGTGGTATTTTTAATGGTTCTTTTCCAAGTGGTTAGTTCACCCACTAAAAATAAATTATAATGAAACTACCCCTAAAATACACTTGACTTTGAGTGATTATTCAAACCTATAGTCACCTATGATTAAATGATATAAGAGGAGAAGATAATTAGTTTTTTTAACAAATTTTATGGCGTGTATATGTTCTATGTCATAAAGGGGGGACCTTTTCTCTCTTTTAAAAACTTAAGGAACATGAAAACAAACGGGGAGAAAATTAATATGATTGTGCATATCATAGATAAATGAGATGGGGTTTAATGAAAAACAGTACGGTTACAGTGGTTTTGAAGCAATGGAGCTTTTGTAGTGTGCATCAAGAATAAAAGGGGAGATAAATAAGTATTATTAAAAGTTAAAGATATCGATTTTGGACTAGGAATACCATGATATACTCCTGAAGAAATGGTTTTGGAAGTGGATGAGTGTGTGAGGGAATTATTCATAGGAAAACAAAGAATAAGAAGCCAATTTTCACCCATTATAAATTTCATGAACGTTGTGACTAAAAGAAACCATAATGAAATTGGAGAAAAGGAAATATTTTCATGAAAGTTAAATGTTATTTGATCATAGTGAAAAGTTATGTGAACATGGTGATTTGAATTCATATTAGGAAAATTTTAGAAAAGGAAATAGTTTTGTGCAAGTTAGGAAGACACACAAAAAAGTATTTAAATGGACCTGATTCATATAGAAGTAAATTTGGTTAGTGATAGTGATATTCATATAAAAATAATCTTTGAAGGAAACATGTTTTGTGAGTATGGAGAAGTTTTCCAATGCATAGATTCCAAAATGATTAATATGGGTGAAAATTGCGCAAAGGCAGAGTTAATTTATTAATTGAATTACTACATGTCATGTACCGAGATTTATAAAAATCATGTAATAATATATAAACATAAAAATATATGAATATATAAAAATTTAATAAAAATTAGTTATTAATATTTTTTCAATGGTTTCCGAAACTTTTGGGGAGTGACCAACCATCTCTTTGAATCCCGCATGACTATTGGTTTGGTAATCATTATTTTAATTATTTAAATATCATGTATATCGATTAAAATAATTTATAATATCATTGAAAAATAAAAAATAAAAAAATAAAAAATAATAATAACACAGAAATCTAAGGAATGGGGCTCTGATGGTTACAAGGGATCAATGCAATTTAACCATTCACCTATTCAAATACCACCCCAACCATATGATTTATATCTATTTCAATTATTTTATTTTAAATAAACAAACTTTGGGTATGTTATAATATTTTATGTAGTGTGTGTGTATATTTTTGTTAAAAAATATAAAATTTCAAAAAAAAATATTTGAAGGACTAAAATTTTCTACAATGGTTTTGGGCACTCTGCAGGATTGAATTAGTTTTTATTCCAAACCCCACCCTAAAAATGAGAGAAAAGTTTGTTACTCATCCTTCCATTTAAATTAGTAAACATTGTACATAATTTTTTACACATCATGTATTTTTTTTAAATCTATTTTATTTTTAATTTTATTACTCGTTTAAAAAAATGAAACATCACAAATAAAAAGCTTGTAACTTTTTATCTTTTAGCATGTTTTTATTTTTTTTAAATAATAATTAATAAATAAATTTCATGTCTTACATTAATTTCCTTCATATAATATATTGAAAAGGAATGTCAAATTTCTCTATTTTATATTTTTTTAGTATTTAAAGAAAACTTATTTCATTGATGGAAAGTGAATTTGAGCATAAATTTAACATTGATGGTTGATTGATGTAAATTTTTTTATTTTCAATGATATAAATCGTTTTATCTTAATATAAAAATGGATGTCGAATTTCATTGATGTGTGAGATTTTATGGGGAAATTGTGTCATTTGATACCTCCACACATCATTACACACAACTTGTAAATGTGAATATTTTGTTACCAATTAATGGTATATATAACTCTGGTTAATGTTAGTTAGTTTTCTAATTTTTTTTCATAAATTAATTCCTTATCTGATTAGCTTAATTATTGTACTGAATTGACCAATGGTTGAAACCTATTGTTGTTGTTGAAAAAAATCAAAGCAATTCCCGACATAAAGAATAATAATAAAAATACAAAACAAAATATATACCAAAATCATAAATTTTTGACTTATTAGAATTTATAAGTGAGTGGGTTTTGAAATTTAATTAGAAAAGGGTATAGGGAATTTTTAGTTGGAAGAAGTAGGTAAGATGATTTTTTTAAATTGATGAATATTTACTAAATGGAATTGGTAAGATAATAATGAAATGATTTACACACACACTTAGAGATTTAGTGGCATAGTTAACTCAAAAATTTATTTAATATGTTTAGTGTCAAGTATCTCCTTTAATTTTATTCTCATAAAATTTATGAGGAATTTCATTCCTTTCTTACTGAGATTTATTACTTACTATGGTTCATGATTTGAACATATTATTATTATGAATTATATTATAATTGGACTATAAATTTTTTGAGGAATGTTAATATAATTATATATCCTCATTCTTAGAAATTTGAATTTTCCCATGACTATTATGGTTTATGTGTGGGGGTGAGATCGTATTATAATTCACTATTAATTTCCACCCTTATACTAATGTTTTTAATTTATTATGGGATACAATTTATCAACTTTAGAATAATTTATACTCCATGTAAAATTCATTTAATTATTTTTAAACTTTTTTTAAAAGGTAAATTTCACTTTTATTAATGTTTCATGGTATTAGGAGGTGATTTTGAGCTAATAATGAAATGTGAGAAAAATAGGCCTTAATTGTGTGAAAGACCAAGAAAACATGTGAACTAAAATAAATTTTATTACTAATACATAAAAAAATCAGCTCACATCTAGTATAAAAATTTATGAACATTTTGGATTAATTTTTATAGAGGGCACATAATCCAAATTCTGTATTTTATTTCCAAAAAGGATAAAATATTGGAGGGAATCTTGATTTTTCACAATCATGAGGTCACTTCTATAATTTGTACATATATTAGGTTATAAACATCTAATTTATGCCAAAATTTGTGTGAATATATAAAAACTAGGTGGAACCATTTTAGTTTTAGAAAAAGTGATATAATACTTTATCTCTACCAAATTCAGGTTCCAAGTTGTTTTATAAAAACAGTGTTCCAAAACCACCTTCCACTTTGCATATAAATTTCTACTTTGAGCACCCCGTTTGTAGTTTCAGAAAATTGAATGAAACTATACCATTTTATAGATCCAAAGGAGTCTTATAATAATCTTATATGTTTTAAATATCCCTATTCTCCTAGGGATATCAATGATGAAGTCATAGTTCTATATGAGCTTCTTCCACATCAAAATGGTGAGCTAAGTAGTGGGTGGTCATTGTGAGGTAACTATATAATTGAAAAGGAATTTTAGGCACACCAATTAATTAATGGTTTGCTATATTTTATTTTTTAAGACAATTAATTTATTTTTATATTAAAATAGTTTCAATGAGAGTGCTATGTTTCAATACTTCATTTGAAACATAACAATTTCTTGTGATTCTAGAGAGGGTAAACTTGTGTGACGACATTTGGAAAACATAAGTGACCCCTTATTTTCTCATGTATATAATATATTAATGTAATTTGGTAGTATTTAATCATAAAATAATTTTTATACTTGTATATAAGATAGTTATTACAAGTGTCACATCATCAAAGTGTTTCATTTCAAAGGGGATCGAGGGTAATCAATATTTTTTTAGGCCTTCATCAAATAATTTCATAAAACCTATTCAAATTGTTAGAAAAATAGACCTAATAATATAAATATAAACCTAATGATGATCCCATTACATTATATCTCTTGAATCCCAATCATTTTTCCAAAATACACTATTTAATTCAAGATGTTTTCATTATTTGTTTTACATCCAAATGTTTTCAATAACCCCACACAATTACTTTTGTTTTATAAAACTTATTGAAAATTCAAACAATCAACCTCTAAATATCCTTTAGAGACGAACTAGTGTTATACATATTCTATAAATATACTTTAATAATATAATTAATTTGATGTGTTGTGACTATGTGTTTAGTACCCAAATTAAAAGAGTATTGTGAAATAAAAAAAATTTATAACTCAATTAAAGGAGACTGAGTCATCAAATCTATTACCCTAGATTCCCTCATTCTTAAACATAGTATAAATCCTTGTAAAATATACTTAAATCATTATTAATCTATATCATATCATTTTTTTATTTATTTTACACACTTTTATTCATTTATATTTCTTTCTCACTCATTTGTTTATCATTTATAGTTAATATTAATTATCATGTGTAAAATGTTGCATTTGTTTAACACTGGATTCAGTATAGAAGTTTTAGACCATGATCCTTTATCATGTTTTCATCACCTATAAAAATTTCAATTAAATGGTATAAATATTTTTTATGAAGTTATATATTCCCATTAACATTTCATATATGTTATGGTAATGAAACTTAAATAATAGTTACCTATTATTCATTTTGTTATTGTTGAATCAATCAAAAGAATTCTATATATTAAAAAAATTTGTTTGATGTGTTTCCATTAAATGATTTTAAATATATTAAAAACTCATCATTAATACCATATATTACCATAATTTTTGTTTACATAGTTATCCACATTGAAAATATCATAGCATCGTTCATGTTGGTTGTTAAACCAACCGAAACAAGGACAAAATATAATTTAATCAATGAGTATGAACTTATTTAATTAAAATATCATTATAAAAATTACAATTAGATTTAATATTTTAATTAAGAGTTGTAAATAATATATAATAAGGTTAATAATGATGATTCATTAAAAAATAAATATATATCTTTGTTACACACTAAGTTGAAATTAGATATCCTTTGGAAACCTTCATTGATTTTGATGGATTTGGGCATCATTATTGAGAATATGGGATTAAAAATTGATATAGGATTTAGGTGGGTATTTAAGAAGACCTAGGATAGTAAAATAAATGGTGTGGATTGGAATGGGTGGATTATAGGTCCTTTTATTGAAGAGTTTGAGCACAAAATTAGAAAATATATAATCTTTAATGTTTGAGGAATAACGGATTATAAGTAAAGAGGATAAAAATGAAAAAAAGGTTGAGGATTATCCTAAAATAACTAATAAACGCATTTAAAAGATAATTTTTAGATATATTTTATCATTTTACTCACCAGCTGAACTATTTTCCTCATTTTAACCATTACTATTTAAACGCCTTTTTACCTTGGAAATATATATTTTTGAAAAAAATTGACCATATTATCTAATTTTGAGATTTTAATTCTATATATGAAATTAATTATTATGAATTTAATTTATAAAAGTGATAAAAATTACCTTTTAAATAAAAACATATAATTCAGAAAAAAATTATAAAAGAATCATTTTCAGACATTAAATGATTTTATTCTTATTTCAATCCAATTATTAAGCATTATTTTAATGATAATTTATTATTTTATTTATATAAACAATTTATATCATTAAAATCATTCATTAAATGTAATATATTTAAATAATTCTTAAAATATGAAAATATTTATGACAATATTAATAAAAAAAATATTTTTAAAATAAAATATTGTTTATAACATTAATAATTACATATTGGTAAAATCAAAATTTTAAATTATAAAACTTGTCAGTACCTTCTAATAATCCCTAAGGGTTGGATAAGAAATGGTGGTTGTTTTCGGTCATGATTCAATTAACAGATATCTTTTAATGATATCCATGATTTGAACTTCGACTACATATGATTTCTCTAAAGAAACACTTATTGAAGTTTAGTTTGGGCTTGATCAAGAGAAACCCCAGTGATGATACCTTATTCCTATGCCCAGACTAGTAAACCTCATATGTAAGTATGTTATTACATGATTTTTTTCTCCCTTTATTTATAAATTTTACAATGTTTACTTTTATTTATACTCACTGTATCAACGACTATACTATATACTCATCATATCAATGGCTATATTATAATTTTCACACCTCATGATTAGTTTATTTAAGTTTAAAATACTCTTTTAACTAACCTTATAATTAAAAAATTCATCACATTAATCACATTTACATAATGGTTAACTATATAAAAAATGATTGTATATGAACTGTTACTATATAGGTCTGACATCCATTTAATCCCAACATCCATATATTCCAAATGGTCATATAATGGTAATATTACACTGTTATATTCATATATATAACCTTTCTCAATTATTTATATCCATTCATCCAACTTTCTTAATTAAAATTTATCCCATATTTATGATGTTTTATGTTACTTAAATAGTTTTACTAAGTGATATGATCTTCATTGGAGAATACAAGGATGACTACTTTAAGCTTGAGGTCTTTTTATTTACTTGTGGTTTTACTATTATTGTAATTTTAATAATTAAATTTCATATAGATTACTTGTAATATTATTGTTCATTTAACTTTAAATTATAATATTCTACCTTAATGATATGAGAAATTTTTCTTCTCATATCGTTATTTCATATAAGGAAAGTTATTCAACACATGGTTATTACTAAAGGAAATTTTATACTAAAAATATGGGACATTACACTGACATTAGTACCTATGATAGTAGATGCGAGTAATGATATGTTTTAGTTATGATGATATAATTTTAATGATTTATATCATGACTGTAGTACCCCATGGTTTTAGGTATGTGGAATTTTTAGGCATTTTTATGTGTTTAAAGATCATGGGATGAGTTGGGAAGAGGTTGGGAGAGTTTGGAATGGTTTTGGATGAGTTTGGAGGCTTTGAAAGGGGTGCACGGTTTGAGCATGGTTAGTGGAAACTGTGTGGATTCCCTAGGAAACGGCACAACAGAGACAATAGGATTCACACGGCTAGCGCACAGTTTTCCAAACCGTGCAAGGAAACTATGCAGACCCTTGCTCTTGAGGTATTAGCGTGCACACGGTTAGCGCACAGTTTGCCAAACCATGCGTGATAACCATGCGACTGCTTTAAAATATGGTTATAAGTTCTGAGCTCCCTCAAGCTTAACCTATTTCACTCCAATATTCCTCCCACTCGTGGCTCACTTGGGTTATTTGGTTCTTAGGGGATGGATTAGCTTTCCCACTTGATTTTGAAGCATTTTGAAGAGGGTTCTTGGTGTTTTGAAGGTGATTGCTCCCGAGTAAGTCTTCTCTCATGGCTTCTTTGTGTTTGACTCTAGATCTTCTCTTTCCTCTTTCTTGGTTTTCTATATCTACACTTTTTTTGTGTAGATATAGTGTTTTTGTTTCCTTGGATGATGATTTGAAGGCTTGTGAATGTTAGGGAAGGGGATCTAGAGAGGTTTTGATGGTGAATTCGCCAGATTTGAGGTGCAATTGCTTGTGGGTCGATTTCTCAGGAACCCTAAAGGTAGATGGATTCTCTCTCGACTCCACTTGGTAAGAGATAATGGTTTTGGTTACAATTAATTTTTTGTGCTTGAAATTAATTACATTTAATGTGCGAAATTGGTTAGAAATCCCTTGGGTGATGTTTTGGGGATTTTTTGGAAAAAAGATGGTTTTTGGTGAAATGCTATTGTTGTGCATTTTAAAATAGAGATTTTAAAATGAGATACAATGGCTCATTTGTGAAAATTATTTATGGGAATGGTTTTCAATAAAAGGGTTTTTTTGTTTAAAAGCTATTTGGCATGGAAAATGGTTTTCAATAAATGGGTGATTTATTGAAGCGGATTGATATGCAATGGAATTGGTTGATTGCATGTGGTTGTGAACTTTGTGGGTTATATGCTTGGATTTGGATTTTTTTAATGTTTTATGTAAGTGGTGAGAAGTACCACTATAAAAAGGGGATGAATAGTATAAAGAAGGGCCACCATCAATGGTAAGTGGACGGGAAGGGCCACTTGGTGTGAATGGGTGAAATAGTTGGATGGAAGCTCCACCGTTTGGTTGTATGGTTGTTTTGTTGTGCATTGATTTGCAAAATGGAATTGTTGTGATAATGGGTAAATGATGAGATGGATTGTGGCATGTTCAGGTTGCTTTCCCTTGGTTTCTTGGTTTGGGTGTGATGACTTGGTAAGGGAATGTTTGGCTGATGAAAATGGTTGAACTTGTGGTTTAATTTATATAAACTGTTTTATATAAATGTGATAACGGTTTTATCCTAGTGGTGTGTATAGGGAAGTCATTTGGGGAAATCCTAGTGAGTTTTAGTACTCACCCCCTATTTTGGCACATTGGTGTCTTTGGAGATGATGTGTACCGTGACGTGGGAAAAGTTAAGGCATCTCCCCCCTTTAGTGGAGCTTTGTGATCCCTTGGTGGAGGATGGAGCATGGAGCTTGGTGTGGAGCTATGGCGGTGTCATGGCTGGTGGTTTTTTTGGTGTTTAGTTTTCGCAGTGTACTCTGATGTTTTGTGGACATGTTGGGTTGCGTTGATTTTGATTTGTTTTGTGGAACAACTTATTTGTCTTCTCGGAATGCATGGTTTGGAAATTTATTTGACATGCATCATATAGTGGCTGATAGTGGATGGTTTGATTGTTTTTGTCTTAAGGGAAAATTGTTCCCCAACTTGATCTTGAAGCCCTCGGCATTTATTGCCAGCCTTTGGCGTCTTGGGAACGTCTCTTAAGGCCTAGTATCCCTCACTGCCTCCTCAAGCCAATAAGTTAGGGGAGGGGTGTTACAAGTGGTATCAGTTTGTTCAGTGCTTTGGAGTTGATTCTCAGATTTGGTGTTGACATTCGTTTTGGTATACTTCTTGAGTTGGGATGGTAGTAAGGTGCAGGATTGTCAGAACTTGTAATGTATAGCATAAAATGACGTAACTAACCCTTTTATGTTGAAATTCAAGTTACAAGGGAGTTGGGTACAAAAGTGTTTTGGAGACACTTATAGGCATTGGATTTTTCATTGTGATGGTTGTAGCCAATGAGATGAGCATGACATGCATGGTAGAAATGACATCCCACTAGGATGCATATTTCATTGGGGTATAATGATCTATGGGCTGAATTGAGAAATTGTTTTTGCAAGAAATTTTAATGTGAATAAATTGGTATTTTGGAAATGGTTTGGTTTTCAAAATGGTGAAACATGGAACATGTGGAAAAGGTGGAAATCCTTGTTGTGATAGTGTTGTGTAATGTGATTTGAAATGGGATTTCTTAATGTCTATAGAAGTGAGACTCATGGTTGTTTGTTTTCTCTTTATAGGAATGGCACCGGGTAGGTATCATAGAGACCAACCAGAGGATGCTGCTGAGAATGTGGTTTCACCTGAGCCTCAGGTGAACCAACAGTTAGTGCAAAGCATAGTACAAGATTTCCAAGCTGTGGGAAGTGGGAACAAGGTGGATGAACCAAGGCATGTGGATCATGCGGTTCCATTTCAAAAGTAGAATCCGCCCATCTTTAGGTGTGATTCAGAGTTGGAGAGGGAAAAATCAGGGTTGAATAGAATGAATAAGATTTTCGAGTTCTTGGGAACACCAGTAGAGTTAAAAGTGAAGTTGGACACGTATATATTGGAAGATATTTCCCTTCAATGGTGGGAGTTGGTAGTCTAAGTGGGGACAAACCATATTATGATGTGGGAAGGATTTGATTAATTATTTAATAAACAATTCTAGCCACATACATTCAGAATTCAGCTTTTGACTGATTTCTTTAGTTTGAAGAAAGAGCATATGTCTGTGATGGAGTATGCAACTAATTTTATGAACATATTGAGGTTTTCACCTGAGGTGGCATGTAGAACGTCATTGAAGGGAATGATCCTTGAAGCGGGGTTAAGGCAAAAAATCTGTTCAAAGATAGCAGTGTTGTGTATAGATGATTACAACGAGATGGTGAATAGAGCCTCGGTGGCTAAGCGGGATCTGTTAGGCGCTCCGGGTGGAGGAAGCATGGTGGTACCCATATGGAATAGTGGGAACTCTAATGTTGGGTTCAAGAAAAGGAGGGACACTTATTCCCAGGGTGGGAATATGGCATATAATCCAATGGCAGCATCGTTAAATCTTCCTTCGAAGCCCCAGATAAATCTAGGATGTTTTCAGTGTGGTTCTACGAGCCACATCAAGTGGGATTGCACGACACAACCTCGAGCATGTCATAATTTTAAGAAGATGGGGAATCTGCAACGTTATTTTCAGAACACTCTAAGGTGAGATGCTTGTGACACTCCTCAGGGATCACAGAGGTCGTATTCTTTGATGGGACGGGGACGACAACATATCTATCGTCGGCAGAGTAAAGTGGGTCACAGTGATTCTCGGAATACCACGACGCCTCATCCGAGCAATAAAGAGGAGAGTGTGGTAAGAAAACATGTGTTCAGAGCTGATCAGGTTGTGGTGGATGATATGTCGGGACCATCCATGGTGCGAGGTACTATTCTTTTAAATTCTACCTTGATGCAAGTACTATTTGATATGGGTGATTCACACTCTTTTATTGTTGCATGTATGGTTTATTTGGTAGGTTTAAGGGTAGAAATGATGCCCCTAGTTTTGAAACTTCAAACTCCTCTAGGTCGAAGAGAGTGTCGAGCCTTCTTGCATAGAGAATGTTGTATTATTGTGGCCGAGGTTGAGATAACCTAGACTTTCTCAATTATTGAGATGGATTAGTATGATGTAATCCTAGGAAGGGATTGGCTGGTGGCGTTTAAGGATCACATTGATTGTGATGTGTGAACAGTGGCTTTTACGAAACACGATGGTGTTAGAAATCTATTTTGAGGAGAGAGGCATGAAAGGAAGGGTGCAACGGGTTTGTTGGCACCATTAGTGGGTATGTTATTATATCAGTTGGTGGTGTTGTCATTGGAATCGATAGAGGGTGTAGATTAGAGGGTTATTCCGACAGTGGTGGATCAGTTCATGGATGTTTTTCCTGAATAATTCTCTGGGTTACCTCTCGTAAGAGAAGTGGAGTTTATGATTGATCTCATTATGGGGACCAGTCCTACCTCACTTCCATATTACCGGATGGCACCTACTGAATTGCAGGAATTGAAAGTCTAGTTCCAAGAGTTATAAAACAAAGGGTTTATCTAGCCTAGCACGTCTTCGTGGTCAGCGCCAGTGTTGTTTGTGAAAAAGGCAGATGGAACCTTGAGGCTCTGTGTTTATTATCGTAGACTTAACAAAGTTACGATAAAGGATAGATATCCACTTCGACAAATTAATAATTTGTTCGATCTATTCAGGGGAGCCCAGTGGTTCTCCAAGATCGACCTGAGGTTGAGATATCATCAATTGCAGGTGAGGAAAGAGAATATTCCTAAAACAGCTTTCAGAAGTAGATATGAAAACTATGAATATGTGGTTATGCCCTTTGGTCTAACAAATGCGCTAGCGGTGTTCATGAAATTGATGAATCAGATATTTCAGAGATATCTAGATTCATTTGTGGTGGTGTTTGTAGACGATATTCTGGTATATTCAAAGACAAGGGTGGATCATGAGTAGCACTTGGCGACAATGCAGGGGATCTTGAGGGATCATCGTTTGTATTCCAAATTGTCAACGTGTGACTGTTGGATACAGGAAGTTCGTTTTCTTGTCCATGTGATTTCTGAAAGGGGTGTTTCAGTGGATCCGGAAAAGATAGAGGCCATTATCTCATGAAAACCACCAAATAATGTGTTTGAGATACATAGTTTTCTTGGTCTAGCTGGGTATTATCGGTGTTTTGTTCGTGATTTTTCACATTTGGCTTCGCTAATGATAGCTTTGAAAGGAAAGAATGTTCCATTCTAGTGGAATGAGAAGAGTCAGCAGTGTTTCGAAGTGCTAAAGGGTTGCCTTACATCAGCACCAATAATGGTTTTTCTAGAACCAGAAGAAGGGTATGTTCAGTATTGTGATGCATTAGGATCAGGGTTGGGGTGCGTTCTCATGAAATGGAATCATGTGGTTGTGTATGGATCACGACAATTGAGAGTGCATGAGAATAGCTACCCAACTCATGATTTGGAGTTGGCAACAATGGTCCATGCTTTGAAAGTGTGGCGTCATTATCTCTTCATTGAGAAATTCAATTTATATACAGATCATAAGAGATTGAAGAACATTTTCTCACAAAGAGATTTGATCTTTAGGAAAAGGAGATGGATGAAATATCTCCATATGTTTGATTTTGACTTAATGTACACACTGGGTAAGGGAAATTCGGTGGTGGATGCAATAAGTAGAAAATCATATGCTCAGGTGGTGAAACAGGCATCACACCAGTGGCAGTTGATGTCGATTATAGCTGATATGCGGTTGGAATGTGAGGTCCAGGGCGATAGAGCGCTATTCTTTCCAGTTTTGTTGATTCCTGACTTGGTTGGCCTGGTTAAAGAGGCACAAATATCTGATTCTTAGTGTGTGACCATGGGGTCAGGACTCAATAGTGGAGAGACCATTGAGGGTTGGAAACTGAATGGAGATTCAGTTTTGTGTTTTCAGAATGAGATGGTTGTACCCGTTTCTTTTCAGGAGGATCTTGTTAGGGCGTATCATCATTCCAGGTGGGATATTCATCCTAGAATTCAGAAAATTTATAAAGCATTGAAAGCGCAGTTCTGATGGACTGGTATGAAAAGAAGTGTGGATGAGTTTGTTTGGAGATTCCTGACTTGTCAGCAGGTCAAGGCAAAGCATCAGAGGCCAATGGGAATGTTGCAGTCTTTACCAATCAATGTTTGTAAGTGGGAGCAGATAGCGATTGATTTTATTACAGGTCTCCCAAGAAGGGTTAGAAATCACGATGCCATTTGGGTGATAGTGGATCAGCTAATGAAGTCGGCCCATTTCATCCCAATTCGTGAATCTCATATAGTGGAGGATCTGTCCAAAATCTATATCCGGTAGTTGGTAAAATGGAATGGTGTTCCATTTTCGATTGTATCAGATAAAGATCCAAGGTTTACATCTCATTTCTAGAAATCTTGGAAGCAAGCCCTTGGGACACAGTTGATGATGAGTACGACGTATCACCCTCAGACGGATGGTCAATACGAGAGGATGATAAAAACTATGGAGGATATGTTGCGGGCTTGTGTCATGGATTTTGGTGGCTCGTGAGAGGATCACCTGTCATTGGTTGAGTTCTCGTACAATAACAGTTATCCGGAATCCATACAAATGGCTCCATTAGAAGCATTGTATGGGCGGCCATGTCGTTCTCCACTATGTTGGGTGGAAACGGGTGAGTCCTCGATGGTTGGACTGAGCCTTTTCCAAGAGACTACGGAGAAGATCAAGTTGATCAGAAAGAGAATGGAGACGGCTCAGAGTCTTCAGAAATCATATGCGGATCATCATCGACTGCCATTGTCATTCAAGGTGAGTGATCATGTGTTCTTCAGGATCTCTCCTAGGTTGGGACATCATCAGTTTGGAAAGCAGGGAAAGTTATCTCCAAGGTATATTGGGCCTTTTGAGATTCATGAGAGGGCTGGTGAGGTGGATTATCGCTTGTCTTTGCCACCTAGGTTCAGTGCGACTCACAATGTGTTTCAGGTGTCGCAGTTGAAAAAGTATCAGCCGGATCGTGACCATGTGATTCGATGGGATCATGTTGATCAAGAACCAGATTCTTTGTTGGTGCATGTGCCTGCGCGGGATGTGGATAAGCAATAGAAAGTATTTCATGGTAAAAGCATCGGTTTGGTTCGTGTCTTTTGGCAACATGGTCAGATTCAAGAAGAGACTTGGGAGCAGGAGAAAGAGATGGTCGAGCAGTGGCTTGAGATCTTTCGGCAAAGGGCGGGTTCACTACTTTTTGAGGACGGAAAGTCCAATGGTGGGGAGAATGTAGTACCCCCCGGTTTGAAGTATGTGGCTTTTTTTATGAATTTTTATGTGTTTAAAGTGCATGGGATGAGTTGGGAAGAGGTTGGGAGAGTTTAGAATGGTTTTGGATGAGTTTGGAGGCTTTAAAAGGGCTGAATGGTTTGAGAATGGTTAGTGGAAACCGTGTGGATTCCCCAGGAAACCGTGTAAGGGAGACAGTAGGATTCGCATGTCCTGCACACCGTTTTCTAAACCCTGCGAGGAAACCGTGGAAACCCTTGCTCTCGAGGTAGTAGCGTGTGCACGGTTAGCTCACGGTTTTCCAAATCGTGCGGGCAAACCGTGTAGCCACTTAAAAATATGGTTATAAGTTCCGGGCTCCCTCGGGCTTAACCTATTTTACTCCAATATTCTTCCCACTCGTGGCTCAATTGGGTTATTTGGTTATCAGGGGGGGGGGGATGAGCTTTCCCACTCAATTTTGAAGCATTTTGAAGAGGGTTCTTGGTGTTTTGAAGGTGATTTATTCCGGGTAAGTTTTCTCTCATGGTTTATTTTTGTTTTCCTCTTGATCTTCTCTTCCCTCTTTCTTTATTTTCTATATCTACACTCATTGTGTGTATATCTAGGGTTTTGGTTGCCTTGGATGATTATTTTAAGGATTTTAAATGTTAGGGAAGGGGATCTAGATAGGTTTCGGTGGTGGGTTCACCGGATTCGAGGTGCGATTGCATGTGGGTTGATTTATCGGGAACCCTCAAGGTAGGTGGATTCTCTCTCGACTCATCTTGGTTATAGCTAATGGTTTTGGTTATAATTAATTTGTTGTGCTTGAAATTAATTGTGTTTAATGTGGGAAATTGGCTAGAAATCCCTTAGGTGATGTTTTGGGGATTTTTGGGAAAAAGAGGGTTTTTGGTGAAATGCTATTGTTGTGGATTTTAAAATGGATATTTTAAAATGGGATGCTATGGTTGACTTGTGAAAATGATTGATGGGAATGGTTTTCAATAAAGGGGTTGTTTTATTGAATAGTGTTTTTGTCATGGAAAATGGTTTTCAATAAATGGGTGATTTATTGAAGCGGATTGATATGCAATGGAATTGGTTGATTGCATGTGGTTGTGAACATGGTGGGTTATATGCTTGGATTTGGATTGTTTGAATGTTGTATGGAAGTGGCGAGAAGTACCACTATAAAAAGGGGATGGATAGTGGATGGAAGGGCCACCATCAATGGTAAGTGGATGGGAAGTGCCTCTTGGTGTGAATGAGTGAACTGATTGGACGGAAGCTCCACTGTTTGGTTGTATGGTTGTTTTATTGTGCATTGCTTTGCATAATGGAATTGTTGTACTAATGGGTAAATGATAATATGGATTATGGCATGTTTGGTTGGATTTCCCTTGGTTGCTTGGTTTGGGTGTGATGGCTTGGTAAGGGCATGTTTTTCTTATGAAAATGGTTGAACTTTTGGTTTAATTTATATAAAATGTTTTATATAAATATGCTAACAATTTTATCCTAGTGGCATGTGTAGGGAAGTAATTTGGGGAAATCCTACTGAGTTTTAGTACTCACCCCCTACTTTGGTAGGTTGTTGTCTTTGCAGATGTTGTGTACCGTGACGTGGACATAGGTAAGGCTCTCCCCCCTTTAGTGAAGCTTTGTGATCCCTTGGTGGAGCTTGGATCTTGGATATTGGTGTGTAGATGTGGTGGATTCATGGATGGTGGTGTTTTTTTCCTTGTACATTGGTATTATAACTTGTGATGTGTTCTTATTTATAAAGAAAATCGACTAAAAAATAAATAATTGAATGGTATTAAAATAAATTTTTATAATTTTTAGCCACAGGTGTTTGATATAAATTTTTCATTATAAATTTATATAGATGTAAATTCACTCATAAATATAAAATAATTAGCCAATGGAAAAGAAAATCAATGTGATAGAAATAGATAAAAAAAATTTCATTGGAGGTGGGCGCATATGATCTCCATCTTCCTAGTGGGTTAGTTTTAGAATCTAAAATATATTACAATGTTCCATCTATAAATAGAAATTTTACTTTTGTTTCATATCAGTATACTAGAGTAATTTTTTCATGATTGCGAAAAAAATTTATTCTTTATAAATCAATAATTTTTTATGAAAATAGGAATATGGTAAATTGTCTATATATAATATATATGGATAATCTAATATCTAACATTAAAATTATGAATCCCGTGGTTAATTATTTTTAATACACCTTCCTTTGACATTGTTTTCTTGGACATATAAATAATTAACATATATAGAGACTCTATAAGGATGAATTATTGGAATGATTTGATTATTAATAATTTGGTGTATGTGAATCTTATTTACTAAGGAAAAAACCAATGAAACCTTTGGTGAAAAAAAAGATACAATGGGATATTAGACATAATATATGGTTATTTATGTAGACAAATGAGTTCAAAATCAAGTATTAGTAATCATTATTTCATGAATTTTCCATAAAATTTTAATCAATATGGTTATGTGTTACTTATAAGGAACAAGTGTGAAACATTAGAAATATTCATTTTTTGAAGAATGAATTATATAGTCAACTCAGTACTAGTAAAAAATTAATATGATTAGTTAAATGAGTGTAATATTTATTTTTACAGATTTTTGATCATCTATGATATTATGAAATTATTTCATAACTCAAAACATCTGATTCTCCACGATGAGATTATGTATCTATAAGGATTAATCAGACCTTTTTGACATATCTTCACGGATGATGATTCAATATATACTTCCTATATATTTATGGTTTTATATTATTAAAGGAAATGATTTCCTTCTTATAAAAATTATATTTAGAGTGTATTTAATGATAGCATATGATATATTCAATGGTATTTGACTCAATTTTTCTTTCTTTGATGTTTGGAGTTGTGAATATTATGTGAAGAATAATGTTTTAGATAATCTTCGTCTAAAATTTTATATATTCCTATTTACTGGATATCCCAATGTAACTAATGGATATTATTTGAATTTTAAAACTAAGAACTGATTGTATGTTACTATAATATTTTTATTTATTGATAAGGTATGTATTTGTCAATGTAATATTAGGATGAAAATGGAACATATTTAATTTTAAGATGAAAAAACATGAATAGTTTCAAATATGGAATTTTAGATGGAAATATAAGAATTTATAGAGGTTTAACTAGGTAAAATATCATAATAAACTCATATATATAGTAGGATCCTAAGAGATACATATTTTTTATAAGAAATAATGATGATGTTGAGTTTATAGAAGATAAAACAATAAACTATCATGACACTATTGAGATATTTTATTCCAAGAAATGGTTATAGGCTATCAAATCAAAAATGGAATCCACGTAAAAAAATGTTTTCAAGTTGGTTGAACCACTTGATTGAGTAAGACTCATAGAGTGTAAGTGGGTTTCCTATATCAAAAATCATATAGATGGTTAATTTTCTAATTATAAAGATTTCTTGGGAGTAAAGGGTTATAAAACAATTCATGGTAATAACTATGAATAATCTTTTTCACCTATATCCATGAGGAAGACTACTGGGATTTTTCTTTACATAACTTCTTAATATGATTATGATATCTACTAATGTTATTTCAAAGAAACTTTCCTTTTTGAAACATTATTCAATAGTGTGTATATGATACAACTAAATGTTTTTGAAGATCTAAATAGTATTTTTATGGTATGAAAATGGCAATAATAAATATATGGGTTTCATAAATTTTCTTGGATTTGGAATATCCATTTTGATGATTTAGACAAAGAGTTTTGTTTCATCTAAAATATAGATAAGTCTGGTGCATGTAAATGGGATAGTGGAAATGCGATCATATTTTTAATGTTGTATGTGAATGGTGTACCAATATTTAAAAATTAAATTCTTAGTTTAATGTTTTTAAAGAATGTTATTTGAATATGATTATCAATCAAAGACATGTAAGATGTTTCCTATATCCTAGGTATCAAGATCTATCCAGATAGACTAGACCGGTTGGTTGGTCTGTTGGAGTTGGTTCCCTATAACCAACTTATGTGTACTTTTTTAATAACACGTATTCATTTTTATGAATATTAATAAACTCTTATTAGTTCATGATTGTTCATCTTCATAACATATTATGTGATAATCTTTTAAGAGTAGATATCACACTAAAAAGTCAAAGAATTTCCCCACTGTGATGAGAACCCAGAAGTTTCACATCAGTATTCTTAAATATATGTTCTATAGCTACATTAAATCATTTGAGGAGAAAAATGATAGAAGCTATCAGGGGTGTAGACTCATAATACTTTGAGGCACCTTATCATGGTGTACTTCTTTAGTAATATCCAATGTACGATATTATGTGAAAGAGACCCATTAGTGGGGAATCCACATTTATATGTGTCATTGGATGTTCCTATATATAAAAAAGTGTATTGATACTTAGACTTTAAAATTATTATTAATGAGTATTATAAGCCCTGTACTTTGAGGTATTGATGAAAATAGTGCTGATTTATGTTTTTGGAAAGGTAAGATCCGTTAGGTGCCTCATAAGTAATATTTCATTAATGAATAATGCAAGAAATTATTTTCTACCTTTTATTATTTAATTATAGATTATATCTCACACCTGTTTATGGAAATGATATAGCCTAAATAAATCTTTGTCCATGGTATTCTATAGGTAAGTTCAGTGTCTAGAAATTCAAAGAAAGTGACATTGAGCACATAGGTTGATGGCACCAACAAGAAACCTGCCTGATTAGAGATATCACGATAAATGGATTACATTACATCGTAAGAATCCATATGAGGTATTATGTCATTACAACATTAAATTATTTCTCTATGGGTGTCTTTTCTTATTTTTAGACACTAACCTTGGACTTAAGATTGCTTCTCCTAATTCCACTAAGAAAAAGGCATAAATGGTTACATAATATTATTATATTATTATTTATTATTTAAAAACATGAATAAATATTATTTCCCCACATGATTTAATAATTATTTAAATTTTCATGATTCCATATATTCCATCACCTGTTATTCGAGAGAATATTATGCGATAAGAATATTTAATAAATATCTATTTACAATTTAGTGTATATAATATTTTGTTTATTTATTATAGATTAATTAAGTGATATATTTTTATTAAATAAATATTTATTATTCAAGGACACATAAAAATTTTCGATGAATGGAAGACAAAGTTTAATTGTCCAGTGGAAAATAATTTATATTTTTTATTATTTGAATAAATAATACTTAATTTAATTTGTGAGTTTAGTGCATGTCACTAAATAATAATGATATATTATTATAGACATTGGGTTCTATAGGGATTATAGAAATAATAAAGGATTCATGTGTAATAATTATTTTCTAACACAATCAGTATATATACCCAATTATATTATTTTATTAACAGATCCAATTAATTTTTTTGCACAATGACATCTGGAGAGAATACTCTCAAGTCCTAGAGAGATATCTCTACCAAAACACTCTCAATAATAGAGATCTATCTTCCTCCACCTTCCACTCTCGAGTCTAGATATAGATTAAGGAGACTCCTTTGGAAGTGAATCTCAGGGTGATTAAAGGAAAATGATGCAAGCATTAGGATCTGCAATGCCATCATCGAAAGAATCCTACAACAATGTTCAGAGGTTCATGGAACATGTTTGGATCAATGTTAGAGGGAAAATATTACTGATACCTAAAATTAAATGACAATATTACTTAGATACATTTTAAAATCTGTCAATGAAAAAATAATTTTTCAAAAGATAATTATTTAATTTCATAAATTAATAAAAAAATAATATGTGATGATCTTGATCTTTGGTTGTAGAATTTATACACTATCTATATTGTTTTATTCAATTTCTTTGATCATGAAATTCATCATCATGTAAATATAATATGAAAAAAGGATCATGAAAAAAATAAATTTGGGTACATACCATCCAACGCATCCACTATGCTTGAAAACGACAAGTGGTATCAGAGAAGGTCATAGGATTATTTATAATTATTTAAATATAATTGATTGATTTATGCATTTTTCGTTGGATTTTAATTAAAGTTTAATCATTATTTAATCATAATTGTTATATATTTTTTATTTCTTTTTTTGTTTCTCTTAAGTATATTCAAATAGATTAATTTTATGAATGAAATATATTCAAAAAACTCATTCATAGGTTCCAAGGATTCTTGATAGATAACACAAGAGTACAATCCATGTAACCCGAAGGTACATGTCATGTACTAGTGTTTCAAAAACCCTAAATTATTTATCAATTAATTCATTTCATACAAATTTATTTAATGTCAAGAATTTAATTTTACACCATGAGTTGAGTGGGCCATCCTTGCACGCAGTCAGACAAAGTATACACTGTGCAACTTTAGTACACGATGTGTAGACCTTTGGTCACAAATGGGCCATGTATCCAATTACACGACCGATATGAATGGTAACCATGTAACTTGAAGACCACATGTCATATAGACCATGTACATTCCTTGTAATACAAAATTTTTCATGGTATGTTTACCCACCAAGTCCCTTAGCATGTTATGTAGATAGAATCTGATAAGAATACATGTTGTGTAGCTCCAACGTACACACCATGTAATTTTACCAAATTATGCAGAATAACAATTAATTTATCATTCTATAAAAACCATATCAACATGTGTTTTTTATGGTCATTAAGTTGATAGTACACTAAATATAATGGGTTATATAGATATATATATCTATGTGTGTGTGTGTGTTATTTTGTGGGTGTGTCTAATTAATTTCTGCATAATGTTCAGATATGAAAATTATGTAAAATTCATATTATATTTATTACTAAACACACAGTGAAGAATAACTTGAAACATAAATACCATATATTCTTTGAGGTCATAAATTTTATAGTACATTCCATGAAATTATCTGATAAGTCATGTATGCTCCATGTTGCAAGAGTAAAAATTATAGGAGTATAATATATATTGGGTAGTTCGGACGGGTACAAATCATGTTTCCTCCATGGAATATTTTTTAACTATAAATATTTAATTTTAAGTAAATTTATTTATTTTGTTTAAAATTGTGATGGGTGATAGTATCAAAGAAATTAAAATTATAATTAAGATTAAATAATTGATTAATTAATGAAGAAAATTAATTTATTCAAGTACAATTTATCTTAAATAATAATGATTATAATTGAATTCTAATATTATTAAATGTATAAATTTTTGCATGAATTTGGATTACCCTAATTATAGACAAAACATTTTTATGTGATTGGTTTCATTTAATTTATTGTTAAATTAATTTTTTGGAATGTGTGTCAACTCTCCTCTAATTATGTAAGGGCCTCCATGCCCATGGTTTCTTCTGTGTAAACCCGTTAACTAACCCTTTGGTTCCATCTTATGCATGTTAGTAAAATCAAATATAATGGATGGAGGTTTCATGATAGTGGTGGTATTTTAAGTTTAGATCCAAGGAAAAAAAATCCAATAGTGATACATAGGTGCGCAGGTGTAAAGCTGCAACATGAACAAAAATTGGTTCAAAGTGTTTTCCCTCTAAGTCAAAAATTAATTTATCATTCACTTGATAATCTTACCATAAGTGAAATATAATTATCATAACACTTTATTATTTTATTTATATTAATTTCTATGGTAATTTTATTATGGATTTTTCCACAATCATATTAATTAATGAATTATGAAGCATGCAAGATAGAACTAAAATAAATTGACTTATGCGTAAATATTATCTAATACATGGTTAACCACTTAAGTAAATCCACTTAATATTAACAAGAATTTAATAAATATAATAATTGTAAATTTATGCATAACAGATAAAATCCCTCTATATATATTAAGCCATTATATCCATCAACTACTTTAGTTAAAATGGAACCATAGTTCAAAGTGCCTGACCAACCATAGTTGGGGTGTTTCCAATTATCTTGGAATTATAACTTGAAGTTTTTTATTGACGTAAATTATTTCACATAAATGGTTAACTTCAAAATTATTACTTGGTGTAACTAATAGTAAATGGATGAGGAAATCCAATGATAGATTTATGGATTGGGGAGTCCACTCAACATGTGAAGGAATTTTGAGTTAATACCATTGGAATTTTAAATATGTAGAAACCAAACGCTAGAAATCCTAGAGCTGGTGTCATGCTAATATTACATTGGAATTATGACAAGGAATCAAATCCTGAAGGGCCGAAGAGTCTGGAAGCCTTTGTAAACTAGATACATACATGAGTAATCTTGTATTACAAATCAATACACTAATTATGACATAGTTTTTTCAAGGATAATAACTTTATTTTATCCAGTGTATCATTACATATATTTTTTAGTATACTTATTGAATTATAGGGGAAAGGAAATAAAATAATGTTGAGTTCAAATGCTCGTTAATAGTTAAGTATAGTAGAATTAATAATGAATAAATGGGAATAATAAATATTTCATGGTAAAAAATGAACACACATGCCATAAAATCAATAAAATGAATGGATAAAAAATATAGAAATGTAAATAAACAGAAACAAAACCATTTAAAATAACTTGATAATACACAATCAATATGTAAATGTAATAAAATGATAACACATGTCATTCAATCAATGAACTAAGAATGAAATGCATCCATAGATATGTCGACACAAAATATAATGGATAAATAATAACGAGGTCAAAATGAAGGTAATGGTTAATTATTGGACATCATGTCCAAGGCTCATGAAAACCTATACCATAAAGATATTTAACAATATGGTTCAAAACTATTGGTAGAAACCTATTTAATTTTTTCAATTAATTTTTCTAATGAGAACCTATTGATGCATCGAGGGGATATATAAAGTCTTTTCCCCACAAATCCTTACCCATACAAAGCATAAATCATATCGAATAATCGATTTAATTAATAGAAAATATTATTTATAAAATATTCATATTGAATTAATAATATGTATTTATAAATATTTCCCAAGATTGTTAAATAACTGTCAAAGTAAACACCGTATGTAAAATAATATACGGTTTAGATAATAATATCCATCGTATGAGAAGATAGATATTTAATAAAAATGTAATATACCATAAAGGGATCATAATAAAGTTATTGTTTCAAGATAATGTTAACAATCAAAAAATATATTTATACTGAAAGGCTAATCATTAAACACGTTCTAGAGGAAAATATTCTTTAAACATTCCAAATAGTCCCATACATCTTTGAAACATTTAAACCATAATTCCCATGAAGGAATAACATTAAATGAACGTTTTGGATACCATTAATTTAAAAGGATTTTTGATATAATATATAAAAAGGGGAATAAGATACACCACACAATATAAGTAAGTGGTGAATATGACATTTATCTCGCATATGTAAAAAAGTGGCAGGAAATTCCATTACCTTGTGTTTCATTTAGGGTAAACATACTTTAAATTCACGTGTAATAGTTTTAAACTTTTAAATAACTTATAAAAATAAATTATTTATATCTATAATTTCGTATATTAACTTCTTGTAGTATCTTATTACCAGTTTGTTAATAATCTTTCATTATTTTCACTATTTTGGGTGTTAATTTCCTAGTTTTTCGATTATGTTTTGACTTTCTACTTACATAGATCATGGTTTCATTGTATAAATAATTTAAAACTTGATGTAAATATCATATATATTCAGTATATACGTATTTATTATAATCTAAATTATTTTTAGATAACAAATGGAATGCACCGTTCATGGAGATGGTAGGCCATACGTACGCATGAATGCTACATTCATTTATTTTTCATATCAAAAGAATGAAAAGTAAATTATATATATCTATATTATAATTATAGAATAATATTTTTTAATATATTTCATATAGTTTTATTAAAACCATCCTCTATATATTCCATGTATAGTGTGAACGAATCACATCACTTTAAGGGGGATGTAGTCCACACTTCCAAAAACGATGTTATCGTATTTACAAAAAATGGAAATAATAATGGTATATGTTATATAAAAACTAAATAATAATAAATATATTATAAATATCATATATATGATATATAAAAAGCATTTACATCATAATTTCCAACCATTATAGGCAATAAAGTAAAAATGAATGACATTGTTTTGTGAGGTAGTAGTTCACCGTACACATAAATGGTAAGTTTGTTACCCATTAGATTAAAGTGTGTGTAAGTGTAGGTAAATAAATATAATTAAAAAATATCAGTATATTTAGGATACCTTTTTTATTATATAAACATGTAATAATAATATATAGGTTGGATAATGAAAATGAAGAAAAAGAGCTCGAGGAATGATGTTACCTCTTATGCGGATAACCCATTTTGGTTTGTATCAAGGGCTTCTTTAGATGGATTTATTCCGAATTTTAGCCTTATATGATTAGAGGAGGTATGTTTAGGATATATTTGGGAAGATATTTTTATTTTAAAATTGTATTTATAGGAGTGAGTAAGTGGGAGAAAGTGGATTTATAGGTGTGAGGAAGTGGGAGGGGTGAGTGTCTTTTTATAGTGGAGGTGGCGTGGTATTCTTGCAAATTTTTGAAATGTGGATTCCACCCATATTTTTCCTAATATAATTAGATATACTATTGTTCATAAGTCTATTAAAGGGAGTATAGGATCTAAATATGGCCATATAATGTATTTTTTAAAAGATTATAGGTCATTATGCACTTTAATATTAAGGTTTATTCTATTGTTAAGCTAATTTTCCTCTTAATCTTTGTAATTAATTTTTATTGTATTCACTAATATTAACAGTCAAAAACTAATTTTAAATTATTATACATTATAAAATTTTATTATTCCAAATTCGGAATCTATATTTCCAAATTTCAATCATGTAAGTTTCAAAAATTAATATAAATTTAATCCCACAAATGGGACAATAATGTGGGTTTTAAAAGTAAAAAACATTCAAAAGTTTTCTAAGTTTTTATATACAATTTGAAATATAAATTTATTAAAATGATCTATATTTGGATTAAATGATAATATATATATATAATTAAACATTAGAAGAAATTTAAAATATAATTTATTCTTATAAATAAATCATATGAAGAGCTAGTTTTGAATTTAAAATTCAGTATTGTTCACTATTCATCAAAAAATGAAACATAACAAAAAAATACGAAAAATACACTGTAAGATATTTTTTATATTCTTATTTAAAATATGATTTTTATTTTGAAATATATGTTTAATAAAAGTTCCCAAAATTGGATTTAAAATAGGTTCACCATTAAAAGGCAGCCAAAGTCCCTTTATAAAAATATAGGGTTTTATGTGTAATATTGGTTTTGTTCTTATCTTATGTCTATATAATATATTGGATAAATATCCAAAAAAAATATTGAATATATAGTATATAAATTAAATTATAATAATCCACTAATATTAATTAATTTAAATTATAAGATCAATCATCTTTTTCACATTAAAATAGTCATATAAAATCATTCCCTTTATATTCCTTTGGTTTTTATATAAATTAATAATTAATAGTAAACCAATGAATTAGAATATATATTTTAATAATTTACTTAATCCAATTCATGACAATCAATTTAATGCCTAGGTTATATCTTATTATATTAAATAATAATATTTTAATAATATATTATTTTGTGGTAAGACTCGGTCTTTTGTGTTATTCATGCCATCAAGGAAGGTCAGTCTTGCGTGTAGCGCAAGATAACATTAGTGTTTCATATAGTGAAATATAAAATTTACGATTCATATAACCTAATATTAACTTGGTGTTATATATAAAGAAATCTAGGACCAAAAATTAAATTTATTCTAAAATAAATATATTATGTAGTCTTGGAGTGTTACATTCTCGCCAAATAAATAAATTATATCCTCACAACTCAAAATTGATCTTGATAATCAAGGTATTGATATTTTAAAATAAAATATTTTTAAAAACGCACATCATGAATAGGTTTAATAACATATATTCTTAATAAGAGAGAAAGATAAGTACGATGGTCACGTAACAAGGTTACTTAATAGGAGAACATAGGTGTGAAATAAAAACATGGATATAAAAGAAAAATATGGAAATAAAGTTCTAATGTAGAGTGCTAGAGAACATGTTAAGATGAAAGTTGATGACAACAAATCCTTAAAACATTGTTATGAAAAGGAAATTTATATCATAAAAAATGATGATAATATGACCAAATTTTTCTTTCAGGAACCATTCTTCTATAGTTGAGGAATTCTTTCACTCTACCAGAATATAAGTAAATATTAATTTCTATTTCATAAATACAATATTATCCTTTATTTTTTCCTTGAACTATTTATATTTCATTTCTTACAACAAGATTCATCATGTGGTTAAGTAATACCTTAATTTGTAAAACCTAATCCAAATATCAACTTAGACTATTTCATAAATGATTAAATTTTCCAAAATATTATGATCTAACACTTTGTAAGGAAGGTCATTGAATATCAAAATTGAACTTATCATTAGCCTTAAATAAACATGAAATAACTCTTAATTATAACATTACAAACATCTTAATACCTCCATATTTTATTCTCTTGAAATATGGTAGTAACATGAATTACAATAAAACATTATTGGAAAAATGAATTCTTCTTTATTCCTTAAGTAAAACCCTTATTATTGGATATATTACGTTAATCCAAAATTGTTTTAAACTCTATCAATGATAGCATAAACCACTTTTTCAAAAAATAATTAATTAGTTCCAACATAATAACACATATCCAAATCAATAATTTATTTATCAAAACAACATTTTATGAAGATTAGGAACATTTTGAGGCTTATCATTCCCTCAACCATGTATTTTCCAAAAACAATAACTTGCTACAGATTGATATTTCTTGGTACTATTCAATATATGATCTCAAATATTTAATGAAAAGGTAATATAGTATAATACTTAAATTTTTCATAATTAATATGTTGATAATTCCATCATTTAAATAATTATAAAATATATTTCTTAGATCCAAATGCATAAATACAATAATCATTCCACTTCGGTTATGTCAATTACATATGCTTGATCTTTATCACTTATCTTCTTCAGAGATATATTCCACTGATGATTGGGAAATTCATTGGAAATGAGCCCCATCTCCATTAGATTGTAAAACTAAATATCTACATTTTTCCTCTTCCCTTTACCTTATTTTCCCTAGTGAACCTTTTCTTTTCACTAAATATAATCTCCCAGTCCTTTCAAGCATTCACCAACATGATTTATTCCGTAGTTATCACATATGGTAAAATCCTTCTTTCCATTTTCCCTTTATCTATAATATCCTCTCCCTTACTATTCTTCCATTTCTTCGCTTTTAATCCATAATACTTGGAGAATTATTTCTCTATCTAGATATCGTATTAAACTATTTCATCGTTTGAAGAAATTTTTTTGAGACAATAGTTCCCTTTAGAGACTAGGCTTAAGACACTCAAACAAATCGTCAATACTACACTCCATGTTTCATATATAATCTATAGAATACCTAGATAACCTTTTTAGGTAGCTTCATAATCTACAAAACTTTCTTCATCCTTTTTTTAATATATGTAAATTTCTATTCATCTCGATTTATTGATTTCGGAGGAAGTGTTTATCACTAAATGTCTCCTTTAAAGTTAATTATTCAATGAGTTCTATTTATTCTTACTCCCTAGTATTCTAGATCAATGACCACCATTGATATTTATCACCATTTTTTGGAAAAGGTCTCTGAAGGTTTCCTATTGGTATGTTTTGGGTGTGGTTGTGTTTGTTGACAAAGCTAGATGATCGCGAATGAGAATGGATTGTGTTTGCTGAAGACAGGTTTTTAAGGTGGCACAGTTTCCCAGTGTTTAACAAATTTTTGGGACTCAAACTCAATAGTTTTATGTTGTAAATGGAATTATTTATTCATGGGAAGGAATTGTATGAAAAAGGTTGAAGAAAATCGACAAAGGGTGAGAACCACATACCATTATTCCTGGGCCATGTACGATGTTCTGGGAATGGTAAGCGGATTGGCGGAAATGGTACGCAGGTGCAGTTTATAGTGGGAGGCGGTGTAGTACGTGGATGGATTGATGTTGGAGGAAGATATCGATCGATTATGAGCATAGGTGTTATGTGGGGAGCGTATGAAAAATGGTTCGCGGGTGGCTTGCAGTTCATAGCGGTAGAAGGATCAGTATGCAATGGACACTAAATCAAAGATTTGGTAATTCTTGGATTAGTGGTTTTGCGAATATATTTTCCTATATAAGAATCTCTAATCCCACCCATTACTATAGATATTGAACATCATTTGAGAACATATTTTTCTCTGGGAATTCAGAAAATTCCAAAAGTGGTTCTCGATGAAGGTGTTTGCGGGGATTCTTAACCCACAAAGGAAGACCTGTACATAGAAAAGGAAGTATGATACATAGAAGGAGTTGTATCAGTAAGTGGAGGAGGAATATTTGGTGTGATAGAGAAAGAATTTTGAAAGAATTATGTGGATGGAGTGATCCAGTATGCGGAAGCGAAGACAGTCCACGAACAGAGAATAGTTTGCAGTAGGATGGGTTTCCTAAAGAGATTTTCGGAATCGGTATGTGGTAGCGGTACGCTATCACGAAGGTGGAGGTAGTCCACAGACAGAGGGGGTTCGCAAAAGAGGAAGTAATACATGGAGTAGGAGGTTCGCGTACCAAACCCAGTACTCAATACATAGGAGAGGAAGGTGGTTCATAGTTTTCTCAAGGAAGCTTGAAGAAGCTTAAATTCAGTTTGCAAAAGTAATTTCTGATAGCTAGCAGTATCCGGGATGGTGGATTTCTTCTGCGGGTGAAAAAGGAACTTCAAAATAGCATCTATATATAGTTATGGATATATAAATTCATGAATATGAAGGAACCTACTTGTCTATAAAATGTGTTTAACCTACAATTTGATAAACTATGAGTGGATTCCTTTCCAAGATTAATGACAAAAGGAAGAGGAAGGCGATGACCAGTTCAACCGGAAGTGAGCCAGAGAAAGAGGTATAGAGAGTGACCCCTAGGAATGTAGGGATCATACACTAAACCTTGTAAAGGTAGGGAGCCTGGGCATAAAAGATCTAGCCCTAAAATTGTACTCATTATTAGCAGTGAGCCTTAGTGAATTTGGTATATTAGCACATTGTCGTTGTATACTCCTTGGACATAGCCTAGTAAGGGTGAACCTAGTAAAAATTGCTATGTCTCGTTCTTGATTTCATATCCATTCGTATACTACTATGGGAGGAAGATAAAATTGAGTTTTGTCTAACAACAGAACAAGATCTGAATGAGAACATGTTTTAATCTCTCATACCCTGATTTACCCCCCTCTCAGGGTATTCTACCTAGTGGACCTAACACAATTAATAAAATATACTATAAGTGTTACCTTTTCCTTTTCACTATATCCCAATTCCATGAATACCTTCTCTGAAGACTTAATACATTTATCAATAACCATTAGGCATGTAGTCCCACTATGTGATGGAGGAATCTATCACATAAAGTGATCCAATACAGGATATTCTCCCTGTGGAACATGTTTCTCCATTAGGTAAAGGTTATTTTTCATAACCTAATTAATCTTTCCTAATATATCTATAATATGATCTATTCCAATACAAACTGTATTAGTTTCCTTAGTAGGGTAATATATACATTTTCCATGAGTTGTGATACCATTATTTGTTTCAGGCACCATTTATAAAAAAATGTCAGATACTATATTAGATAATAACATTATGTAATATAACATACAATCACAAAATTAGTGTAACACTAATCATTAATTGAAAATGTTTTCCATAACTAATATCATAATAATAACCATGATTTATTTGGAAATATCTCTACATTAATGTCCTTCATAATTGTTTGTAATGAAAATGTGAATTAATCTAAGAGTATCCCCTAAGAGTGTTAAAGTTGGTGTGCAATAAGGCCCATTTTCATTTACTAGGTTACACTTAGTTAGGATCGATACACCTTGTTAGAGTTGATACCCCTAGGTACATATGTTCTAGAATAACATCTAATTGTAGTATCGAGATAAGTTTTTATTTCTATGAAGACTTACATTATCTCTCCATTATAAATCTTCTAGGATGTTCTTCTATACTTATTCTCTATGTCTATCTTAGGGTTATGTTCCCTACTCTATCTTTTATATATCTAGTTTACAAGGCCACTATTAAACTCCATCTGAAACAAATTGTGACACCCTGACCCTAGAAATCATGGGGACGATGTCACGATTGTATTATATTAGTACAATTAAAAATAAGTAAATCCCAAAGGACTGAAGAGTTTATTAGTACTGGTAAATTATATACATACATGAGTCTTGTATTACAAATCTATACGCTAATTTAAACATTATTTTTTCTCTTTTGCAGGTAATAACTTTATTCCATCTTGTGTATCATTTTATATATTTCTTAGTATACTTATTGGATTTATGGGGAATGTAAATAAAATAATTTTGAACTCAAATTCTTAGTAATGTTTAAGTATAGTGGAATAAATAAGGAATAAATGATCATAATCGATATAGAAAGGTAAAAACTAGACACACATGCCATAAAATCAATAAAATTAATGGATAAACAATATTGAAAGGTAAATTAATGAAAACACATTCCATTTAAAATAACTGGAAAAGGAATAATCAATTTGGAAAGGTAAGAAACTGAAAACACATGTTATTCAATCCATAAACTAAGAATAAAATGCATTCATATATATGGTGATGAAAAATATAATGGATAAATAATATCTAGGTCAAAATTAACGCAATGATTAATTATTAGATGCCATGTATGAGTCACATAAAAACAAATACCATCAATATATTTCAAAATAATGTCTATGACTATAGGTAGAAACTTGGTTAATTTTCTCCACTAATTTATCTCATAAGAACCTATCGATGCATCGAGGGGCTCTATAAGGTTTGGTCCCCACCCATCATTACTTGTAAAAATAATTATTCATATTGAATAATCGATTTAATTAATAGAAAACATTCCTTATAAAAATATTCATTTTTTAAAAAGAATATTTTTTATCAATATTTCCCCATATAGTCAAATAACTATCAAAGTAAACACTGTTTATAAAATGATCTATTGTTTAGGAAATAATAATATCTATCATATGAGAATGTGAATATTTAAGAAAAATTTAATTTACCATAAAAGGATCATAATAAAGTTATTGTTTCAAGATAAAGTTAACAATCACAAAAGAAATTGAGATTCTAAATGTAAACATTAAACACATTCTTGAAGAAAATAATCTTTAAACATTCCAAAGTATCCCATACCACTTTGAAACATTGAAATCATAATTCCCATGAATGTATAACATTAAATGAAATATTTTCATACCATGAAGATAAAAGTTTTTATGATATAATATATCAAAATGGGAAGTATGTACAACACAAAAAATAATAATGTGGGGAATATGACATTTATCTCACATATGTAAAAAGTGAGAGGAAAATAAAATTCCTTGTGTTTCCTTTAGGGTGAACATCCTTTAACATTCGTTATAAAAGTTTTAAACATGTTAATAACTTATATAGGAAGAATATTTATATCTATAATATCATATATTAACTTTTTAAAATATCTTATTTCTCATTTGTTAATAATATTTCGTTATTTTTACTATTTCGGGAGTTAATTGCCTAGTTTTTTGAGTATGTTTTGACTTGTTACTTGTTGTTCTTATAATTTTTATCTTGATTTAATATTCTTAGGAATATAAAACATGATGTAAATATCATATATATTAAGTATATATGTATCTATAAAACAAAAAATATTTGGGGATAATAAATCAAATGCACCATTCATGGAGATGGTGGGTAGTATGTATGCACGAATGATACATTCATTTGTTTTTCATATTAAAAGAATAAAAATTTAATTATATATATGTATATTATAATTCAGGTATCATATTTTTTTCATATAGGTCATATAGGTTTCTTAAAACTATCCTCTATACATTCCATGTATAGTGTGAAAGAATCACATCGCTTTGAGTATGTAGTAGTCCACACTTACACAAACAATGTTATCATATGTACAAAAAATGGAAATCAAAAGGGTGTATAGTATATAAAACTTAAATAATCATAAATAATCATAAATATAATAAATATAATTTGTATAATATGTATAATATGTATAATATATATAATATATATAATATATATGATATATATCGTATATAAATAGATTTTACTTCATAAATACCAACCATGATAGGTGGTAAAGAAAAAAATAATGACATCATTTTGTGAGGCAATAGTTCACTGTACACATAAATGGTAAGTTAGTTTCCCATTAGATTGAAGTGTGTGTAATTTTTGGAATAAATATTTGAATAAAAATATCTCAGTATATTGGGTAAACGTTTTTTTATTATATAATCAAATAATAAGAATATTTTAGGGGGCGTAGAATAAAAATAATGCAAAAGAGATTAAGGAAGGGCGTTAACTCTAATTTGGGTAACTCTTTTTGGTTTTCACCAAAGGGATTCCATGGATGAATTTATTCTCAAGGTGTGGATTCCATGTTTAGGGTATGTATGTTGAGGATATATTTGGGTATATCATGATCAATCCAAAGTGTCTCGAGAATTGTGAGAATGTTGGAGGGGTGAGTGCCTTTTTATAGTGGAGGAGGAGTGGAATTCTTGTAAATTTTGAAAATGTGAATTCCACCCACGATTTACTATGAAATGTGGAATAAATAATTTTATAATGTAGCCAAAAGGTATTATAGGTTTTAAATATGGATATAAAATGGATTTTAGACAGGTTTATTACTCATTTAGGGCCTTAAGTTTATGGTTTAGTCTCTTATTAAGATAATTTTCCTCTTAATCATTGTAATTAATTTTAATTACATTCACTAATATTTTTGGTGAAAAAATAAGTTTACCTTATTAGAAATTATAAATTATGATGATTCAAAATATGAAACCAATTTTTTCAAACTCAAATCATATAACTGGAATAGATTAATTTAAATTTAATCACAAAGATAGGACGAAAATGTGGGTTTTTTAAATTAAAAAACATTCAAAAGTTTAAAAAGTTTTTATATCCAATTTCAAAGGAATTTTTTTACAATGATATAAATTAGATTAATAAATAAAAAATTGATATAATTAAACATTAAAAGCTATTTAAAAGATAATTTAACCTTATAAATAAATTATATAAAAATACAATTTTGAATTAAAATTCAGTATTTTCACTATTCATCAAAAAATGAAACATCATATAAATACACCAAAAATTAACCCTATGATAATTTTTAACTTATTATTTAAAATATGAATTTTATTTTGTCATATAATATTTATAAAAGTTCAAAAAATTACGTTGAAAATAGTTTTTCCATTAAAAGGAAACAAAAGTGCCTTTATACAAACAATGGGTTTTATGTGTAATATTGGGTTTATTTTTATCATTAGTCTATCAAATATATTGGATAAATATCAAAAATATTTTTATTTAATATATAATATATAAATTTAATTAAAATAATCCACTAATCTTAATTAACATAACTTATTAATCTAAATCTCATTTTTCACGTAAAAATATTCTTTTATAAAATAATTCTCTTTATATTTATTTGGTTTATATATTCATTTATAATTAATAAAACCAATGAATTAAACTATATGTTTTCATAATTTAGATAACATTATTCATAACCATCATTTTAACAGCAAGTTTATATCTTGTTATATTAAATAATAATATTTGAATAATATATTTTTGTGTGATAAATCTCAGTTTTCTGTGTTACACAAGCCATCGAGGAAGGTCAGTCATGCATGTACCGCAAGCTAGCCTAGGTGTTCCATGTATAACAATCTAAACATTATGTTTCATATAACATAAGAATAAATTATTTTTTCGTATAAATAAATATTGGAACAAAAATTAAATTTATTCTAAAAGGAAAATATGGTAATGTCTTTGGGAGATAAATATTGCCTACCTAAAACACTTCAAATTGATTGATTGACTATTATTATGGTGATGATAGGAGGAATATGGATCCTTTAAACTATAATTTCAAATAAATAGGATATTCAAAATTTAATTGTGATTTATATTATGTTTTGATAAAATTGTTAGAGATTAATAAATATATTGTTTATTTATTTGTATAAATTTTATCAGATGAAGTAATAAAAATATACTCATCTTATTTATGGAAGCAAAAATAAAATTACTTCAAACATAGAACTATAATCCATACATTAGAGGAATAAACTTCTAACTGATAAAAAATATCAATAGTGGAAAATGTTCTTACATGTTTTCTGAAACCATGATTAGAAATTTGATGTTATACAATAACCTATTCCAAATACACTTAGTAATGTAGATAGTGAGGAAAAATTGACTCTCAATAAGAAACATTTGAAAGATGATACAGATGTTATGTTCTTGAGACTTTCATCCATGATAAATGGTATTTTAAAGAAACATAAGGGAATGGATTCGTATATCCTGATGTCTCACCTTTGGGATCTCTATCGATAGAATGTGATATAAGAGAGATATGAGATCTCCAATGTTTTATTTATAACTAATCTGAGAGATTTGGTGTTATATGATCCTCATGTAGTCAATATTATTGGATATATTGAACACATAAATATATTAGGGATTTAATTTCCAGAGGATTTACACACATATCTCATACTTTCCTCACTACCCAAGACCTTCTCAAGTATTATTGTTAATTATAACATGAGAAATAATGAGAAGAGTCTTTCAAAACTTCTTAAATTGATTCTACAAGTGGATAGGGACATAGGGAATGAAAAAACCTATGGTTCTTTTGGTGAATAAGAAAATTGAAAATAAGGTTAAGGGGGTGAGGAATCATAAAAAGTCTAAAGCTCCCGAGCATCGTCCTTCCAAGAAGAGAAAGATCATGAAACAAGGAATGGAAATCGAGGTAGTATGTTTTGCATGTGGAAAGAAAGGACTTGGGAGGAGTAACTTACATAGAAGAAATGGGAAGTGAAAGGATTGTTTTTTTACTTATTTTAATATTTTTGTACCAACACATTGGATGTTAGGTATATATTTTGGTTCCTACATCTATATCCAAATATACGGACTAAGTAGATTCCAAAATATTTTTATAGGATTGGTGGATTTGAGAGAAGCCAATGGAATGAAGATGGATTATCTAATCATTTATGACTAACACATTTTTCCCATAGAAATGATATTGGTTTGATGGGATTGATATTATATACCAACTATTACCAGTAAACTAATCTATGTATCATTACTGGATATAGATTATTTTATTTTCATGTTTTTAAATAAAAGTTTTTTCTTTTATAATGAAAACATTTGTTATGGTATGATGAATTTAAATAATTATGTTTATGTAACAAATTATGAAAACCAAGTATTATAAATATATAATTAATCATGTTCACATGAATCATATAACACCCTGCTATGACATCACCATTTTCTCTGTATAAAAATGAAGCATTTGAAAAAGATCTGTCATGATAGTTATTAAGATTATTTTTGAGAAACAATTTAAAGATTCCATGTGTTTTTTAAGGAAAAATAACTAAACCTACATTTTGTAGATAGGGTGAAATATTCAAATATATTTTAGGATTGGTTTACACTGATGTGTGTGTACCATTTCCAGTAGAATCTAGTGGTGGGTATTCTTACTTCATAACTTTTACAGATGACTTGAGTAGATATAAATATGTCCACTTGATAATATATATGTTCGAGTCCTTTGAGAAATTAAAAGAATTCAATAATGAAGTAGATAATCAATTTAGAAAGAAGATAAATAAGATTTTATCAGATCAAGGTGGTAAATATATTAACCTAGAATTTATCACCTTTTTACAGGAGTTTGTGATTCTATATCAACTCACTCCACCTTACCCACCATAATATAATGATGTTATGGAAAGAAAGAACCATACCTTCTTAGACATTTAAAGGTCAATGATGAGTCATACTAATCTTCCAGTATCCTTTTGGGTATATTCACTAAAAAATGTGGCATACACACTAAACTAAGTGCCAACTAAAGTGGGAAATAAAATTAACTTCAAGTTATGGAGTAGAAAGAAAAATATTTTTTTGCATACATGTGTATGGGGTTTTAGAGGAATTTTTATGGCCTTATGAAAGAAAAAACAAGAACCCTAGGGTACAAAGTGTATCATTATCGGATATCCTATGGAAACAAAGGGATGAAACTTATACAACCCCTTAAAAAAGAGAATGATTATCACCAGAAAAGCCATATTTTTTAAGAGGGAGAACATCATCACAAAGTATAATAGGAGAAATATTGACCTTGATGAAGTATATATTCAAGAAACAAAATAATTGGTTGAGGAATATATTCTATAGGTCCCCATGGAAGTAGTTTTCAAAACAAAAGTACTGTGTAGGATCACTAGAGAGATAAGAGAACTAGAGAGATACATTTTTCTAGTCATCGAATATGGTGACACATTATTGGTTGATAGTGATAAATCTATCTACTACAGAGAGGTATTATAGAGATCATAATATTCAATATATAAATAATCCATTAATTCTAAAATGGATTCCATGTATCATAACTAGTTTTATGTTTCGGTCGATGAGCTGATTGATTTAAATCCCATAGGGTGAAAATGTATATTCAAGAGAAAGGTGGACATGAATGGTTAGATAAATACATATAAATAAAGGCTAGTGGATAAATGGTTTAAAAAACATTAATTAATTGAATATGATGAAAAATGTTCATCATTTTCAATGATTAAATCAATTTGTATTATACTTACTATAGCATCACACCATGACTATGAAATTTTGAAGATGGACATCAAAACTACTTTCCTTAATGATAAAATTTAAGAAGATGTCTATATGATACAACAAGAAGGGTTTGTGACTCTAGGTTATGAAAAAAATATTTTCAAGTTGCAGAGATCCATTAATGGATTGAAGCAAGCATCCAGGTCCTTTAAGATTCAATTTAATGAAGCTATAAAATAATTTGGTTTCATTAAGAGTAAACATGATCCATGTGTTTACAAGACATTTAGTGGGAATGTAGTCATTATCCAAGTAGTATATTTTAATTAAATATTACTTATTATAAATTACATAAGAGCCTTAAAATCTATTAAGGACTAGTTAAAAAAGATTTTCTCTATGATGGACATAGGTGAAACAACCTATATTCTATGGATCAAGATCATTCACGATAGATCCAAGAGGCTTCTTGGACTATGTCTAAGCACATACATTGACTAGATGCTAAAGGTATTTATGATAGAACAATCTAAGAGTTGATTGGTTCTTTTTTCACATGGTATACATATTATTAAGAAAATTTGTTTTAATACACAAGTAGTGAAAGATAGAATGACTAAGATCCAATACGATTAAATGATAGGATCAATCATAAATGCCATGTAATTTACTATAATTGTTGTTTTATATGCATTTAGTATGGTAGGTAGATGTGAAGAAGATCCACGAGAACAACATTGGTCTTCTATTATGGCTATCCTTAAGTATCTTAGAAGAACAATGAATATGTTCTTAGGGTATGGAAAAGGGTAGGAGCTGTTCATCAAGGGTAATACTGATTCTAGTTTTCAAACATATCAATATGAGATAAAGTTATAGTTAGGATATTTTTTATTCCTCAATAGAGGAGTTTGGAGTTGGAAGAGTTAGAAGTAGCCAATTTTTTCTGATTCTACAATGGATTTTTAGTGTATTGTAGATTTTTATGCATCTAATGAAACCATTTGGATACAAAAAATTTCTAGTAACATGATACAGTTCCATGAATTAAATACCCTATCACATTGTATTGTGATAATACTACAGTGGTGCCTCTTAAAAAAGATCCAAGGTCACACCAAGAGACAAAGAATATACTTTGAAAGTATCACCTCTTGATGAATTTTCCTCATAAGGGTTAATTTTAAGTAAATATAGTTCCTATATAAGAATATGTTATATACCACTTGACTAAAGGCCCATCTCAAAAGAAGAATGAGTATCATTTGAGAGATAGAAGACTGAAGGTTGTTACTAGTTGACTCTAGTGCAAGTGGGATATTGTGGGAGTTGGTGACCTAGAACCAAATTTGGTATACATTATGATTACTTGTATCCATTGTTTTTAATATTAATAACCTCCTTATCACATCATGTTTTCCCTCTATGTAACACAGGATGTGATAACTTCCTAAGAGTAGTTGTCACACTAATGGGTCATAACAGTTCTCCGTTATGATGAGAACATAGAAGTGTCATGAAATTATACTTAAATATATTTTCTCTAGTCAGATAGATTAATTTTTAGGGAAAAAATGATACAGGCTATCAGGGGTGGAGACTTAAAGGAATTTGAGGCAAAATATCTTGGTTTTTTCCCTAGGTAATACCTATTTTAGGATTTTATGATAACAATACCCACCAACAGGAAATACACATTTATTTGTTTCATTAGTGTTCCAATCTTTAGACTTGTGTAATGATCCCTATACTTTAATATTAATATTAATAAATATTATAAGTCACATACTTTTATGTATGGATTAAAATAGCGATGAAATATGTGTGTGGCGAGGTTGGATGCATTGGGTGAATCATGAGTATCATTTCATTAATGAATAATGGGAAAAAGTATTTATCCTTGTTATTATTTAATGGAATTTTATTTCTTAGAACCAATGATGGAAATTATATCCCCAAAATAAATTCATTACCATGGAATTCTATGGGAAATATCTATTTCCATAAAGTAAAAAAAAGAGATGATGAGCATAGAGGTTGATGACACCATCATGCAACCTGCTTTATTGGAGATATCATGATAAAAGGATTATATTACATTGTAATCATCTATATGAGGTATTATGTTATGATGGAATTAACTTCTTTCTCTATGTTTGCCTTAGCATGTTGATAGATGCTAACCTTGTACTTTACGTTTCTTCACATAAGGTCCCTAAGAAAGAGGCCTAGAGGGTCACACACTAAGTGTATTGAGAATCTCAATTAAATAATATATTATTATTTATTATTTAACACATTGAATAAATATTACTCTCATATGTGGTTTATAATTATTAATTTTTTATTGATACCATATATTTTTTCACTAACTATTTGAGAGAATATTACACGAGAAAAATATTTAATAAATATTTAATTTCTATTTTGTTAATATAATATCAATTTATTTATTTGAGAAAAATAAAGTGGTATTTTTTTATTAAATAAATAGTCATTATTTATGGTATAATAAATATTTTGTAGGAATGGTAGATCGAGTTTAATAGTCTGGTAAGAAATAATATATATTGAATATTATTTTAATAAATAATATTTAATTAGATTTAGAAGTTTAATGCATGTAGATAAATAATAATTTTATTATTATTATATACATGGGGTTCCATAGGGATTATGTAAATAATAAAGGATTCATGTGTAATTATTATTTTATGACCATAGTGGTTTATAAACCCAATTATAGTATTTTGTTAATGGATCAGAATACTTTTTTACATTACAACATCATATAAAATCCTATCAAGCCATAGAGTTGTCCCTCTCCTAGAATTATCACAAGAACAAAGAGTGGTATTTTTACACCTTCCACAATCAAGTATAGAGAAATATCAAGGAAATTACTTTGTAAGTGATTCTCAAGGGGGTCAAATTCAAACAATGCAAGCATTAAGTTGTTCTATTCTAACACTTAGAGATTCATACAGTGATATTTGGAGGTTCATGGAACATGTGTGGATCACCACTAGAGTGAATATATTCTTGATAGCAATGACATAACAATGGTATAACATAGTGACATTTTTAGGTCATTCAATTAAGAAATAATTTCTTGCAAAGTAATTTTTTAATTTCTTAAAATAATTATAAATAATATTTGATGATCACATGGTTTAGTTTTAGAATTTATTCATTTTTTATATTATTTTATTTAATTCAATTGATCAAGGCATTAATCATTTTGTAAATCATGGAATAATCATCAATCATGAAGAAAAATAAAAGTTTCCCACAATCGATTGGATGCTTCTGCTGTGCTCGGAACCTATATGGTCAAAGCTAGATTACAAATATTTTAAATGAAATAAATATATTTATCATGGAGAGATCAAAGAATGAATTTATAATAGAGTAACATGGTATAATTAATATTAAGACATATTATCCTAATTTATATATATATATATATATATATAAAGGAAACACATGAATGATATTTATTATGATTCAACAATTGGATCAATTATGTATGTCATGTTTTGTACTCATCCCAATGTCTCTTATTATTTGAGAAAAACCAATTGATTCAAATAATATCCAATCAAAATTCACAATATTGTTGTTAATAATATTTTAAAGAACCTAAGATATAATATTTATGGATTTTTTGTCTTTAGAGGGATGGAAGAGCTCATTGAAAGATGTTTCACTAATGCCAATTTCTAAATAGAAAAATATGAATCTAGATACCAATATATATTCTTATTTGGCTAAAAGGTGGATTCATTAGATTAAAGAGTTCTAATAAACCTATAGTGAAATATTTTACATTTCTATTTTGGTGTATCACTACATCTTAAGTTGTAAAGAAAGTCATTTATGTCCAAAAATTCATTTCTTAACTAGGGGAAATTATAGGAATTTCATACTCGATAAAGATCTATTAGGATGAAAACAAAAATGATTATATTGGACCTAGTATCAAAAAATGATCGAATAAATTATCTTAAAAAATATCTCATTGGAGAAAATATTTATAGGAATGATGAAAATATTTTTTGAGTGTCTATTAAATATAATGTTTTAAATCCATTAACAAAACCATTATCATGAAAAAAATATAATGTATAAGTAAAGACATCGGGTTTAATGTATGTTGGGGACCAGATATAATGTTTTTGGTTTTTTGTGATTTTAAAATCTATTTTATATTATTAAATTCATGATATTATAAAATGTGAAAATGTTTTTAATAATAAAAGAAATTTACATTTTTTCACTCATTCATGCATGTTGTAATTTTACTTGATAATTGAATCATAAATAACCCCTTTGATGAAAAATTTGATTTATCCGCAATATATTATTATCTTTGAAAAGAATGGGTTGTGAAAACATGTTAAGGTCAATTGGATAAAGAGATTGTATCAAGATAAAAGTTTCACGCTTGTGATAAAATCACCACTTGTTTTCTGAATAGTTTAACTATAGTATTGCTTATAATTTCATACATAATTTCATTGTTATACATAGAGTTTTACACTACATATTAATTCCAATTATAAGAGGATAACAAGGTACCCTACAGGATAACCTATGTACCTTTATACCTTACTTATTCCATTCTTAAGGGGTAGGTAATCTGTCACAAAACAACCTCGGTTATCCCTAATCTAAACACGCAATCCAATCCATGGTATGGACTGAGGGCATTCCTAGTCTCCATGTGTTGGATAAAAGTCCATGGGAACCAAGAGATACCATTGGGCATGATTTCCCCATAAATAAGAAAACCAAATGAATCAACAATGGAATATAAAAAAAATCCAGTATTCCATTATAGTGTCAGAAAATGAAAGAAATTTTTTGAAATGAAAATACAAGTGACAATCCCAAATAGATACATGAGATAAAATACAACCCATATCCATTTTATGTGTGGGTCCAAATCCCACCATGTAATTATAAAATGGTTACACCCTTCTTTCACAAAGACCCACCACCACCATGTGATTCCTTTCCTTTCCGTACATTAGATAAAACAAGGCCTATATATTCCCAATAGAATATAAAGGGTCTGAGAAAAAAATCCCCATTAGGATCCCAAAAAGTGTTTCATAAGAAGTATTTAATAAATAAACCAATTCAACTCATTTAATGAACATAAATGCATGGAATATGGGTTTTCACAATTTAAGAAAAAACATGTAAATCACCCTTTACAGAAATGTTTGTAAAACATTACCAAATATATATTTTCAAATCAGGATCATTTAACCATATAAAGAAGGGTGTGATGTGGAACCTGAGTCCCAGGGTATGTTATGTACATGTTATCTAGTTTCCTCACACCATGGATATCATATGATGATGTTTGCAGGAATCTCTAGAACAACAAGACTAGTAATAAGAGAACACCCCCACATGTGAAACTCCTTAAATAATATAGTTTAGTTAGATTTGTGTCTTAAATCCATGTTATGTGGTTATAAAACATTATAATGTTCTTGTACCAAATCCACCACCCTCTTATGTACTTCCAGTTCCAATGTTCCCTATCCCACACTTTGGGCCTTCCATTTCATAATTCAAATCAATTCAATGGCATGTCACATTTCAATAAGTAGATAGCCCTTGTAAAAAATTAAAAAAGATTTAAAATAAATTTTCATAAACAATTCCACAGGCGTAATACATTTCATACATTTATCCAAAACATTACTTTTCAATAATCATATATCAAGCCTTTAAATAATTTACAAACTAATTTAACATAAAAAGAAAGATTGGTTTATAAAAAATGGGTTTTCATGAATACACTTACCTAAAAAATTTTGAAGTCACAATAACCTAATTATATACATTATCCTAAGAGAAAAAGGAATCCTCATGTTTGGATATAAGGAAAAAATCAACTAAAACAGATCTAGAGGAGAGAGTGATCATGTCAGGCAATAATTTATATGAAGAAAAGAGGTCATCTATAACTCACCCTAGACTAATTTGGATCCAAAAATTCTATTAAATGTAAAATGAGGGGGGGGGGTATAGAAGAAATCATGTCAATGATTCATTAATAAACCTCCCTTAAAGATCCCTTATACTCTCATATTGGGTGTAACTGCAACACCCTGAGATTCTGTGAAATATTTTTTTCAAATAGATTTAATCTTTTATATATTTTTCATTACATGAACTATCATGTTTATCTTTTGTTACATGAAATTATATGTTTGGATTGTGTTACATGAAACATAGATTTTAAATTAAATGTCGCTTTCTATTAAGAAATTACTATTTAATACGACCATTATAACATAGTAGTTAAATTGGAAAGTATAAATAGTAATAACTAATTTATGAAATATAAATATATATATCCTCATAAATATAAATTTATTTTTAATTTATTATTAAATAATCAATTAATTTTTAGTAAAGTAATTATATTCTTCAAATATATGTTTTCTACAAAAATGATTTTTATTTCTTTTTATTAAAAAATACTATAATTAATTTAAAGAGGTTTTTTAAAATTTATCTAAAAAAATAAACATTATTTTTGAAATAAAAATATTAAAATTATATTAGGGTGAATATTTTAGATTTTTCTAAAAAGATTAATTTTTTGATGAATAGTGAAAAATACTATATTTTAATTGAAAACTGCCTTTTCATTTAAATTATTTATTAAGGTAAACTATATTTTAAATTTTCTTTAAATAAAAATTAACTAAATTATATATATATTTCTAATTTATTTTATTGGATTCAATTTAATATTTAATTTCGATATAAAACTTTATACACTTTCCAATATTTTCTCTCTGAAAACCAGCTTTCTCATCGCGTCAGTGGTATTAATTTGTAATTGAAGCTTTCCAATTATGTTAATTTAATTTGAATAAATGGATTATATATTTTTTAATTAAAATAATTTATATTATATAATAATTTCAAATTAATTTTTTTACAGAATGATTTGTAAAAACAGTTATAATGTTTTACTACGGTTAAGGTAAAAATAGTTTAACAGAGGTGTTAAGCTAAGAAGATAAGGGTTAAAATAGCCTAAAAACTAGTAAAAAAGCAATTGGACGGACAAATTTCGGCCTTATATCTTCTAGGATAGACAATGGACGATTTTGGATCCTTTTGGAATTTGAAAAATTTGGGTACACATTTTTCTTTCAAAAAATTACATGTGTAACACTCACTTCACTTATATAAGGATACCCATTCTCCTATCCTATTCACACCTTAAAAAATTTTTGGTTCATCCAATACCTAACCAAATAACCTCCCCAAACCCATCCTCTCATCCTGATAGGACTTATTTTGGGAATAAACCAAACTTAGGAAGGATTTTGGTACAATACTTAGGAAATAACCCAAAGAAGAGGTAATGTTCTTCAATGAGAATTTTTATTTTATTTTTTAATACACATCCATCAATTATTATGAAATCCTAATAATATAATAAAATTAGTAAATAAAATATACTAATATGTTTTTATGTTAAGGTAATGACCAAAAACAGTCTCCACTTCCATCAATTGAGTTACGAAATCATCATTTGTGTGTACGACATACTACCATCTCGTGAACCGGTGCCATTCATTTTTTAATTACCACATCTTAATATTGTGTATGATGATTTAATTAAAGTATATATAGTATATTTATGAAAAAATTATACCTTATTATTAATTATATAATATATATATTTTTTAATTTCCATTCTCTATGTGAAAGGAGCACTACCACCTCGCGAAACGATGTGATTCGTCTTTACTAATGCTTTATATAGAAGAAAATATGGATAAATATATGTGAAATAAATTAAATAGTAATGATTTTAATGAAGTAATTATCAATATAAAAATACAATTCATAATTATATTTCTTACTTTTTCACTCAATAAAATATGATAACGTTGTTCGTGTGTGTGTTGACTACCGCCTTCATGAAGTGATGTTACAATGTTTTTATCACCACAAAACATAGATGATATGTATAAGTATTTTTAAAGAAACAATATGGTACTTATGAAATTATTATAATTCTATTAATATAATATATTAATTACCTATTTTCCATAATTATCATTGAAAATTTGAATTCTTACTTATGTGTATGTACGACCTACCGTCACCCAGATCGTAACGTACCATATTTCTGAAAAAAAACCTTAATTATTTGTATTAAAAGTATAATTGAGGTATAAATATGGTAATTATTTCCTGTTTATTGTTCTGTAAGTTGTGGAAATAAAATCAATGTAATAGTACCAAAAATAAAAAGATAAAATACATATACGAAACATAAAGCACTTATTACCCAAAATGTGACATTAACATGGAATTATTAATAAAAGGGAAATAAAATTACTTAAGCAAATCATATATGGAATGATATATATAATTATGGTTCTATAATAGTTTCATAATAAACTTATATTAATTTTACAGGAGGTTCGAACAAGTATAAAGGAATTCGATACTTATCGTAAAGGATTTATAGTCACTCTTCTATTTCTGGGAGACATATGAAAAATCACCACATATTTTTTGTTATTGTGTATATACTTCCCCTTTTATATGTTATATCATGAATATCCTTATTTTCATGAAATTTTATGTCTTATATTGGGTCATACGATTCAAAATATTATTAAAGCGGAAATGTATTTCCTCTCACTTTTACTTTCTATGAGATAAATGCCATATTCACCACATGTTTCATTGATGTGGTGTAAATACTACCCATAAATGGATTTTATAATGATTATATTTAATATTATTATTACTTATATATCAATTTATAGATCTCTCTTTCATGGGTTTTATGGTTCAAATGTTACCAAATCATTATGAGAGTTTATGTCTCTATTTACCTTCTTTGGGTCATATGATATGTTATGTACCTATATTCTTTTGAGAGATTTATATACAGACCATTTTACATTTAATATAAATTATGTATTTATCCTAATGATATTTTAAGTTTTTTAATGGTATTACTTCAGGGTGATTATCTTTTAAGTTTATTTTAATGGTATTACTAAAGTGATAAATTTTGAATTTTTCAATATCATCGTTTATCAGGATTGTTTATAAATATGTTTCTGATGATCAAATATTATGATCCATATCTCAGTAAACTCATGAAATTTATCTTCCTCTAGTTATGTCATGAGAATAAATTTTCTCACATAATTTTCCTCTCTTTATATAATCAAGAGTTCAAATATAATTTATTTTATGATAAATTATCTTTTCGGTTGAAAACCCTTTTTCTTCCAAAATAATATTATCAAAAAGTGTATTAAAAAAATGAATATTTTTCAAAAATTATTTATTAATGGAATTTTTACCCAAGTTTGAGTATTTATAAAATACTTTTAATTTAATCTTCATGTGGTTTTCCAAAACATTACTTGTTTGTCTTTTACCAAAAATGTGAAAAGAATATTTGTTTTTAACATGAATATTATGAATAGTATTTCTTAATGTCATGATCTCTAAATGATTTCATGATTACCTTAAATATTTTCAAAGTTATTTTAGAAGATAAATTTTAATTAATATTTGGTAAATTCTTATATTTTAAATAAATTATTTCAAAAATATACGTATTTTCAAAATGTTTTATAATTTAAAAAGTTTGTTTTAAAAGGGAAAAATGTTATTTTAATCGTGAAATGTTTTAAATTATTATTAAATATTCCTTTATCATTTTTCAATGTTTTTTTCAATTAAAAGGATTTTCAAAAGTATTATGTTTTAAAACATGAATTTTAAAGAAATGTTTTTTACTTCTAAAAATGCTCCAAGTGATTTATCTTTCAAAATAATTCTCTATATAAGATGAAATACTTTGAAATTACTTATGTTTTATTGGGGATATGATCCAAGGATACCATTATCATTATTTCTATGAATGATTTATGTTTATAATGATGTGATTTTTATGAAACCTGTTTCTATTCCATGGGTTATACCATGATATAACTCTTATGAAGCCCACTTGTTTTAACAGGTTATGTTATGATTAAATAATTATGAAATGTATCTTTTTTCCATAGTTTATGATATGATGAAATGTTTATAAAACCTATTTCGTTTCATGGGTTATGATGTTATAAATTTTTTATGATCTTTTGGAACACATATGTATGCTTCCCATTAAGTACGTTGGTTACATTATAATCCAAGATGGTGGTTACATTATAAAAAAAGATTGGTGCAGCCAATATCTCCCTCGAGTGAATTAGGTAAAGATTTATATCTCAAATGTTAGATAAGACTGTAATGGGGAATGAGCATAGTTCAGTAAGGGAAATTTTCCTCCATGATGGTCCTGGTACTGAACCTGGATTACTATGATGGTTTATGGAGGGACTCCATTCCACAATGAGGAAAGGGTTTCTACTTGGGATGGGGGTGAGTACAACCTAGGATTTGTAACATCCCATGAAGTTCCTTGATAAGTCTTAGAAATTAACTTTGACTTCCAGGAAAAAGGATTTGTTATTCTTATATTTATGCATAGTTTTATGTCCTTTTACTATGTTATGCTCTCATGAATCATGTTCTTTGATTTCCTTATGATTAAATTCTTATTAAATTCTAGTATTTTTGTCCTATATTAATATTTGATCTTTGATATGTTGGGTATAGTTTTCATATGTTATTCTCAAGTTCTCATACCCTTATGCTCCTATTTTGTTTATTTATTATCATTGTTTACCCTGATATAGAATCTGAGCTCACCCTTTCTTATGTTTCCTTTCCCTATGTTATATAGAGAAGTTTTGTGTATGGTATGTATATGAAGATTAATAATTGGGGAGATCTTTGTGGAAAAAATGAAGATTTTTCACTGGATTAGAATATTGTGTTCTCAGATTCGAAAGACACTAAAATATTATGATCTTCAAGCGTGTGCTATTGTTATGTAATAAATATTAATCTTCAAATATGTAATATCTATGTATGAGAATTTTGGGTCTCTATAGGTGGTATCAAAGTAAAGGTTTAGGGAACCATTGGGAACCTGGATGAGACAACTTTTGTGATATCCCTAGGGTTTTTTGTAATGATATATCTAGGAATTTATCTAATGATAATATAAGGTATGAGTCAATATATAGGAAAATGTCCTCGAATTTTGGTTAAGGATGGAGCAAGTGGTTTCCAATAAATTACATCCATGTCTAGATACTAAAAGTAGATGAGGATCTAACCTAGTGGTACTTAGGGGTAATAAATCTAAAAAGGGAGTATTTATTTGGACTCGATCATCACATGGTGAAGAATAATGAGTCATGGTGCACACCTAGTTCGAAACTCTTGGGGGATATGCTTTAGAAATCCCCAAACTCTTTACAAGCCATATTTATGAATTTTAAAATATGATGATAATGGAAGACCTAGTTTAAGTCTATGATGTAATTGATTTAAAATAAGGTGTCATTATTTAGACATCCTATAAGTAAATTTTTAATATTAGGTATTTTTCTACTATGATTAGTGTTTATCACACTATGATTTTTGGTTTTAGTTATTGAAGTGAACCAAAAGGAATTGGGATAATATTGAATGTGACAGAAAATTTGATAATGAGAATCCAAATAGGGCGATTGAAGAATTAAAGGTTATTGTGATTATTCCTAATCAGTAATCACAAAACATGATTAACAAAGTGCACCTTAAAAAACTCTCAGACTCGCCAAAGAAGAGAAGGATAGAGTTCTTGGAGAGGTTAGGTAGTGGATACCATTGAAGAAAGAACATATAGTTTCTTATATGTTGAGATATGATATTAAGCACTCAATGGAATGTATCAAAGGGATGGGAGATGTTTTGAGTTTGGAAAAGAACATAAAGAAGGTAATTGTATGTTAAAAATGAAATCCTTGGTGAATGAAATGGATGATAATAATGAGCTCCCTAAGGTATCGTCGTCTATTAAATGTTTTAAATATAGAAATTTTGGGTATTATGGAAATTGATGTCCTAATGGGAATTCTTGTGAAGAGAATCAAAAATGATTAATGAGAAATGTTTTTTTGTTGGTGATGAAGAGACTATGAATGACATATGGAAGTATAGAGGTATTAAATAATACACTACTAGAGTTTCTATTTTGTTGATGGCTCATTAATGAAAGACTTTGGTTTGAAAAAGTAATTTGTGATGGGTGTCCGTTGCTAATGAGCCAACATAGAAAATAGTGTCTCAAATGGGATCTTTTGTGATTTCACATCGTAAATTGTTATTATTTTCAGCGGTTAATACACATGTAACAAATAAATTCAGAAACTCTATTAAATAAGTAATTTCAATTGACCTATCTCAAATACCTATTTGCTATAGATCACTATATCCATTCAAATTTATATTTTAAAAAATTAAAATAACAAAATTTAAAAAGATTATAAATAATTAAAAAAATAAAAAAACATAAAATGAATATATTATATCACACATAATATGTCTATCACCCAAAAATAAAAAACAATGATAAAAAAATCCCAAAACATAAACTGGTTTCAGGTAGAGGAGGTTCGCTCATTTGTTCAGGTCGAGGAAACACCATACCAACACCTCACACAAGACACATCATATACTCCATAATCTACTCTTCTCTCCGACACTACTACTCATGCTTCTCCTCCCTCTCTCTCGGCATCAATTGTATCATCCCATCAGGATCTCTCAACCTCTCCTCATACTGTACAGTGGACAAATAATGATGAATCTTCATGTTCTCATTTTTAGATCACCGATGACATAAAAAAGTACCATAATAACTCATAGGTGTTGGTTGGGAACCAATATTGATCACCCATCCTTTCTCAACACCATGAGAAGTTTACTGTATCAAAGCCCCCTCATTGAAAACTTACTCACTAGTGGCATCTGCTTCACTCTCATCTCGACTCTCTAATGAATGATAATTTGTAACATCTTATGTTTCCTTCAAGTATAATAATAAATTATAACAAAAATACAATTAATATAAGATAAATTTTAAAAAATAGATTACCAAACACAATATGACACTGTCGGTCACCTATAACTTGTACTTTATTGGGACCAGTGTACATATTATTATAAAATTATAACTCTATAGTAGAGAGTTCAGTAGTATTCTAATAAAATATATCAAATATTTTACATTTAATTTATATATACATTAATAAATAATATTTCTCACCATATTTCATTAACGTATTGCAAATGTATGACTTATGACCTTATGTGTGAACTCTAGGCTCTCCCATATCTATAATCCAAATGATGACCTCCTCCTAAAAGTCAATCCAAGATATTAAGAGCACAATAAATCTCATACCTAAGATGGGATATATCCAGGTAGATGGGAGACATAAGATTGGTCGAAAATAATAGGGGAATATCAATCCATAACACACTTTTTTGAGGATTTATAAAAATTGATTAAAACATTCATATATACAAATCTCCCATGCCTCTCTAATAGGTTCTCTCAAACTATCAGTAACCAAAGAAAATATATTCTATAAGATAATTAAAAATATATGTTAGTAATTAAATAAAATTTAAAAATATATATTATTTAATAGCATACAATCCAATGGTCAAACATCTATTGACGAAATGAAATGAGAACCTGATCCCATAACACCCATGGCTCAGAAAAATAATTTCGTATAATTTCATGAGCCTACCAAATAGCTAAATGTGAAAAAATTTACAAATAAAAACAAATAATCAGAATATTATTACCAAATTTAATGAAAAAACACAATATAAAATAAAAATCTTAAAAAATAAAAATGCCTATGTAAACGAGGATTAAAATAAAGATATGAGAATCTCTTTGAAACAATATCTAGAATCGTCCATCGAGCGAGACCATGTACCCGTCTAAAAAGCATTAAATTCTATGGACTAGATGAATCAGGCTCATCAATTGGATGTATGATATTAGTGAGTGAACAAAATAGATCATTGGGAGAATCTACATCCCTCTAAAAGAAATAATCTAACCTATAATAAACTGGTCAAATAATATCAAATATAAAAAAATAATAAATACGTGATTATAATAATATTACCTCTATGAAATTTTCAATATATATTTCAAATATAAAAAAACTAATTAATACCATAATATAACAATTATACATTAATGGAGAGCATACATAAACAATCCATCTATAAATATTTGTTAATATAGATATCCAAGATAAAAAACTAATAAATACCATAAAAAAGATAATATTATCACATATTAATAATTGTTATTGTGGATATTAAATATAATAAACTACTAATTACTAGATTTTTTTAGGGATATGAATGGATCATTGGGAACATACTTCTGAAACAAACAATCTTCCCTATAAATTATTTTTAATACAAATATATAATATAAAAAACCAATAAACACCTAAATATAATGCATCATTTTTCATATTCTTCCACATCTTCGTCGAGGAAAATTTCATTATATTTATTTTCTATATCAATAATTTTCATAAGGAATTCAGTCTCATAATCCCTTATTACTTAATCAACATTATCAATATTATCATCCCTTGACTGGGGGTTTCATCTTTGATATTTATATGTCAACAAATAATAGGAATATTTAATGATGTTTTCGAAAAAATTTAAATATTTTGCGCTTCCATATGACCATTTTCATTTTCAAGAAACTGATTTTCACACGATTACATTTTTATTACACCACAACATTCATTAAAAACTCTCAAAACATCATTATAATGTAGATAATAAATTTTATGTACTTTATTTGTAAACATTGAGGGTTTATTTGATTTAAGAAGACTATTATTTTTAATGTCAACAAATCCACGTCATGGATGAACTCGCAACCCTTGACCAGTATCAAACCAATAGAATTTAAACCTTATTACATAATTTGGTCCCAAATAACATAAAAAAATTATTTCATCCATAATTACATTAAAGCAAGTTTCACTTTATTTATGATGATACCCTTTCAAACAAACACCACTATTCGTTGATTTCTTTGATTCACTATATATGTGTGTATGGAATCGAAACCCATTAACCACATACCCTTTTTAATATTTTTCTAATTTTGATGGATCATTTTTTTGCACCCTTAATTTACTATCAATTTCACTTCCATGTTGTGTTTCATTCAAATAATAAAAATTAATAATAATATATATCATTGCAAAATTGATTTAATGTTCTATCGAAAACAAATTAACTTTTATATCTTTGAAACCAATATGAAAAATTTTGTGGAAGATGCTCTTCAAGAGAAACATATATAATTTTGGTATTTTTTTGATATGGTCATCATATATTCTATTAAAATTATTGCAAATAAATGAATCTATTATAAATGTTTTAAAAAATAAACAATAAGTAGTATTTAACGTATAAATCGTTATATTTCTTCACAATTCAATAAAACATATGTAAAAACTCTGTGCACTTATTCATCTAAAAGTTGTTTCTCATAATAACCACAAAAAAAGCTCAAGAGGATTAAAAAATAAAAAATTATGGTCTATGACATCATCAAAATTTATCTTATTGTGACCCATGAATTTTTTTTGAAGGAAATTCTGATTGAAAACAATAATAGCATAAATTTAAAATTTCATCTTATAAGTATGATTCTGCAATAAATCCTTCAACTGATGCTTTGTCACATATTTTATTATTTAATTTTTTAATAAATTTCTCAAATGGATACATCAATTATAATTTCATTGACCATCCACATTTATCTTTATATAAAAAATGTATTATTAAATGTATTATTGATTCAAAGAAGGTTGAGAAAAATATTTTCTCCAATTTACATAAAATTTAAAAAAATATATTTTTTTTCTGTAGACTCAATGCATCATAATACAATTTTTTCACACAAATATCCTAGAAAAAATATGATAATTTGATCAAAATTCCCCAGATTGAAGAATTAAACAACACTCTAAGAATCACATGTAGTAATATTTCTATTATTATATGGTTGACATGACTTTTAACTTGATAATATTCCCATTTTGAACAAAACAATAAAAATTAGAAGTACAACCATCTGGTAACCTAAAATCTCTAATCAATTGATGAAATAATCAACAGATTTCTTTAGAAAGCATGTAAAATTCTTTTGGAATCCTTACATGGTGTTATAATTTGTCTCCAAATAAATAAAGTTTTGGATATCTGTAAATATAGTTAAGATCTAACCGTGTATTTATAGTTTCTTTGGTCTTAGCTGGGTTTTCTAACACAGTATAAAATATGTTATCAAAAAAAATCATCTCACTATGAATTACATATAACATGTGATAACCTGACATCGTAATGTAATAGAAACTAGTGTCTACTTTGTGAGTCCTTAGATATCTAAAAAAACCAAAAAAAAAGAATACTTATTACTCATTATGACTAATTGAACATTATTATTGTATTTTAACACCTTATAATATTATATAAAATATGTTCAAACTGAGGCGCTGAGTTAGTACTGGATTCCGGGGCCCGTATAACATCATCATAGATATATTAAAAATGTTAAATAGATTATATCACACACATGATATTTTCTGAAAATAATAGACTATCTCATGAATGATGTATTATATGGGAAATATGTGACAAATATTAGGTCTATGATAGTGGTTTTACCCTAGGCGCAACATGTCATTTTTTCACATCGGGTGTTTGGTTAGATTTCATACAAGGATAATTTATATAATAATTTTATGACAAATTTTTATAAAAAAATTAAGTATCTCTCAAACTATGTATCGTATGAAAAAATCGTAGATCACTGTTAGGTTTTGGATTCAGGGTTTAACCTAGACACAACATGAAATTTGTGCACATTGAGAGTTTGGTAATATCACACACAATCATAATTCCATTAATATATTAATTATAAATTTTTACAAAAAAATATAAATATATCTGTAATGATGTATCACATTAGAAATATGAGACCACCGTTAAATTAGAGATTTGGGGTTTACCCACGTCATGACAGAACATTTGGGAGCATCTGTTGTTTGGTAACATCACCGGTGAGGATAACCTTTATTATATTTTATTAATATTATTTATATTTATTAATATATTTAAATGAAGTATTAATACAAATTATTTTAATGAATTAAATATTTATACAAATTCCTTTGAATTTATAATAGTTGTTACTATTTTTTATATATTTTTTCAATTTGTTAATAATATTTTGTAATTAACACTAATATACACTATTTATTAATAATATTGACTAATTAATTATTAAATATTATAATTTATTTAATTTTTTAAAAAATTATTTAAATTATTACTACATTTTCAATAATGGATAATTTTTTAGAATGTTTAATAACAGTTAGTATTTTTTTATTTTTTTACAAGGTATTAGAAAAATGTTTGCTAATTATTATTACTAAAGTTTTGAATAATGATTACTTATTTTTAATTGTAATATCTTTTCATTAAAAAAAATTTTCATAACTTTTTAATATAAAAATTCTTATAAATATTGTTTTGTTAAAATGTTTTCATTATATATATTACAAAATTACTTAATAAAATATATTTTTATAATTTTTTTAAATAAATATACATATAAAATCTATATAAAGACACATATATATATATATATATATATCAAAAATCTTATATGTTTTCTAAACATTTATATATATTCACATGTTAATACACACACAAACTCACATATCAAAAACCTTACACATTTTTTAAAATGTTTATATATATATATATATATATTGACATGTTAATATACATATGTATATATATATATTAAAAATCTTAAATTATTTTAAATAAAAAAATTTAAAAAAATTTAAAACCTTACATGTTTTTAAACGATTATGTATATATATTATCAAGGTAATATATATATATATATATATATATATTTATTTATTTTACATAATTTTTTTAATTAATATAAATATATCAAATATATTATGAAACATTTTTAAAAAATATACATATTATATCTTTATATACCATATAAAAATATATATAAATACATACATAATATGATTGCAGTAATCTAAAATAAATATATTTATTATATAATTTTAGTAATATATAATATAATTGTAGTAACTTTTAATATAATTTTAGTAACATATATTATATAACCACAGAAAAACATACATATATACATACATAATATAATTGAAGTTAACTATAATAAACATATTTCTAATTATAACATAAAATAATATAATTTCAGTAACCTAAAATAACAAACAGAAAAATATTTTAAATATAAAGATTAAATATTGAGAAAAATACCTCAAATTAATTTAAATAACTCATATGAATCTGATGAACACCCAAAAAGGAAATAATAAATTTATAGGAACCATAAATACCAAATAAAACATAAAAATTGTGTAAATTTCTTGAACTAGGGTTTACCCAAACTAATTAATGTATGATTAAATAAAAAAGTGCCAAAATAACAAAAGATGAGATAAGAGGAATTCATAACAAGATAATATGATCCCAAGTCTCTAAAGAATCAAATTCAATGGGGGTATTTTAGAGGAAGAAAAGTCGGCCATCAAATGTGTCCTAAAAAAATAAGGAGGAAAAATGAGGAGGGAGAGGAAGAAGGGAGGCCAATTCTTTTAATTTAATATTAATTACGATGGGTCAATTGTGATAGATTTTATTCCCTAGAAATTAATTTTTTCAACCAATGTTTTTGCGAAAAACATTATTTCCCTATCGTGAAAAGTTTCTATGTGATGAATTATAGCGATAAAATTATATATTTTTCACTATTAGTCATTGTAAAATAATTTCTTTTTGGGTGGCGTGGTTTTGATCCAAATGTGTTTGTGATGGATCATTGTTTCCAGAACAAATAATTTCTTTTTGTGATGTAAAAAATGTTCCATTGGAAATACCTCTTTTCTCAGGACTATTTTCATTGGGCTCTTTTCACATCGTAAATAGCCCTTTTTATAATACAGATAAGAATATGGGGCGTATTTAGTTGCTCAAGTATTAAGTGGAATGATCAAAGTATTAATGTATTGGAATTCAAGGATTATGTTATATGAATCAAAAAACATATGAGGATTGTTTGATATAATTTTTTCATTTAGGATATGCAATAATACGTTAAAGAGTATTAATGACCTAGAAAATTTATTTAATGAAAATTTAATATTTTATGAAAAACACATGACTAAGGGAAGATGAACCTTAATATACTTTAAATTTAGAGAAAATGTTTTTTTGGTTTGGATAAAAAGATTAATGATTTGGATAATGTAAATTGGATAGTATTGATGACACCAGAACTCGTAACAGATTAGTTGAAAAATTGCTTTATGTTATTATTGATAGAGTTTATATAATTTTTAGAACGAATATGTCCAGTAATCCCTGTTTTAATTAAGGAATGTGGAAGCATGTATGTTTTTATAAAGGTTCTATAATTTTTTAGGTTATTAACATGTATTAAAAGAATACATGATGAAGGTATTCAAATGTTTTGTATATGACAATCAATTTCCACTTTATTATATCTAGGGGATTAATATTATGTTAATTTTTGATAAATTTATTGATCATATTTATAATTTTTCAATTTTGGAATGGTAATAAGGTTTACCATTTATGGAATGGTTTAAGTTGAAAATTGGATGAGTTTTTAGGGATTGACGTACTAATTCACCATATAAAGATTTATTTAATTGGATTACCCTGGCTAATTTTTTTAACTAGATACATAAGGATTGACTTAACATTATTTTTTGGATATTGTGATCCATTAGTGCTTCAGGAATAAAAAAACATCTCCCTTTATTTGAGTAAGATATGAAGCATAAATTTATCAAATCACAACCAAATGATGAAATTTTGATTTCTATACAAAGGAAAACTAATCTTTATATATATCTGTCCATCTAAAATTCTTGATTATATCAGGATTGTAGCATATTGATTGGTAATTACACCGAATCTATCTAAGGTTTATGATTTATTCCATGTATCTCTACTAGAGAAGTACACACCTAATCCATCCCATGTACTGAACTTAGAGGTTATACTGCGGGAGCAAACTATTACCTATGGGGAACAATTTCTAGAGATTCTGGATCTAATAAAGAGAGTTTTATAAAACAATACCACTTACATGGTCAATGTTTTGGGGAGACATAATCATCTTTGGGATGATATATAGGAAACTAAGGATGTAATGAGGTGGAAGTATCCTATATTTTTAGTACTAATGTGATGAATTTCAAGAGAGAAATTCATTTTAAGGGGGGTAGAATGTATCACCCTGAGATTTTGTGAAATATTTATTTCGAATAACATTATTAATTTATATATTTTTCTTCACTAGAAATATTGAGTTGAGATTTTTTTACATGAAACACAATGTTTGGATTACATTACACACAACACCGAGTTCAAATGAAACATTACTTACTATTACGAGATTATTATTTATTATTACCATTATATATTAGCAGTTAAATATGTGTGTATGAATAGTATTGACTAATTTATGAAATATATATATAAAAATCCTAATAAATATAAATTTATTTATAAATTCTTAGTAAATAATAAATATTATTTTATTAAATTAATTATATTCTTTAAAGATATTTTTCTACAAAAATGATTTTAATAAAATTTTATGAAAAATATTATAACTAATTTATTGAGATTTTATGAAATTTATTTGAAAAAATAAACTTATTTATTAAAATAATAATTTCTAGATTATATTAGGTTGAGTTTTTCATAATTTTTAGAAAATATTAATTTTTTTGACGAATAGTGAAAAATACTGGATTTAAACTGAAAACTACCTTTTCAATTAAAATATTTCTAAAGTCAAATTATATTTTAAATTAGTATTAAATAAATTTTTCCCCCGTTATATCTATTAATCCAATTTCTTCCATTTTAATTAATTTAACATTGAATTTTGATTAAAAAATCTTTATAAAATTTTAAACATTATCTCTTTAAAAACTATCATTCTCGTCGCATCTACGGGATTAATATTAAATAAAAAATTTTCAATTTTAAGAATTAAATTTGAAAAAATGGAATAAATATTTCAGATAATAATAATTTATATTATTTAATTAGTTCAACTTAATTTTATACCACTGTAAATAGTAATTATAGTAAAAAATATTTTTCGTGATTAAGGTAAAAATGAGTTTACCAGAGGTCAAACAAAGAAGATAAGGGTTTAAATAACTGAAAAACTTATTAAAAAACAATATTATAACAATATATTGACCTTATATATTATAGTATGGAAAATGGTCCGTTTTTTAGACTTTTCCATGTGAAAAAAAATGATGAACCTTTTTCTTTCAAAAAATTACATGTGCACCATTAACCAGAATTATAAAAGGGTACCCCTAAACCTATTGTATTCTCACATTAAAAACCTTTTGGTTCAGAAAATACCTACCAAAATCACTTCCTAAATACCATAATTTCATCCTCTAATCCTTTTATTCGGATGAAATCTAACTTAGGAAAGATTTTGGTGCAAACATAAGGAAGTTACACTAAGTAGAGGTAATTTTTTCAATGAGAGTTGGTATTTTATTTCTTCCTCCACATCCTAAAATTATTATTAAACAAAAATGATATAATAAAATCATTATATTAAATATAATTACATGTTTTTATTTAATTTTCATAACCTACAACCATTTCCACTTCCATCAAATGGGTTACAAAACCATTGCTCATGTGTACAGTGGACTATCGCCTCACGAATCGATGTCATTCATTTTTATATTACCACCTCTTATGGTTGGGTATTATGATATATATAAATTATATATATTATATTTATAACATAATTATACCATTGGAGAAATTATAACATTGAAGTCTTTTTTAATTTCAATTACCTAGGTGATACAGTAATGTCGCTCGTGTGTACGGTAGATTACCGCCTCGCAAAATGATACGATTTATTTTCACTAGTGATTTACATAGAAGATAATAAGGATAAATATATGTGATATAAATGAAATAATTATTATATTAATGGAATATTTATCATTCTCTAAAGATAATATATCATTTTTTTTATTTTTTCACTCATTAAAAGATGTTAGCATCATTCGTGTATGTGTGGACTACCGCCTTTACAAAGCGATGTGACTATATTTTCATCCCCACACCACATTAATGATATGTATATGTATATATAAATGAATAATATTTTATTTATTATATTATAATCATTATATAACTATAATATATTACTTATCTCATTTCCATAATGATCGTTGAAAAATTGAAGTGTTACTCATGGGTATGTATGACCTACTATCTCTATGATCGTAACATATCCCATTTCTCTAAATCATAATTATAGATGGGTATTAAACGTATAATTTATATTTAAATATGATACTTATTTTGTTATTATTATTCTGGAATTTCTGGAACTATTATCAACTTAAGAGTACCAAAAATATCATATCAAAACATATATGAAAAACAAAGTGGTTATTACCAAAAATGTGACTTAAACATGGAATTGTTAACAAATAGGAAAAATTGACTTAAGTAATTAATATATGAGATATATATAATTATGGTTAGTTAATAGATTTATAATAAACTTATATTTATTATAATTGTTTTTTGAACAAGAACCATAGAAGTCGATACTTACAGTAAGGTATTTGTAGTCTCTCTTTTCTTTTTTGGAGAAATATGAAAATTCACCACTAATTTATTTTGAGTGGTGTATATACTTACCCTTTGAAATTTTATGTCATGAATATCCTTATGTTAATTATATTTAAATTTTCATTTTATGTTATGCTTTATTGGGTCGTTCAATTCAAAATATTACTAAAGTGGTAAGGGATTTTTATTTCACTTTTACTTGCTATGATACAAATGTAATATTCACCACCTATTTTTTATGTGGTTTATATAATACCCATGAATATATTTTGGGATTATTATAAATCAAATTATTTGTATTAACATATCCATTTTAGAATCTATCTTTCATGGGGTTTACAGTTTAAAACATACCAAATCGGTAAAGATTATTATGCATTTCCCGTGAATGTATTTTAGGATTATTATACATAAAATTAATTTTATTTAAATATAAATTTGAGTATATATATTTCAAGGGTTTAACGGTTAAATGTTACCAAACTGGTAAGATATTATTGTCTCAATTTTCATTCTTTGGGACATATGTTATGTTATGTTCCTATATTCTTTTATGAGGTGTTTATACATACAATTTTAAATGTAATATCATGAATTTATTTATACTCATGTTATTTAAATTTTATTTTAATGAAATTAATTCAGGGGGATTATGTTTCAAAGTTATTAATGTGATAAATATTCTATGTTACAATCACATTAATTATATTCATTGTTTATGACTATGTTTTTTATGATTAAATATTATGATCCGTATCTCATGAATCTCATGAATTTTATTTTCCTATGGTTATGTAATGATAATAAAGGTCTTAACTTCATTTTTATCTATTCATGTACCTAGGAGTTCATACGTATTGTTTTTATGAAAAATTTCCTTTTTCGTAGAAAACCCCTTTTCTTCAAAAACCATGTTTTCAAAAAAAAATTAATTTTTTTTTTATTTTTTTAAAATGAATTTTTAAATACATTTTACACATGTTTTTTTACAAAATATTTTTAATATAATCTACATGTTGTTCTATAAAATAATTTCTATTTGGATATAACATAAAATGTGAAAATAATATATTTTCTTAACATGCACAATATGAAAAATATTTTTTCTATCATGACTTCTCAATGATTTCAATCTTCCCTTACAATTTTTTAAAGTTTTTCAAATTTTTTTATATTTTGGATATTTTCATATTTTAAATAAATGATTTCAAAAATAAAAGTATTATAAAAATGTTTTATGTCTTAAAAAAGTGGGTTTTCAAATGGAAAAGTATATTTTACTCAAGAAATGTTTTAAATTATTTTCAATTCTTAATTTATAAATTTTCAAGGTTATCTTTCAAAGAACGTATTTCCAAAAGTTTTATGTTTTAAAAAATGTTTTTTAAAGAAAACGTATTTTCCTCAAGAAATGTTCCAAGTGATTTATCATTAAAAATGATTCTCTATATAATATGACATTATTTTTGGTTTAATATGATTTACTAGAGATATGATCTGAAGATACCATTCTTATTAATTTTTCTGAATGGTTTATGTTTCTGATGAAGTGACATTTATGAAATCCGTTTCTCTTTAAGGGGTTATACCATTATTGAGCTCTTATGAAACCCACTTATTTTCATAGGTAATGTTATGATGAAGTGATGAAATTATTATGACCTGTCTATTTTCTATAGGCTAAGATATGATGAAATGCTTATAAAATAAATTTTATTTCAATGGTTATGATATAATGAATGATTTATGATCTTATGGAACACATATTTATGATTCCCATTATGTAATATGGTTACCTATAACCAATGATGGTGGTTACATTATAAACAAATATGGGTGGGACCTGTATCCCCCTCTAGTACATTGGGTAAATATTTATATCTCATAAGATAAACAGGACTGGAAAGGGGAGTGAACCTGGTTTAGTAAGGGACTTTATCTGCTATGATGATCTTGGGGGGGGGGGACCTTAACAGTTATGTTGGTCTGGGAAGTTGAGCCATTCTACTAAGAAGAAAAGGTTTCCACTAGTTATGGTGGTGTGTCCCACCAAGGATATGTGTCATCACATATAGTTCCCTAATAAGTCTTGGAAATGAGCATTGACTACTAAGGAAAGGATTTTATATTCTTATCTATATTCCAAAATTCATTATCTTGTAGAAATGTTATGCTCAAATGGATCATGTTATTTGAATTCCAAGCAATTAATGTATTATGAACTTCCAATATTGATTTCATGGATTAGGATTTTGATATTTGATATGTAGGGTATGGTTTTCAAATGTTATTCTTACGCTCTTATACCATTATGTTCATGTTATGATTATTAATTTCCCTTGTTTACCCTTACATAGAATCCAAGATTATGCTTTATTATATTTTCTTTCCCTAGGTGATGAAGGGTTTATGAAGGTTATGTCTATGAAGAGTACTAAAGGGGAAGATCTTTGTAAGAAACAATGAAGATATTTCCCTATATTAGAATATTATGTTCCATGATATCAAATGCATTAAACTATTATCGTCTTCAGGTGTGTGTTTGTGTATTGAAATGAATATTCTTAAGAAAAGATGTAATATCCATGTATGATAAGCAAGGGACACTAAAATAACTCCCTTAGAGATCAAGTGACTGATTGGGCTATTTCCAAAAAAATAAAAAAGACATCATCACGGCATGGTGGTACCCACCATATTCATGGTGGCTTCGATCACACAATTATTAAGAGATTAACCAGAGAACCACTCCATTGAATATAGAAAAATACATACTCATTTTATACCCACCATGACTTCCACCATGGAATAGTGAGGCCTTTATAGTTGTGTCCCTTATGGAGGATCTCAATACATCTTGCATGAGACTATGTCTAGCCATTAGGCATTTTGGTCTCCCTATTTAACACAGGTGAAGTCCAGACACAAAAAAACATCCACCATAGAATGGTCATTCCTGTGGTGCACATAAAAATTTCCAATTTCATCTTAAATCCACCCTGAACCAACTAAAACATCCTGAAACCAAATAATCCCATCACAAGTCGAAAAAATACATATGTTAAACCAATGATGTAACATAATTAGTAGTGACTGAGTGTATTTTTGGAAATGTAGTGGGTTTTTATTGTCCAAGATGAGATTTTTATTTTGGTATGACATGTAGGAATTATGGACCTCTGTTGAGTTAAACTATTTTAATGCATGGATAGGCATATCTTAGTGAAATATGATGTGAAATTTTATTTAGATTAATTACCTATGATATATTATTCTAAACTGGTCTATCAACTTCACAGAATAAAAAATAAATGAGGTGGATTATGTGATATTGACTTGTTCCATGTATCAAAGTTTTAATAAATGTATTATAAAAAGAGTTTATATGATCATGCATCTGATATATGTTTATACATTAAGCAGAACTATTTATTTGAAAATATGTGTGTTAAAATGAGATCACTTTTGATTACCATGAGTAACAATGATGTTTTTCAGTGATTTCTCTTTCTTAACAGTTATAAATAATGAATTAATAATGTTATAAAGGTCTATAATGTCACACATAAGGCTATGGAATGGGAATTTATTTTAGTAAAAAATATTTGTCCAAAATAAGAGAATTTATATAATTGTTTTATACAACATACATTATATATGATTTTTAAAATTTCGATAAAATGTGTATAAATTTAATAAGGATTTAGTACAAGAAGGATATTTAAAGATATATGTTCACTAAATCTCATATAAATGGTAGGGATATGGTTTATATTTCATACTATGAGATATATCAAATCATGTAATATGATTGTGATATATCATACCACATTAGAATGATTTCATTATTACATGAACGTTATCATTTCCTTTCACTAATATAATATTAAATTATTTATTTATTTAAATTCAACAATTTTTTAATTACTAAAGTTTTTAATATCACTATAGCTAAATTAAATAAATTTTGTAATGTATAACATATAAATACGTGCATCAGATACATGTTTATGAACTGAAATAAGCCTACGAGGATCCTTCATTAATAAGATATCTATAAAAGGGAATTCATGGATTTATTACAGTATATAGTATATTAAGATACGATTTAAAAAAGTCTATTTGTTCTTTATTTCTTCATTAACAATGAGTAGGTTCAAGTATACCATGGGAGAGTATAATGGGAAATATAGAATGCTTAGTGATTTTACATCTAGAAGATTAACTTTGGAAGAAATAATACCTTAGTTATCACTAAGTGATCATCATATACCACACATTTGAAGATATATGGGATCACAAGTATATAATTTATGGGATTTTAATTCATTTATTATATCCTGCTTCTAGATGATCTTATGTTTGTGTTTAATATTTATAATTCTCTTTGAGATATTTTAGGTTGTTAAAATTCATCAATAAAAAATGTGCAGTGAATGATATTCGGATATGGAATTTCATTCTTTATTCCTTATCAAAGAAGGAATTTTATTTAGGTAATATCCTTAAATACATACAAGGAGATATAATATAAATTATAATATATCTATATATGGAACATAATGGTAAAAGAAGTTAAGTTGAAAATTTGGAGATCAATGATTGAAAATTAATTAAGACCTTGTATAAATTGTTTTCTAGAAAAAATAAGATAATAAATACCTTATAATATCTGGTTTGGAAATTAATGATTCAACTCTGGTGAAGAAGAGGTTGTATATTGCCCCGACCCAGATTTTCACCTGAACAGTGCTTAGGGTGGGTATTCCACTAGGCCTTAGGCATGCCTCCCCATATACCAAAATCTTATGAATTGTAGTGAGGGTGTAAATAGGTGACAATGGAGAGACTATACCCTTTGGTGGTGATAAAAATAATGTTATATAAATATATAAAACATGAAAATAGATTCCATAAGATAATTAGTTTAGTAACCTACCATAATGGAAATAATCACAATTAATAGTGGAAGAATAAACAACAACAAAAATGAAATAATAATCAATAACATACCATTTTTTGAAATAAAAACCACAAGATACCATATATAGAAATATGAAAACATGTTAGGTATTGTATAGAAATAAACCTAAAGGGTCACCCATAGCTGACCAAAATTATATGCATATAATCATGCTGGAATAAAAAAATATTCAATTGGTAAAATCTAGCTGATGCAAGAATCCATGTCCTTTCCATCCTCTATGAAAAAAGCTCCTAAATGATCTTGATGGTCCAAATCTTGAGATAAATCCCATACCTTGTCTCAAGAGCATTACATCTACATACATCCCGAATGTTTTATATAGGGTGTGAGAATAATTTCAGTAGGCCACCACCAATATATGACTAACTTATTTATAGGACAACATAGGTGTATCAAAATATAAGATAAAAAATCATGCACTTCATATAAATAACCTGCTTTCCCTGTGCTTAGAATCCACAAATAATCAATTACCTACTTTGACCATCACTGATATAATCGTAGTTGAGAGGATCCTTAGAATAAAGCCCGAGGCATCCCCGGATAAAAAACTATAAAAACCTAGATTTTCTAAAATATATTTGTTTCTTGAATAAATATTTGTAACATATTATATAATATTATACAAATAAAAAATAAACATAAACCAAATTTTTTTACCTTATAGAAATGATCATTACATCATTCAGTTATGAAACCAATTAAACTATCAAACATTATAACTAGAAAAAAATATAAAATATAAATTCTAAAATGTGAAAATAAGGATCAACCTAATCTACCAAAATAAACACCCCACTAAAAATTCTATATAAATAAAGAAATATTAGAAAACCAACAAAAATCTGAAGAAATTAAAATATAACATTAGGGATAAATTGTAGTAAATTATGAGTAAAATAATTATGTGGTATTTATATGGTATATAAAAAACTTTGGCCATTGGGATTCAAGTTTTATAAGATAGTTGGTCAAATATGATCATTGGTCAATATGATCCTTGAAAACTATACCCTCGTTTGAAAACTGTACCATTATAATTACTATTTATAATTAGTAATAAAAAATTATAATTGATACAAAAAAGATAATAGATGGAATCAACCAGTAGATTCATGACGTTAGAAGCCCATTTATGTGAACTTGGGAGGGAGGTAGCATCACTGGGATTTTACCTTGGCCAATGCCAAGTAAAGATTCAATAATTGAAGATTGAATGAAATCACATATAAGATAATTTCAAGTTAGTGGAGATTACCCACTCGGTTTATGTTAGCCGAGTCACCCCATGAAACTTCAACCATCACACACCTCACCCTTATGGAATACACAGGGGGAATTCAGGGGTTACATGTCTAGGCCTTATTTTCATAACGTGTAATTTCATTTTAATAAGTAAAATGGTTATTCCTTTAATTGTGTTGTAAGAATATTTTTTATTGAATCTATGCTTAATGGAGATGAATTTGATAAATTTATTTTTAGACACAAATGAAAAATAATAGTATTTTAATATAAAATATATATAATTTTATAATAAAACCAATTATTCTGAATGACATATTTTTAATCTAATAGTATTTTAAAGCACTCTCACCTAAATATAAATGATAAAATAATTTTATAATAGCCTAAGAAAATTTAAATAATGTAGGGAATTTGAATATGACTTAAAAACTACAATTTTTAAATAAATAGTTATTTTTATATTTAAAAGTTTAAATTATAATATTTACATAATTATTCATGAAAAATAAATATTATATTTTAAAAAAGACCATAGAAATTTGGTCAGGTTGAATTTATCATAATTTCTTAAAATTCATTATTTTTTCATGAGTAGTACTGAAAATACTATTTTTGGTTTTTGGTATGTTTTATGAATTCTTATGTATGTAATAATGATTAAATAATTAATTAAACACAATAAAAAACCCCAAACATGTTATTTTATTAATATTATGTATTTTAATATATTTTAATTAATTTCTAAAACTATAAGTGACTTTACAAAGTATAAAAAGGAAATTTGGATTTTTAAAAACATTACTTTGTGAAATATTTATTGTTACATGAAAAATAAAATCATTAAAAATGATTTTTGGTTATGGAGGATTAAAATATCATAAAATTTGACCTAATATTTCAAAATTATAAGCAAAAACAATGGGTAAGATAATGGTTTTTCCTTTTCCACAACATAAATTTATAAGACCTATATTGTGAAATTATTTCTCCAATTATTCTATAAATACCCACCCATTTCACCATTCCTCTTATCTACCAATCCATCCACAATGAAGTTGTTGTGATTTTTACTCCCAAAGTTTCCCCCCTAATGTTTACTCAATCCTCTAAGGTTCCATCCTCAAGTTTTAGGAAAAGCTCATAACAGTAAGGTAAACCTCTTCTGGTCTTTTCAATTCATGTTCCCTTTGGAGGTATGTAATATAATATGGAAAACTAATTTATTTTTCTCCAATTTATATTATCCCATTATGGTAATAATAGAATTTTTTTCAATTCCCTCTCATTTTACCCTTTTCTAAAACTATTTTTTTGTACCCATCATGCTTCCAAATTAACTTCTAAAATCACCATCTTTTATATGATAAATTCTCTTTTACATTTTATTTTAATATCCAAAACTCTTTTCTTTTCAAAGGGTATAAAAATAGACTTAAAATTTACTTTTTAATTCATTTATTTACATATAATAAACCCATATTTCCTTTCATGGGTTAAAAAATATGTAATGATAATGTATTTAAGATCTTTAGTATGCCACGATTTTGATAAGAGACTCATTCTTTATTCTCTATGGGATATTAAGGAAATTATTTAATATGATATATGTGGTTCAAATTTATTAATATATATGAAGGGTATACCCCGATAGAGCTCCGATGCATTGGTTCAAAAATTTAATCTCGAGATATGACATGTTTTTTGATACCTTGGTGAATAAACATTGTGGTAAAATATGGTGATATGATTATGAATGTATCATTTAAATATTGTGGCCAGATTTCTATGTTATGATTCATGTTCTTATTATTACTTCATTCCTCTTGTTCATGTCTTATTGTTATGTCTCATGTTTTTATTGATATATCTCATGATCACATGGTTTTTGTCACCCCTTTTTAATTAATTACTAGGCTTCATGCTCATCCATTTCAATTTATGTAAATCTATAGGATATGAGATGCAGTAAAAGAAAAAATGGGTGAATCCATGAACATGTATTTCAAGTGGATTTAGAAAGATATTTTTTGTCTTCATGCATTATATACCTTATTTCAAAGAAACTAAATGTTAAAAGTTCCTTTATTTGTGCCATGTAATTAAAAGTTATATAATAAAAAGGTGGGATGTAAGAGTTGGTATCAACATATGGTTTAGATATCTATGAAAATTAGGACTTTAAAATTTTATAAAGAACCCTAGGGACAATTCTAAAAATTGTAAAACATCCCAATATTTTGGTAAGTATTATGTAACTGATTTGAAAAAAAATACATCCCAATATGAACTGTACAAGTGGTTGTGGATTTGGAATAGATGTACCTAGGTTTAACAGCCAAAAACACTAATTTGAGATGTACACAAACAAGAACCGGTGCATGAAAATAAATCTTGATGCACACCTGGTTTGACACTCCTAGGGCTTATGTTTGGTAAATCACAAAATTTTTAGGAACCATTATGAAGGATATATATAAAATATTATTATAGGAGGTTAATAACATATTTAATCATGATGTTCTAAAACTTATAAACTCTTTAGAATAATAAGATTTATAAAAGTAACATGTTTTCACTAATTTTTTGTTCTTTCAGAAAAAATTGTAGGAAATAGGAGGTACCGTGTAAATGATGAGTGTAAAAAATGATGCACTGATGGTGTTCTAATAGAATATGTAATGTAAAACTTCATGAGGATGATGAATCAAATAACTCGAGTTGTGAATAATAAACTGAATCAAGTAGAGAGGGAAAATTTACCTTGAAGTAAACAACTTTCTATTGAGTCATTTATACCTTAATGAGTACCTGGTTTTAGTGGATCTACTAACCATTGATTGCTGAAAATGGATAAAATATATATAAATGATCTTTTATGTACTCCATTATTTTTAGAAAGATAAAGTCACCCTAAAATTTTACTTCTTTGAAAGATAATATGATCATTGGTGGATACTGATTAAAAACATGAATCTAAGATGGTATATTTATGTTCTGGCGTGGTAAGAGTTTAGGGGATTCTTTTTAAATAAATATTTCCATTATTAAATTAGAAAAAAATGGAGAAGGAATTACTAGAACTAAAGAAGAAGTAAAATGAATAGGTGGGAATATCTGTGATGAAATTTACAAGACTTTCTCGATACACCTATATCTTTGTTATGGATCCTTGAGAAAAGGATCATAGATCCTATAGTGGAATGAGACCCCATATGTAGAGGAATCTAGAAAATAGAGAATATGAGATCTATGAGGAGATAATGAATAGTTATATAAATGCTTAATTTTATTTTTGAGAAATTTAGTGGTCACTTATATCAAATAGAAAGAAGATAAAAATGGATCCAAAATCAGGGAATAATTTTCATCCTGGAAGAGGAGGAATTAAAATTAAACATCCCATGTGTCACTAATTTTTGAATAATAATTTGGGGAACTAATTTCTTGGTAGTGGAAAAAGATACAAATGTAGAAGAGATGGCAATATAGCTTGCAACTATCATGGTGAGGTGAAGCCTAAAATTATCAAGAATAAGAAAACAAATATATTGAAGGCCCATCATGAAGATCAATGATTCAAGTGTGGATAGATTGAAAAATTTTCCAATCAATTTCCATATCAAAATATAATGGAGGGAAACCACCATCCACATTGGTATATGCCAAGGGAGCATGGTCGGGCATTTTCTATCACAACTACAGAAGTGGAGTCATCAAATGATGTAGTGATGGGTACACTCATTATGATCTCAAATATTTTTTTTGATTTTAGTTATATGTATTCTAGTATTTAATTTATTTTTTCGATGAATTTAGAATCAATCCATGAACTTCTAGAAGTATAGTTACCAGTAAAGGATCTTGGATGGGTTATCCTAGCATCAATAGTGTATCGACACTCTAGTTTTAGCTTTTTAAAGTAAAATATCATAAAAAATGTAGTTGTAATACCCATCATAGAATTATAGACTATACTAGGGATGGAGGGGTTCTCAAATTAAAATGATAAGATGAACTATAGAAGAAATGAAATTTCAATAGTCTTGAATGGAAAACCTGGAGTCATTTTTAGAGGAGATATATCCTAACCTAATCTTTTTCTAGAAGAATCTCCAGCATCCATATTTATAGAGATGATCAATTAAAAGGGAGAAATAAATCAATGTTTATCGATAGTGAATGTCACCATCATTTAGGTTTCCATTGATGTATTTCACGAAGAGTTACCAGAAACTCCCTTAGAAAGAGAGGTAGAGTTCTCCATTGATCTCATACCCAAATCCAATCTGATATCAATGACCCCATATAGAATGGAAAATATGAAGTTATAACAATTAAATAATAATTTCAATATATTTTAGAGAAGGTATTTATTTGACCAAGTGTTTCTCCTTGAGGAGAATTGGTTCTATTTATGAAGAAGAGTAATGGATCAATGCGACTATGCATTGATAATAGAGAACTTAATGGGTTCACAATGAAGAAATGTTACCCTATCCCAAGGTTTGATGATTTATTTGATCAGCTTTGTGGGCCTCAATTATTCTCTATGATGGACATCTGATCTAGGAATTATAAATTGAGGGTGAAGAAAGAAGATATTCTAAATATTGAATTCCTAACAAGATATGGGCAATATGTGTTTTTTGTTATGCCCTTTGTCTTGACTAAATCTCTTAAAATATTTATCGATTTTATGAATAGAGTATTTAATGAATAATTTGATAAATCCATGGTAGTTTTTGTTAATTATATTATAATATATTCCAAAAGTCACAAGGATCCTTAGGATCATCTAAGGGTTATATAGAAAACTCTAAGGAAGTCGAAGCTATTAGGAAATTTCTAAAAATATGATATATGGTTTATAAAAGTTCCATTATTAGGGAACCTTATAAACAATGAAGAAATCTATGTTGACCATTCCATGATAATGGTTGTAGAGGAGTGGTTTCATCTTACAACAGTAATCATGATTTGTAGTTTCTTTGGTTTAATATGATATTATAGAAGGTTTTATAAAAAAAATAATGACTTTATAATCCACTAAACAAGTTAACTCAAAAGTTGGATAAGATCATCTGGATAAAAGAGTGTAAATAATGTTTCCACAAACTGAATAAGATATTGTTTACTACATCTATGCTAACTCTACTATCTGATGAAGAAGGATTTTTTATTTATAGTGACGCATCTCTGAAAGGGATTGGGTGCGTACTCATGAAAAATGAAAATTTTATTACTTATGCATCTCAATAGTTAAAGCCACATGAGAATAATTATCTGATGCATGATCATAAGTTAATTATAGTTATTTTTTCTTTTAAAATATGGAGGCACTATCTTTATGTCTGGAAATGAGATATATAGATAGACCGCCAATGTTTAAAGTATATTGTCATGAATAAATAATTGAACATGAGAAAAAGATGATGGTTTGAACTTCTTAAAGTTTACAACTGTTCAACTCATTATTCCTGTAGGAGAGAAAGAAATCTCTAATTCATTATGTGAGAAAACCTTGATGTGTTGTAAATGATGGTGATTCACGGATATCTATTGATCAAGGACTTAACAAAATTGGTCATGGGAATCGTAAGGTAAAAGACATATTCAACTCTAACCCAAATGATTTCACATCCATAATTACTAGATAATATCAAGAAATATCAATGATATGATTCTTTATTGTAAAAGAATATTGAGGCTATGAAGAATGGTAGGTTTTGTGAGTTCAATATTGATGAAGAAGGTGTAATGAAATTTTTTACAAAGCTTTGGGTCCCTTCTGTCCTGGAGATAGTGAAGGAGATTATGGATAAATCTCAAAGATCTATATTGTCTATACATCCAAGAATCACTAAAATTTATAGGAACCATCACGATCATTACTGGTGGGGTAACATGAAAAGGTTGATTTTAGACAATGCTACATGGTTCTTGGTGTTTCAGAAAGTGAAGGAAGAATGAAAACTTCCTAAAGGGGTATTGAAACCACTAACCATACCCACATGGAAGTGGGAAAATATTACTATGGACTTCGTCACTGTTCTCCCCAAAACCTCCAATGTAAACAATGTAATATGGTTCATAGTGGATAGACATACCAAGATAGCCTATTTCATTTCTATTTAAGAAGATTTATCTATTGACCACCTTTCTAAGATATATGTAAAGGAATTGGTGATGTTTCATGGTGTGACCCATTCTATCATTTCTAATGATGATTGGAGGTTCACATCTAAATTCTAGAGAATAATTAAAAATGATTAGAATATGGAATTGAATTTCAATACATCCTTCACCCCCAAAATGATGGCCAATTTGAAAGGACTATTTAGACACTTGATGACATGATGATAACATGCTCAATAGAATTTAAATGTGGATGACATCAATATCTTCCATTAGTTGATTTCACATACAACAACAACTTCAATATGAGTATTCAAATGGAACAATATAGAGCTCTATATTGGAAGTGAAGTATAACTTCTTCATGTTGGGATGATGTTGGTGGGAGAAATCTTCTTGGGCCTAACCATCTACAAGAGATGGTGGAAATGGTTCATGCCATCTAAAAACATATAAATGTTACTCATAGTTGGTAGAAGAGTTATGCTAACAGCCAATGAAAGGATTTTCATTTTGATGTTAGAGGTAATGTTTTCATTCTGATATCACCATGGAAGGGAGTTATTTAAATTAGAAATAAAGGGGCGCTTAACCTTACATACTTTGGCCCCTTTTAAATACTTGATTACATATGTTTAATGGAATATCAGCTATCACTTCCAAGAAATATTATTGAATTTCATTATTTATTCCACTTATCTATCTTGAGGAAGCAAATATCTGATCCATTGAATATATTGATTCTATAGGTGGTATAACTGAAACATTACCTCTCTTATGAGGAGCATCCAGTTGAGATCATTGAACATATAGAAAAGGCTATTTGGAACAAGATTACCCAAATTTTCAAAGTGTTGTGAAGGAATCAAAAATATTAAGAAGTGACATGATAACTAGAGGAAACAATGAGAAATAAGTACCCTCACCACTTCTCAACCAAGATAATGAGTCTAAATTTTAGGGATGCAATTTCTTAAGGGGAGAATAATGTAATGACACAAATTTCATAAAGGATTTTTTCCTAAATAATGTTTTTTGAATAATATATAATATTATACACATATAAAATAAATAGAAACCAATTTTTTACCTCATTAATAATGATCAGTAAATTAGTCAGCTATGAAAGAAATTAAAATTCCAAATATTAAAATTGGATAAAAAAATTTATAATAGAAAAGCTAAAATGGGAAATAAGGATCACCCCAATCTACTAGAATCATCAACCCCACTAAGAACACTATATAAATGAAAATAAATATTAGTAAACCAATAAACAGATTTTTAACGTAAAATATAACATTTTTTGAAATTTTAGGGAATTTTGTGTGAAATTAAAAAATGGTATTTATATAGTATAGTGGTAAATGAGGATTTTGGGATTTAACTATTATATGATTTTTTGTTGAATACCATCGTTGGTCAATATGACCATTGATAAAAATACCCTTGGTTGATTATTTTACCATTATAATTAGTGTTTATAATTATTAATGAAAAAGGATAATATATATAGAAAAGAAAATTGATGGCCTCAACTAGTAGTGTTGTGTGGATTGAAGACCATTTTTCTGAATTTCAGAGGGAGGTATGTTTCTAGGGTTTTCCCTTGACCAAGTACAAGTTGAGATTCTACAAGTGAACATTTAATGAAATAAACTATGGTGAAAGTTCAAGTTAGTCGAGATTTCCATTCGATCGATGTTAGCCGATCCACCCCATGATAGTATGACCATCACACACCACAACTGTAGGGTATACATGGGGTTAATAAGAGGTTATGTGTTAAGGAATTAGTTTCATAGTGTAATTTATTTTAAATAAAAAATTTTTCCCATCAATTCCATTTGAAGGATAGTTATTCTTAAATATATATTTAATTGATTTGAATTTGATAAATTGATTTTTGGATGAAAATGGGACATAATTTTATTTTTCTAGAAAATATATAAAATTTCATAATAAAATCATGTATTCTGAATATTTTTTTAATCAACTAGTTTTTAAAATACTTTCACATAAATATAAATGAGAAAATAATTTTATAATGACCTAGGAAATGTTTTATAAGTTTCAAGAATTTGATTGTGGCTTAAAAACTACAATTTTTAATTAAACAGGTATTTTTATATTTAAAATAAAAATTATAATATTAATAGAATAATTATATAAAATAAAAATTATATTTAAAAACATAATGTTAAAATTAGGTTAGGGTTAATTTATGATAAGTTTTTAAAATACTTATTTTCGTGAATAATAAAAAATACAATTTTTTGTTTTTGGTATATTTTATAAATTCATATTTTTTTCATAAGGAAGTAATAATTAATTAAACACAATATAAAGCCTAAAACATGATACTTTATTAATATTATATATTTTAATATATTTTAATTAATTTCTAAAACTATAAGTGTCTTTCCAATGTCTAAAAAGGAAAATTTTCTTTTAAAAACATTACTTTGTGGAATACTTACATTTATAAGACAAAAAAAGTATTAAAGAATGTATTTTGTTATGGTGGATAAAAATATCATAAAATGTGACCCAAATTTATAAACCCATGTGATAAAACAATGCATAATCCAATTATTATTCAATTTTCAAAACCTAGATTTCGAAGACCTATATTTGGAAATTATTCCTCCACATTTGCTACAAATATCCACCCATTACACCATTACTGTTCACTCTAAATCCATCCTATATGACATTATGGAAATTTTTACTCCCAATAATTCCCCCAAGGATTCTTTAATCCCATAAGGATTCATCCTCTATTTTTATGAACAACTCTTCAAGGTAAGGGAAATATCCACTTCTCTTTTCCATTTAAGTTCCCTTTTTTGGTATATATTCTATTATGAAAAACAAATTAATTTTTTTCACATTATATTATTGCATTAATAGAATAATATTATTTTATAATTGGGATATCCTTGTCCCCTCTCATTTTACCCTTTTATAAAACCTTGTTTTATACTTTTCATGCTATTGAATTTATTTCTCAAATTTTCCACTTTTATTTGAGAAATTTTATTTTCATTTTTATTTTAATATATAAAATTATTTTATTTGCAATGGTTATTCCAATATATTTTAAAAAATACTTTTTCATTCATTTATTTACATATATGAAACCCACATTTCCTTTCATGGATTAAAAATTATGTTATGATCATGTATTTAAGCTTATTTGTATACCATGATTTTGATATGAAACCCATTATTTATTCTCCATGGGTTATTAATGAAACTATTTATTATGATCAATCTGTCTCACGATAATTAATACATATTAAGGGTGCACCCTGATTGTTCTTCAACGTATCGGTAAAATAATTTAATCTCTAAAGATGACATGTTTTATGATACCTTGGAGAATAACCTTGGTAATTTTCATTTACAAAACCTTGATACCAAACCAAGGAGATATGATTATGAATTTCTCATTTAAATTTTATATCCACATTTCCATTTTATGATTCAATTTATAAATATTATTTTATGTATTTTTTCATGCCTTATGGTTATTCCAGACGTTCTTAATGATATGTCTAATGATCACATTCTTTTTGTCTCCACTGGTTATTTATTTATTGGCTTAATGATCACCCATTTCATTTGATGTATATCCCTAAGATATGTGATGTTGTTATAGTAACTTAGGGTGAACCCATAAAGATTTATTCATGAGGATTTATAAGAATGTTTTATGTTTTAATGCATTAGGTACCATATTTCCATGAAACTAAAATTTAAAGGATCCTTTATTTATACCTTGTAATGAAAAGTTTTGTAATAAAATGGTGGGATTACACAATTGGTATCAAAGTACAGTCTAGCTATCTTTATAAATAAGGACTTTAAAACTTTAGGAAGAAAATTCAGTCCAAGGCTAAAAATAGAAAAAACATGCGAGTATTTTGGTAAGTATTATGTATGTGGTTTCCAAAAAAATACAACCCTATTTGGATAATACAAGTAAATGTGGAGCTGGAACATATGTAGTTAGGGTAGTATAAAAAAACTCCATGTTTATCATGAATCGAAATGGAATTGGTTCATGAAAATGGGGATTTCTTCACACCTAGTTTGACACTCCACATGGATATGTTTGGATAATCACATGATTTTTATGAACCATTATGAAGGATATATAAAAAATAGAATTAGAGGACATTAATAACATATTTAATCATGATTATTTAAAAATTAAAATCCATTCATAATTATTGGATTCATAAAAGTATTATGTTTCTCACCATGTTTTTATTATTTAATAAAAATAGTAGGAAATTAGAGGAACTGTATAAATGATGAGGCCAATGGATGATGCACTGATGGTGTTATGATAGAATATGGAATAAAAAACATCATGAGGATGTTGAATTAACTAACACAAGTTATGAACAATAACATGAATCAAGTTAAGAGACTTGATTCACCTCAAAGGAAACAACTGTATGTTGTGTCCTTTATGCATCAACAAACCCCTTCTTTTAGTGGATCTACCAACCCATTAATTGTTGAACAATTGATAATATTTATAGAAAAGATATTTTATACACTCTATTTTTTAGAGCAAGAGAATGTTATCCTGGATGCTTACCACTTATAAGAAGAATCGTATTAGTGGTGGACACTAATTAAAACACAAATCCAAGAACTAAGATTGATTTTATAGAGTGGTAAGAGCTCAGAGGAATATTTGTTCAATAAATATTTCCCCCATCTGATTAAAATAAAAATAGATAAGGAATTACTAGAAATAAAGAAGAATCAAAATGAATCAATGGGAAGCTATGATATGAACTTCACAATACTTTATTGATACATCTCAAGCTTTTTTATGGATCCTAATGGAACAGTTTATATATTATTTAGTAGACTGAGAGCCCAACTATGGAGGAATCTAGAAAATTGAGACAATAAAGGATACTAGGAGATAGAGAAAAGTTCTATGAATGTTGAATTGGAGTTTCGAGAGACATAGTGGTCATATATATTTAATGAAATGAATAGAGAAATGGATCCAAACATAGGGAAGAATTTTTATCAAGGAAGAGGAGGAAATAAGTTAAACATCCAACATGAATTAAATGTGGGAAGAATCATTTTGGGAACTAATTTATTAGGAGTGTAAAGTGATAATAAATTATAAGAGATGAAAATATAACTTTTAAATATCATGGTGATGTGAAGCATCAACTTCTAAACACTAATAAAAATGGGAAGATGGTGTATGCCTAGCCAAAACTTTAATGTTTCAAGTGTGGATATATTGGTAACTTTTCCAATCAGTTTTAAAATCAGAATATAATAGGAGAAACCACCATCTACCATAAAATGATACAAGGGATAAATGTTGGACATTTTCTATAATGGTGTTTGAAAAGGAGGCTTCAAATGATGTGGTGGTAGATAAACTTATTCTTACCTTAAAGCTAGAAAATACATTGTTTGATTCTAGCTCTACAAATTTCTTTATTTCATATGTGTTTGAAAAGAATATAAAATCAATCCTTGAACTTCTGGAATTACAGTTATCTGTAAAGACTCTTCGAGGAATTATCCCATCATCAAAAGTGTATGGAAATTCAATTATTAACTTTGGATAGTACAATCTCATCACAAATTTTGTAGTAATTACTATGGACAAATTTACCATTATACTAGTGGTGGACGGGATCTCAATGTATAATGATATGATAAACTATAGAAGAAGTGAAATATCAGTATACTTGAATGGAAAACTAAAATTAATTTTGAATGGAGAGATATTATTACCTGGTATTTATCTAGATTAACCTCCCATATCCTTCATTATGGATATGATAAGTGAATCTAGAGAAGGAAATGAAAGAATAAATATAGGGAATGTCCTCATCATTCAAGAATACATTGAAAAATTTCATGAGGAGTTACCTGAACCTCCCTTAGAAAGAGTGGTTGAGTTCTCTATTTAACTTGTACCAGGATCAGTGTTCATATCAAATACCTCATATATAATAGAAAATATAGAGTTAGTGGAATTAAGAAAACAAATTCAAGATATTTTAAAGAAGGGATTTACCCAACAATGTGTTTCTCCATGGGGAGAACCTCTTATCTTTTTGAAGAAGAAGGATGGATCAATGCGACTATTCGTTGATTATATAGAACTTAATGTCTTCATGGTATAGAACAAGAACCCTCTCCAAAGGATTGTTGAATTATTTGATAATATTTGTGGGGCTAAATTCTTCTCCAAGATTGACATCTGATCTGGGAATCATCAAGTGGGGGTGAAGAAATATGATACTCCAAATACTACCTTTTGAACAAACTACGTGCATTATGAGTATGTTTTTATGCCTTTCAGATTGAATAATTTTCCTATTATATTTATGTATTTAGTAAATAGAATCTTTAAGGACTAGCTTGATAATTTAATGGTGGGTTTTTTGATGATATTATGAAATATTATATTATTTTTGAGGAGCGCGATGATCACCTAATGGTTATAATGAAAACTCTTAGGATGTAGAGGCTGTTTGAAAATTTAATCAAATTTAATTTATGGTTACAACAAGTTTCTTTATTGGGAAAAATTGTAAGCAATGATATAATCATAATTGAACCTTCCAAGATAATGGCTATAGAGGAGTGGCCTGATCCAGTAATATTAACTGAGATTCATGGTTTCCCTTCTTTAAACGGATATTGTTGGGGGTTTCTGAAAAAAAATTCATGAATTTCTAATCCACTGACCAAGTTAACTAAAAAGGGGACAAGTTCATCTTGAAAATGGAGTGTTAAAAAGGTTTCTAAGAACATAAGAAGATATTGGATACTTAACCTATTTTTACTCTATCATCTATCAAATAAGGATTCTTTATTTATAGTGACGCATATATAAAAGGGCATGGGTGAATACTCATGAAAAATGAAAAGGTGGTTACTTATGAATCTTGAAAGTTAAATCCACATAAGCCTAATTATCTTACACATGAATTTTAATTAGTTGTAGTTATTTTTCCCCTAAAAATATAGAGGAACTATCTTTATGGGGATAAATATGATTTATATATAGACCACAAAATATTGAAGTAAATTTTCATGAAAGAGGAATTGAACATGAGACAAAGGAGATGGTTGGAACTTATTAAATACTCTTAATCATTAATTCATTATCACCCTAAAAGAGAAAATAAATTCATTGATGCATTATGTAGGAAATTCCATATTATTCTGGTAATGATTTGGATTCAAGGATATCCATTGATCAATGACCTAGTAAAATTATACACGGAAATCATAAGGGATGGGGCATCATAAAATCTATACCAAATGATTACACAACCATAATTACTAAATTATATTAAGAATTATCCTCAAGAAGAACCATATTAAAAAACAAGATAATGTCTATGAAGAATGATAAGTTTCCTAAGTTCAATATTGATCTAGAAGGTGTACTAAAATTTCCCACAAGGATCTATTCATATATATTGGAGATAAATAAGGATTTGATGGATTAATCTCATTACCATACATTCTCTATAAATCCTAGAATCCCTAAAATATATAGGTACCATTGTGATCATTATTGGTGGGATAATATTAAAAGATATATTTCCAACTACACTACATGGAATTTAGTGTGTCGATAAGTGAAGCAAGAATGAAAACTTCTTAAATTGGTATTGAAAACATTACCCATACCAACATGGAAGTAGGATTATATCACTATGGAATTCTTCACTGTCCTAAGAATATCAAAATCAAAATATGTAGTATGGGTTATAGTGGATAGACTAACTATGATATCCCATTTAATTACTAATATAGAATATTTCTCTATTGACTAGCTTGATAAGATATACGTAAATTAAGTTGTGTGGTTGCATGGGGTACCACATTCTATAGTTTCTGATCACAATCTATGGTTCACATCTAATTTTTGGATAATTATTTAATATTCTCAAACTACTTAATTGAATTTCAATCTGTCCTTCACCCCCAAACTGATGGAAACTATGAAAGGACTATTTAGACACTTGAGGACATGCTGAAAAGATGAAAAATTGAATAGAAAGGTATATGTGATCAATGCCTTCCATTATTGAGTTCTTATATAACAACAGATTCCACTAGATCATTCAAATGGAACCATACGAGGTTCTATATGGGAATCTATGTAGAACTCATATTTGTTGGGATAAAATTGGTTATAAAAATCTATTTAGGTTCAATCTTGTGAAAGATATGACAAAAAATGTTAATGTCATCCAACAAAAAATAAAGGATTCTCATAGTTAGTAGAAGAGATATAATGCCAATCATTGGAGGGACTTGGGGTTTTTTGTTGAAGACAAATTTTTTCCTTCAGATATGAAAATGTAAGAGGGTTATTGGATTTGGAAAGAAAGGTAAAATTATCCCTAGGTACATTGGACCCTTTGAAATCCTTGATCACATATGAGTAGTGGAATATTGGCTAGAACTTTGACCAAATCATTCTAAAGTTCATTATATATTCCATGTATCTATCTTGAGTGCATACATATCTGATCCCTCATATGTATTGAATCCATAGGTGGTATAACTAGAACATGACCTCTCTTATGTGGAGCATCCGATGAAGATATTAGACCATAGAGAAAATGTTATATGAAATGAGACTACCCACCCCATCAATTTGTTTTGGAGGAACTATAAATATGAAGAAGAAACATGGGAACGAGATGAGATAAAGAGATATAAGTACCCTCACTCTTTATTTATCGAGAAAATGAGTTGAAATTTTTGGGACAAAATTTCTTAATGGGGGAGAATGTAATGAACTATACATTTTAAAAGTTATTTTCTTCATAAATATTTTTTTTATATATTATATAATATTATACATGTACAAAATAAAGATAAAACAACACTATATCACCTCATTAATAATGATTATTGCATTAATCAGTTATGAAACTAATTAAAATGACAAACATTATAACTAGATAAAAAATTTAAAATAGGAAATCTAAAATTGGAAAATAAGGATCACCCCAATCTTCTATAATCACCGCCCCTACTACAAATTCTATAAAAATGAAAAAATATTAGTAAACCAATATATATCCTATGAAATTAAAATATAAAATTAGGGATAAATTATAATGAATTTTGAGGGAAAGAATGAAGTGGTATTTTTATGATATAAAGGTAAATGTGACCATTGGGATTAAACTGTCATTTGAATGTTGGTAAAATATGATCATTAATCATCATGACCACTGGAAACTATACCCTTTTTAAACAATTTTAACATTATAATTAGTGTTTAAAATTAGTAATGACAAAGGATAATTGATATAAAAATGATAGTTCCTGGCCTCAACTAGTATAGTTTTGATGATTTAATCCCAATTTTTCAAAAGTGGGAGGGTGGTAGCATCACTGGGGGTTTCTATTAACCAAACCCATGCCAAGATTAAATAATTAAATCTTGAATGAAATATCCTATTGGAGAATTTCAATTTAGTGGAGATTACCACTCAGTCGACGTTAGCCGAGCCACCCTATGAAACATTGACCATCACACACCTCATATTTAGGGAATACACTGGGGTAATAAGGGGTTACATGTCTAGATCTTAGTTTCATGAAGTGTTATTTCATTTAAAAAAAATTATTTTAGGAATTCCATTATAATAATAGTTTTTCATAAATATACTTTTAATTAAGATAAATTTGATAAATTGGGTTTTGGATGAAAATGAAACCTAATTATATTTTTATAGAAAATATATACAATTTTATAATAAAATAAAGTATTAAGAATAATTTTTTTAATCAAATAATTTTTTAAAACACTTTCTCCAAAATATAAATGATAGAACAATTTTTTAATGGACTAGGAAATTTTTTATATGGTTTTCAAATTTTATTGGGCCTTCAAAAATGATATTTTTATATAAATAAGTATTTTTATATTTAAAAGCTAAAATTAGCATATTTATAGAATAATTATGGAAAAATAAACAATATATTTGAAATCATATCATCAAAATTAGGTTATTTTGAATTTATGACAATTTTCTAAAATACTTTATTTTTTCATGAATAGTAAAAAATATTGTTTTTTAATTTTAGTAATTTTATTACATCAATAGTTTTTCATAATAATTTATTTATTAAATAAATAAAATCCACAACATAAAATTGTTTATTTTACTAATATTAAGTATTTGAATATATTTTAATCAATTTCTGAAACTATAAGTGACTTTCCAAAGTCTATGAATGGAAATTTAATTTTTTTTAAACATTACTTTGTGGAATATTTACTTTTCTATTAAAAAAGAAGTATTAAAAATGTTGTCTAGTTCCGGTTGATTAAAAGATAATAAATTATCACCTAAGTGGACCAAAGCATAAGTGAAACCCATGGATAATACAATGGTTTTACATATTCAACAACCTAGATTTATAAGTCCTATATTTGGAAATTATTCCTCAACTTTTGCTAAATTATACCCACCCATTTCCCCATTTCTCTTCACTCTCAATCCATCCTCCACAAATTTATAGTGATTTTTTCTCCCAAGTAGTCCCCCAAGTTTTCCTCAACCCCAAGGTTCTATCCTTGTGTTTTAGGAACAAGTCTTCAAGGTAAAGGGAAATCTCAACTTCCCTTTTCCATTAAAGTTCCCTTTTGTGGTATGTCTTTTATTATTCCCAAAAAATTTCTTTTTTTAATTTTAATTATCCAATTTATGTATTAATGGTCTTTTATCAATGGGATACCCTTTTCCCCTCTCATATTACCCTTTTCTAAAACCAATGTTTGTACTCGTCATGCAAAAATATTTACTTCTCAAATTTACCTCTATTATATGAGAAATTGTCTTTTCCTTTTTATTTGAATATGAACACCCCATTTATTTTCAATTGGGATTCAACTGGATTTAAAAATGAATTTTTGATTCGGTGATTTACATACACGAAACTCACGTTTCCTTTCATGGGTTAAAAGTCATGTAACGATCATATCATTAACCTATTTTGTATGCCAAGATTTTGATAAGAAACTCGTTCTTTATTCTTTATAGGTTATTAATAAAATGATTTGTTATGATCTATTTGTTTCAATTTAATTAATACTTATAAAGGGTTCACCCTAATAGTTCTCCAATGCATTGGGTAAACAATATAATCTTGATAGAGAAAATGTTTTATGTTACCTTGGTGAATAACCTTGTAAATTTTCATTTATGAAACCTTGGTGATAAACCTTGGTGAAATGATTATGAATGTATCATTCAAATTTTGTATCCATAATTTCATGTTATGATTCAAATTCACATTATTATGTTATGCCTCATGTTCATGCCTTACTATTATGTATGATGTTCTTGTTGACATGTCTCATAATCACATTCTTTTTGTCTCTCTTGCATATTAACCATACAGGGGTTCATGCTCACCCCTTTCCTTTTATTTATTTCCCTAGGATATGAGATATAGAAAATGTAACTTTGGGTAAGACCATGGATATGTATTTCAATTGGATTTAGAATAATGTTTTATATTTTCAAGTATTATGTACCTTCTTTTCAAGAAACCAACCATTAATTTATCCTATGATTGTACCATGAAATGAAAAGTTGTGCAATAAAAAGGTAGGAAGACATAAAATCAATCCAGGTGAACCGTTGGGTTCCACATCAAAAATATCATTTGGAAACTTATGTAAACTAAAAACTCATGTCCCAAATCAAAAAACCGACATCCAGAAGGCACACCCAATCAAGTCATTGGTCCCACAGACCTTAGTTAAGAAGAATCCCCTTCGGGTCAAAGCATGACATCTGAGGCATAAAAATATCATTCCTCCAATAATAAAACTAGTGGATTAATAGCCAATGTCCCAAGGATCATCCCCCGACCAACGTTAACATCACCATTGACTGATGGATCCTCGCTATCCTCGTGCTTTTCTATATCAAGCACCTCCAACCACACAGGTGATCGACACAACTATAAGCCACATATAACATATGCATCTACCTACAAGAGTGTTCAACACCACCTCATCATATGATCTCTATTTGTGTACACATGAATCCAACAACACATTGGCTAATCAAGGTGAGTGATAATCCCAACCATGTAACTAATACACATCATCTCTGTACCTCATGCATCTATGACCACTTCACTCCATATAATATCAACACCATACAAATCACTCGGGCCATGCCCACAACCTGATGACCTCATCTCCTCAATATGAAGACCATGTCTCCCAACTAGTGATCAATATCATGTAGAGTATCTAGGCCAGACCCAACATGACTAACTATGTCACTCAATATAGGTGGTCATCACCACCACAATCCTCCGGCCAAGCACATCTAATTCCCATGTAACACACAATAAATACATTTAAATAAAAAAAATTTAATTTAATTTAAATAAAAACCCTAGCCTAATCAACCTAAGGTTTTATGCCTCTCTCCAGGATTAAACTACTTGTAGTCAGGTTGGAGAATTCCCATAGGCATCTTCAATGATCATTTAATTAATTTAAAGGCAACCATTAATTTACATGGGTATCTCTCGGACTTCCCAACAGTGCGCTTAGAAACACATCCCCAAAACACGAGGGAAATAAAAGTGAAATATAATCACCACATACCTCTTGTTGAACGTTGTTTGATCATCCAATATGATCCTCTAACTCGAGTCGGTTCAAAAGAAATCATTGTTTTGGATCAGCACCCTAAAATAGGGTAAAATAGATTCCATCGATTTAGAACATCGTATGGATATAGAAAATAAGAAAGGATGTAAGAGGATCAAAACCCTTTATTGAGGCAATTCCAATGAGACTGATTGCGATCAAATTGGTAATCTAATAGAGGGTGGAGCTCCAATCCTAACAGGATAATAAATATGGAGGAACCCATAGTGTGTGTGGAAAATTCGAGAGGAAAGGTGGGAAAAAAGAAATAAAGGATGGAGGGGAATTTTGGACATTTCACACATTTTAATGAGGTTCATGGTTAGCTCACACAGTTTTGATAACTGGACATCAACCGTGTGACACCCATTGCCTAGGGAACCCACTATGCATAGTTTTCATGCGTGGTTTTCCAAATTGTATGACAACCATGTGAATCACCTCTACTATAAACTGCAGAGTTTTCACATGAAAATGCACCCCTCCCACATAGTTTGAGAAAATGTTCCTAGTGCACCTAGAGGGACACACTATTTATCCTTGGAGGCTGTATGGTTTTTCTAAATTGTACGCCTTAATATATACACCCCATAATGATGGGTGTTTGGCTTCCAAAGTACCCAAAACCCAAATAACCCCCAAGGTACTGGTTTATCATTGAAACTCATTTAAAATCAATGACTTTGGGAAAAGAAACAATCAGAATTATGTTTTTAAAATCTATAAAAGATTTTTCCTTCTCAACAAACTCAAAAAATTCAAAAATGTTGAGGATTTCAATCCGCTCAAAAAAACCCAGGACGTTACAATATACCAACCATAACATATCCCATCCCTAATCTATAAATAATTAAAAAAAGATGGTATTGAACATACCTATCTATTTAAAATTAACTCGGTATACCCCAGTCATCATGTCCCAGGTCAACTATCTCAAGTCACTCTCTACCTTAGGAGCTACCTACCCCAGTCACATCCCACAAAAAAATAAAATAATGTGATGGTTCACTGACCATAATCGGAATCAAAATTCCAAACATGACATGTCTTCACGCGTACAACTCATCAGGTGCTCACATCATACTTGTTCAACATCTGACACCCATTAAGTACCGCACCTCATTCGATGTCCACCTCGTGATCATTCCTCACATGAAACCAATGTGGTCACACATCTCAACAAATTCTAATAAGAAGTATTGGTGCCTTACACCTCACATAGATCCGATGTCACACAGATTTCAATATTCTTATGCACCTCAGATAGTTACCACATCGCCTTGATAACCATAATAAATTCTAGTGCCACAAACCTCATATATATATAATTCATCAAGTGGATGCCAAACTACTTTCCATTATCTGGTTAGTCCAAAAATATCACATTCACCTCGTGCACACAAATATACACATGCCTACAAAAAGGGTCGTGCCAAAATAAAAAAAAACCTAGTCACACCCACGATGTACATCTATCTATAGTTAGCTCCCCAACCCGCTATTCCCCTTGTAGCTCAACAACATGCACAAGGAAGTTGCACAATGTGCTCCTAGCTTGATGCCCAACAACTTGAGGTCTTCCCTTCCTATAGAGTTGCACCAGCTACCAGCCACTAACCCCAAATTTGGGTCTCACTGTCTCTGCAATGACATCCATGTGTAGTTGAATCTAGGCTACAAAAAACGTAGTACCTCTTCCATCCCAAACCCAGTTGCTTATGTCAACCATGTTTCCTTAATATCGATTGTCCAAGAAGGCTTCCTTTAGAACCTCTCAAGATTCCCAAACCTTCTGCTTGCTCGACACTCCTTTAGTTCCTGATCACACTATGTCCACCCATGTCCATGATGCCACACTGGAAACAAACTATCAAAGACCAACTCCTCCGTGGTATTCCTAAATCTGTTTCCAGAAGACACTTCTGATACTCGAATCAACTTCCCTTACTACTATCTAAAGCATCACTTCTAAAATCACCTGAAGTGATGACCCAGCTTGTGTATGAATGGTTCATCAAATTTCCCTTGGATTATAGTGTTTGATTCACCACCTTCTATAATGAGGCTAACCTGAAGTTGTTTACCTACACCTAAATGACTTATCGTAATCCTTCCTTGAAACACCTCACTATCGTGATGCCATCACCCACCATAACGCATGAGAAACAAGATAGGTCGGTGAATGTAGTTTCATAATCCATGAAAGACCTATCTCCATATTGAAGGATCAATAACTTCAAAGATCATTCCTCCCTCAATGTCTCTGGAGAGAAGTGATCTAAGAATTTGGACTCAAAATATTTCTAGGGAAGTACATTATTTTTTTCGGTCTAAACTAGTACATCCCACAATTATTTTACCAGTCCTCTAAGAATATAAGTCTCTATCTTCACCCTCCATCTTGGGGTTGTCTCAAGATGCTCAAATATGGTATGAATTAAATAAATCACGTTTTTTAGTTCCTTTGGTCCACCTTCACCCTAAAATAGTGGTGGGTGTTGCGCCTAGAACTTTCGAGTCAGGTATTATATGGAAGGTTCTACTCATTGATCTCCCTTGCCGATCCCTTGGATAAAACATACCAAGATCTCTCTGAGATACACGTCAATATATGGCAAAAATATGGTTATATCATGCAGCTAACCTTCCTATACTAGAGTTTGTACCTATGGATCATGATCTTCCTGACCCTCTATGGCCTCATCTCAGCCCTCATAGACTATAATATATGCACGATCATACAAAACCAAATCACCTATTGCCTAACACTCCATCAAAAGAATCCTAGGTGGAAACACACTAAATACCAATAAAATGGTAAAAATTACATAATAATACTTTTAATACAAATAGTGAAAGAAGTAAGTGGCAGTGCAATATCACTTCCCTTACCCTCCCCCATCACAACCATATCTCATGACATCCGACATCTTATCCCCTTACATTCCTATTTTAGAGATAAGTATCATATATAAATCTGACCTCCACCCCTCACCTAGCCACATCAAAGTCAGGAATCAGATATCAATCTATGGTAGCTGATTAAGATACAACCAATGAAGTTTAATCATGAAAAAACTTTTTAACTTCTTTGTTAACACTTTATGTAGCTAACCCCCTATCATCATCGTTTACATATCCTATCAGAGTAAAGTCCCACATATACATTTATCACACATCACCAATCACATCACATCACATAAATATCTCATTAGAACCAAATTCTAGGGTTGGTTATGTTGAATACCACCAATGAAGTCTAAGAATGAAAACAAAGTTTAGATTTCTTTGTTGACACTTTAAACAATTCAACCCCTCTTAGAACAATCTAGGTTTTCAATGAGGACCACAAAAAATTTATTAGAGGAATATATATATATATAATCCTATGTGCCTATCAAGAAATCATAAACAAAAATCCTATTCCATATTGGTTCAATGGTATATATCTCCACCCTTGTTGTACTAGGGCAACAGTCCATATCTCCTCCATTACCATATCAGGATAAATGCCACATATCACTACCAATAACAATCACATCCAAGTGCACCACTTGAGGTGGAAATCATATCAACTGTAAAATAAAATAAAATCATAAAGTCAATTTCCCACCCATGGAAACTTGGTATGTCCCCCGTGCATGGGGCTATAGACTCCCAAACATGAGCTCTATACCCAGTTCTAAAAACATCCTAATCTATGGTCTACCATAGCACAAACAGTAAAACGAACTGAAAAGAAAATAATTTGATATAATTAGTATCCTGTAAAATTTTTCTAGTAATACTCAGTCATGAACTTCTCTGATACAACTAGTAGCACCCCGACCTATAATTTCACCTGAACAATGCTTAGGGTTGGAGTTACACTGGGACTTAGGCGTGCCTCCTTGTTTGCTAAATCCCACCAACTAGCACTGAGAGTGTGATGATATGATAGTGGGGAGACTATAACCTACGTAGTTGATAATAATAGAGATCATTATTCATATACAAAGTAGAAAAGATGAACCATAAGACAACAAGACCAGTAACCTTCTGTTGTGGAATTAATAAAAATCAATAATAGAAACATAATGAAAAATAATAATGGAATAATAGATATCAACATATTATTTGTATAAATAAATACCATAATATACCACATATAGGAAAATGCATCCATTTCATGTCATACATTAAAATAAAGAGAAATGGTCTCCCATGGATGACCACCATTATATACATATAAGTCTGCTGAAAAAAATAACACTCAAAAGATAAAATTCTCTTAATGCAGGAACCTAAGTCCTTGCCATCCATCGATGAAAATTTTACAACATTACCCCTAAGTTCTATCTCTTGAACTTGGTCCATTACGTGATATAAAGAGCATAAAGTCTACACACATCCCAAAGGGCCCACTTAGGGTGTGAGAACAATCTCAATAGGCCACCACCAACATGCGTCTAAATTAAATATGTGATTAAGAAGGTGTATCTAAATATTATATAAAAGAGAACATGAAAACTATATAAATAACTTGATTTCCTTATGATTAGAAACCACAAGGAATAATTTACCTTCTTCGACCATCATTAGTATAAATATAGTTGAGAGGATCCTTAGCATAAATACTAAGACATACCTCGATGAAAATCAATATAGGTAAACACTTGGGTTTCATCTCCAATGTATCAACCGACGCCTTGTTCCAAACAAAAACTCATTTCAATTGACACCTCAAGTACCAAATAAAATAACTAACATCCTAAAGGCACACCCAATCATGTACCTGGTCCCACAGACCTCAGTTCATAATAATCCTCACCGACTCAAAGCACGAAGATTGAGGCATAGTGATATCTATCCTCCAACAATAACACCATCAACTCAACAAAGAACATCCACAGTAATGGTGATATCCTTCCTCCTAAATAATCATAGCCTAATGGCCTCAATATATGGAAAGCCTCAACCCCTAAATGACATTAACATCACCGTCAAAATATGGATCCTCACCATTCTCATGGATTTCTATGACAAGTACCTTTAACCATACTGGTGATCAACACCACTATAAGATATATCTAATGAAGGATTCTACCAATATGAGTGGTCAACACCACCACATTATCAGAGTCTTACTTGGGTGTACATGACTGTAACAACGTGTTGTCCAATTACAATGAGAATAAATCACTATAAAAGTACATAAACAACCTCATCTTGGAACCTTGTGCCCCTGTGTCTGTATCAATCCATCTGATGGTCAACAACACCCAAATCCCTTGGGTCGTGCCTACAAAATGAAGACCTCGTCACCTCAATCTGATGACCTTGTCTCTCAACAATTGATTAACATCTCTCAAATTATCCAGTTCAAGACCAACCTGACAAACCAAGCCCCCACAATCCAAGATTTCATCACCACCTCAATTAGGTCAAGCTTGTCTAGTTCCAGTGGAATTCACAAGAAATATATATAAATAAATAAAATCAATTTAATTTAAATAAACACATGAGGCTAATAATCCCAGGGTATGATGCATCTCACTAGGATTCAACCACTTATAATTTTATGGGAGCATTCCCATCAACATATTTATTGGTCAATTAATTGTTTTAAAAAGAAACCATTAATTTATGAGGGTCTCTATCAGACGACCCAATGGTGCACTCAATAACACGACCCTAAAAAAACATGTGAAATCAAATAGAAATATAGGAACCACCTACCTTGTGTTGGTAGGCATCCACTCATCCGATTTCGGCTGCTAAGTTAAAATGGTTTAGAAGAAATCAACATATTAGACGAACACCCTGAAAATAGGGTAAAATGGCTTGCAGGGATTAAGCACACTATATGGAGAGAGTAAAGAATAAATAACTAAATGGGATTGAATCCCATACTATATAGTTCCAATGACATTGATGATGATTGAATCAGGGGTCCGACAGAGAGTGGAACTTTAAGCCCAGCAGGAGAAACAATTGGGAGGAACCCCCAATGTTTTTTGAATATGAGGGAGGAAAGAAGGAGAAAACTAAATAAAGGAGGGAGGGATATTTTAGACACTGTACACACATTAATGAGGTATGTGGTTAGCTCATGTAGTTTTTCTAATTGTGTGCCAGCCGTGCGACACCCACAGCCTAGGTACCCTACTGTGCATGGTTGTCCTACACGGTTTTTCAAACCATGAAACAACCGTGCGAATAAAAAATGTTAAGACTTCATATTTTTCACATGACTGTTTTCCCCTTCCCACACAGTTTGAGAAACCGTGTCCAGTTCACCTAGAGGGGCTCATGGTTTGTTCAAACCATGCGCCCTAGTCTCAGCATCATATAAAGTTGGGTGTTCGGCCCCCAACGCACCTGAAACCCAACTAAATCCCTGATGAACTTATTGAGCATTTAATCACATATAAAATTAATACCTTGGGTTAAAGAAACTCTTATAATTAAGTTCTACGAATCACAAAAAGATTTGGTCAACTCACCAAACTCCAAAAAATAAAACGAGTAGATGATTTCAACCCGCTCCCAAAACCTGTGACGTTGCATGTTGAGTGTTCAAGCTGACAAGATTGATGCTAAATTTTATTGTATAATGATAGAGATCTTGATGGGTTTACCATTTATGGTCTCTAGATTATTCTTGTTTCTTTTAAAATGATTAAAAAAAATAAACAGCTCAAGTAATCCACATTTTATTAAATAAAGTTATCATTTTTTGTGTATATAGAGAATAACTCATTACATGGACTTGTAGAACCAAGGGCATAAATACGCCTAAAACAAGCTCGAGTACACAAAGCCTTAAAGGCCTCAAAATTTTCCTAAAGACCACTGATAAGCCCATAGAATTCCCCTGAAGGGACCTTGGTCTTGCCCACCTGTTTCAAGATTGACCTATCTACCTTCCTGAGTACGCCCACCAGCTAACATCTATCCCCACTCTCCAGAATCATACCCTTATAGTCTGCGTGATAGTGTCTTTCCATTTGATTCACATCACCCTCCCACCAATGATCTGTTCTAGCAGTTCATGTCTCACTGCCCTGGTCTACCATTCCCTTCATATCGACTGTAGATCTAGTGGCTGTAGTCCTTGCTCCATGGAGATAGATTCCCCATTGTGTTCCCTAGTGGTCTTTAGTTCTTGACATTGGTGTCCCTTGGGCATTATGGATTCTTGCAACTACTCATTAGAGGCCTCACATCGAGTTTAGATGTCTACCTGACGATGGATTGTTTATGAATAGGGGTTGTGTTTTTTTGGGGATGCAGACGTTTTTGGAAAGGAAATTTGTGGGAGATACTCTTTCTCTATATCATAGATCTACCTTACAAAGATGTTTTCATTGGTTTTTACATTTGCAACTAGAGAAATTATTCGGATCACATTGATTTCAATCTACCATGGTCTTTAACTATATCCTGATTTTTTTTCTACACTTATATTTAAAAAATGGACATATTTTCTGTAAAATTATATCTATTTGAATTTGTTTATCATGTTGCATTTTTCCATCGGAATGCTTTGAGACTTTATATGTTCTCTAACATTGTGTTTTTTGAGATCTCATTCTTCTTTTCTGATCCCATGTTTGTGTATTCTTAATTTTTAGTGGATTTTAGTTCATGGACTAGGTCTGGTAATTTTTCCTTTTTGGGTTTTCAACGTTAATTATTTATCATCGTTTATTTTTTTACAAATATTTTTTCATTCAGTATACATCCACTTTATTTTTTCTAGATTAATTTATGGGGAATGAATTACATCTATCGTTCAATCTCTTTGTTCAGCGTATTCGACCTTTGTAATATTTACCGACATCTGATATGAAAGAGTGTGATTTTTTATTCAAATAAGTAATTGATGAATATTACAGCTGAATGATTTTATTGAATAACACCAACTCTTATATGTGGATATTAAAAATATAGGATCTTATTTTTTTTAAGTGAATTCATCTACTATTTCTTGGTGCCCAAAATCTAGAAAAAAATGTCTAATGAAGAAATGAGAGATTGAACATGAAATGGTTTATGATTTCATTCTACAGTGTCTTGAAAACAATGTGATGAAACATATTGTCAACATCTCATATGCCCCATCCAATCCATTTCTCCCAGGAATCCCCTGAGGAGGCAGGTACTTCAAATGCCACATGCTGCCCACCCCCTACAGCCATGCAAAATTCACTAAGGCGAAATTTGAACACCTGATCATACAATCCTGAGCACACGTGAACCTCCATCCTGCTGCCGTTATGAAAATTTAATTTACTATATATATATGTACAGATGAATCTATTTATATATATTTGAATCTTTATTCTAATAAATATTATTTACATAATATATTTAAATCAATTTAAATATATAACATATATATAAATTTATGTAATCTATATATGTATATGTATATACACATATGTCTATATATTTATAAATATATCCATATAAATTATTTATATAATTAAATGCAAATTTATATATTATATACATGTTTATTTATAACATATATATAAATTTTTATATTTACATATATAAGTATATATTTATAAATAAATTTATATTTTGGTGTGTGTTTATGTATTTATGTACTATTTATAAGCATAATATAATTATAATATATATATATTTAATTATTTTTATATACTTATATATGTGTGTGCATGTTAACAATAATATTATTAATTATTATTATTATTAATCAACCTGTTTCTTAAAATATAAAAATTTTATGTTGGTTTAATAAATACTATACATTTATTCTATGACTTATATCATACATATATTATATTAAATAAATTAATTTTATATATTTATATAAATTATTTATTTAATTAAATACATATAAATATATTATAAAAATGTTTATTTAAATAATATATACATATATTTATATATATGAGTATTTAATTAATATATTTATATAATATCTTTAAAATAATATATATATAATGTATTCCAATACATATATTTATTATTATATATATTAAAATATATATATATGTATAAATTATAGAATAATATATATAATTATTATATAATTATTATTATAAGAAATAAAATTTATACAAATATTTATATAATGCTATATGAAATACAATTTTATGTTATATATAATTAATATGTATGTCATATATAATCAATATTATATGAAAGACAATTTATAAAAATATATACTTAATATTATATGGAATATAATTTTATATTATATATAATTAATATTATATGAAATACAATTTATACAAATATTTAGATAATGTATTTCAATACATATATTTTTTTATTATGTACATTAATATATATTTATTTCAATAAATATAATTTTATAATATTATGTAAATTAATATATATATATATATATATTATATTTCATATAATATTAATTATATATAATATAAAAGCCTAAAAATATTTAAAATTATATTTATTATTACTATAATATAAATTAGAAAAGCTACAAGCTAGAATTTTTATATGATATGTTTTTTAAATAAATTATATTTATGTAGATATTTATATATTATGCTTATTCTTTTATATTATAAATAATTTTTATTATATTAAAAATATTATACAATTATAATTATGTATACATTTGAAAACAATTAAATACAATCACATAAATATTTTATCTGATATTTTCATATAATTCATTTAAATACATTTATAAACTTTGTCTTAATTATATATATATATATATATAATGAAAGTTAAAATTTTATATAAATAGTGTGGGCTCACAACCCCCTCTAATTTAATGGCATTAGAGGTGGTTTTGAACCCCCTCTAATTTAAATTCATTAGATGGGGGTTTTGACCCCCCCCCCCCTCAAATTTAAAACATCAAATGGTTTTTTGAACCACCTCTAAGATCTAATCATATATAAAAATAATTATAAAAAATTTAGAGGGTGCTTCAAAACCCCCTCAAATTTATGAAATTAGAGGGGTCCATAATCCCCTTTAAATTAGATGATTATTAGGGGTTGTACATAATCCCCCCACATTTTTTTTATAGAAAATGAATTTATAGGGGGTTGATAACCCCCTCCAAATTGGATGATTAGAGGGGGTTGTGTTTAACCCTATTTAATTTTACATAAAAATAATGTGAGGGGTTCTAGTGCCTTCTCGAATTAGATAAATAATGTTTCGTTAGAAAGAGAGTTAACAGAGGCCGACAAGCATCTCACACCACACACACCCAACATGATGATCTCATTCTCTTATATAGCTGAAGCCCGAGGCTCGTCCAATGCATTGTATGCATTTCTTCTTTTTAGGGTATAATTCATTGAACACTTTCCTTGAATTTAATGAAAATCTTTTAAACCATTCATAATAGTTTGTAACTAATGAAACCATTCAAGATAAAATTATATATATATATATATATGTATTATATTCATGTATCACATGCATGAAAAATACGTGCATGATATACATATATTAAATATACACTATATACAGTATAATATATATATATATATACCTCACTCATCATATGAATGTGTACATGCTTCTCATTAATGTACATTTTTGTGCATATCCAACAATCTCTCACTTGCACCAAAATATCATAAGGACATTAGAAAAAACATAACAACTCTTTATGAATCCATCCAAACTCTTTTGGATAATGTTTTCATCAAAATCTATTAATTATGAAAAAAAATTCCCAAATATTATCATCCTTCAAGGTCATAACCGTGTGACCCTATTGGCTTTATTATCATTGACAACAATTATGAAATCCCAATTTTATGTATGTATGAAAAGAGAAACATCTGGAAACACATCAGTGCTACTAAAGAAACTATGGAGTCTTATGTGATCTCCATAAAATATACCCATATATCTATATGAAAATGCCCACTTTATGATATATCATATGCATCATATATATACATATATAATCATTTTTTCCAGGACACTGAGTTGCCTCTAGACATGGAACATATCAATCAAGTAATAAAAATCATTTTTTCTTGATTCTTAGAAATAAACTAACCAAGTAAATGAATATATCACATGTCATTAATATAAAAGATAACTAAATCCCATGTCCCCCATCCATGTATTTAAAAACACCTATTGTGTTTCCACTAAGCATGATCTTGCATTTCCTCAAACTAATTATACCAAGGGCCATATGTATTTTCTTTCCATTTAAGTGGAAAAATCTCATCTTGGTTGCACTCCAACTGGTGACATGATCAACAACATACACAACCACCACTCTATTATCAAAGTTCATATATATACTTTCATAATTAGTGTATCAAAGTGTGAAGGTTTTCATGCTAGGTATCTCACCAACCTCAGGTAAGAAGGATTGATAATTAACAAACACCACTAAGTATATCTACGACTCTATGACATTCCACAAGATATACTTTCACGAATCAATCCATGTAATAAGTCTATATTTATTACCTCATTAATAAATTATTCATATCTCATATACAACCCTTTTTAATAGATATTTGAATCTATTCAAGCTAACATTTATATATCGTCACAACCCATTGTACTCCCTAATGATCATGGGTTAGGGACAACTAAAAATTTGTTCTGAGATATTTATCATTATACTATTTTTATAAATAAAATTTTTGCACACATTAATGGATGCTAAATGTATATTACTATTATAATAAATATATGATATGTTTACACTCATTACAAAAATACTCTTAAGAGACTCTACAAGAATTTCGGGTTATTGTTGTAGAAATGGTATTCTGAACATTACATCCACATGTAATTCCCGACACATCCCATTGTGACCATGTGATAAAAAAATCCTAGTAATCTGTTATTGAGTAACATTTACCAAGTAATAAAGTTTTAGTAGTGGTGAGACATATTAATAATATTCATTAAGTTCAACTCTTTGAACTTATTTTCAAACTCCTTAACTTTATAACATGAAAGGTTATAATTTTATCTTTTTTTGTCTAACTAAAACTCTTTCTGAGTACATAATCCTTATAACCCTTCATATAAAAACATTTCCCTGAAATCATTTATAAATAATATAACTATTCACATTTTCACTTTACTCGCATATCGTTAACTCTTTTAGGATAAAGTTATATCCACTTAATTATGGTAACTAATGTAACTCTTTAAATTTATCTTTACCATCATACCCTAAACACTTTTAGGATACCAAGTGATACACACTGTGTATTGTATAGAATAAACCTTTAGGGAATAGTTATGTTCACTTGTAATGATAAATAAATGAGACTATTTACATTTTTTTCTTTTCCATGACATATCCTAAACATATTTTTCCAATTAATCGAGGAATCAATATATTATTATACTTGTACAATCATATATTTTTTAAATTTAAACTTTTTTTAAGTTAAAAAATATTCCCAGTAGCCTCATAGACACTATATTCTCTTCAGAAAATCATTATATGATTTAAGAAAAACTACTTTGTGTTATAGGAAAGAACATTTATTTCTTTTTAATAGCAATATCTGATAAATAAACTATTGTTTATATATCCCCTATAGAATTATATTTATTTATCATAATTCCATGAAAAGTAAGATTTTATTCATTAATTACACCACAATGGGTGGGAATCAAATTCCATCATATTTTAACAAATATCTAGATAAACACTTTTATCCTAGATTACATTGTTTTATCCATATCTTCCTCTAAAAAATGTTATAAAATCCATTGAATCATAAACCTAGTCTATACAATCAATCATCTCACATTTCTAATTATAAATCATTGTTAACACATCTATTTGTATATGATAAGTTATATGAAGATACCCTTCCATTATCTAGATTCATCCAAACAAGATAAATATCTTTACATTCAAATTTATGATGGAGAAATTGTTTACTACTTCACTCAAATGCAAACTGTATGCTCTTTTAATAATCCCTATTATTTTTAACACCTTTATATATACAACACTTTTAAAACACACTTTCTATTTCATATATCTTTCAAAAATTGAAGAATCAATTTCTATAACATTGATACTTGACATTTACATTTCATTTAGTTCCGAAACCCCTTTATGTATTCTAGATAATCTCATTGTATGGAATCATCACTCCTTCATAATAATACCCTCGTGTTTCAAATAACCATAAATGGATTATTAAAGAAATATTATTAGGATTTATTCTTTCTGTTTTAACCTTTAACCATTTATACTATTATCAAAATAAAATAATTTTAACATCATTTGTTTAGTTCTTCTATTGTCAAAATTTTAAGAATATTGGGTAAAATTTTCTTGATCTCATTTATCTTGTCCTAAAATGAAAATAGAATTAATTCCTTTACCAAAATGAACATTTTAGTCTCCCCAAGTCATTATCCTATTCAACCACATTTAATATCATTAACATACCCAATCTTATTGAGTATATGAGACATGAATTACTTATTTCAATTAGTATATAGTGCATTTGAAGCCTTAAGTAAATCATTACATGTTCTATAAACATCATGGTTCACTTTTTGAATAACTTTAAAAATTGTTTACTATGGAAGGAAATGGTATAACACATAGACTACTTATCTCTTTCTCAAGAACATTTCTTATGCTTCTAGACCTATGAGTTTATTACTTTATGATTCTTATTTAAAGGAATAATAAAGAGTTTATTTTGATGATGATGATGAATTTATCTATAACAGAACCTTTTAAAATATGAATATCATGTCCTATATCATTTCATTAGGGATATTTAAGGAATGTTCTGCCACTAAAATTTATGAAAAAATACATTATATACATTTAGTGAGCCAAGATGAATATTTCATTATGCATTGAGTCTCCTTTAGTGTTTCTCTCACCACATAGTTATTTAGGTAGGGAATAATCTCAATCACTATAGTCATGACTCTGGATTAGTTGAGTGGATAACCCTTCATCCAAATCCACTATATGAATTCACTCAGCTCTATTTCTCCGGTAACATAATCCTATCAGGGACTTCCCCCTAGTGTACCCCAAAGAAAAGAAAAACAACATAAGAAAGGATGATTCAAAGGCACCTAGATTTATCATGACCAACCCAATAAAATAATCCAGAGCCACTCATTACTTACTTTCCATACACAAGATAATCCAAGGGAACTTATTTTTATCATGATCTTACCATTTAGATGATCTTGGTTCGGATAGGTGTTTATTTGGAAGGAATATCACACTTAGTATTTGAGGCATTTTCTTTTAAAGTCTCAGCCCATTTATATACATCACATGTATATTAAATTCATGACTATTTCATAATATGTATTCTTTATATTTTCATGTTTCATTTTATTTTTTGTATTAATTTTTATAACAATTTACTTTTTGGAAGTCCATATTACAACCACCAAATTAATGTCTTCACATTACATTAATGTTAAACTATTAACAAAACAAACAAGTTTTTGTTTATCAGTCAAATATAGAAGTCTAGTGTATCCATACATATAAAATGAATCATAATCATAAGGTTCATGAATTATTAATGTAAATGAATAAAGTCACATGATACTAGAAAACTTCTTATGAGTATTCTCGAAGAAAAAAATTATCCTACCCCATTCACTTTCCTAGCAAAAGAATGCCTCCAAGAAAGCAGGTAGTTTTACCCTGAGTCCCTCTAATAGGTGAGACTTTATTCAATATAGAATTAAATTCATGAAAAACTCTAACACATAATATGCATAAACAATTCCTAATAACTATTCTCAAAATTATAACTAAAAATATAAACCGAGGTCAAGGTAGATGAAAACTAAAATTTATTAATAATAATCCTAGAATAATACGAAAGGCTCTATCCTAAAATAATTTTATCATATAATTGGAAAAACATAATATTCATATTTTATAAAAAAAATCTAAACATGAATATTAAAAAAATTTACAAATAAATAAACATTTTATTTATTTTCCAAAACATAAGATATTTATAGACTATTCATAAATAAATATTAACAATAAAAATTTTATAAATCAGAAAGACTATAAATATTTTATATTAATTTCTATATAAAACCCTTTATTTTTATATCAAATTGGATTTATATGATATTTCTTTAATTAGAAACATTTTATAACTCAATATCAATCATGTAAAGATTTTATATAATCTAAATATCATCTATATTATAATTTTTAACACTTTAGAAATAAATTCTTTATATTTCTAAATAAACCATTTATTTCTATACCATAGGGCATGAAATTGAATTTTGTATAAGTTATTCTAAAATACTAACCATTAATAATTGGGAATAATTTTTTATAAACATTTATTTTATAATTTTAATCAATTTATACTTAATTAATTAATTTATAAAATCTATATAAATTGAAATATCCTAAAACACCTTTTATTATGATTTATAAACATATTAAAAACTATAAAAACCATTTAATATTTTAAAAAATTTTAAAGTATGTTTTCTGCATAACCTTATACATAATCCCTATTCTTTGTAAGGGTATCCTCCCTTTACCCTTACAATGACGTCCCCATAAGGGCACTGATGTTATTAGCTGCCAAAAAAATTTCATATGAAAATTACCTTTACATAGATCCCTCATCTAAAGGTATTACCTTTACAAAAATCCTTTTTGTAAGGGTAATATCAATATTTCATATGCCATGTAAAGGTAAATATCATGGCCCTTTTTGAAGAACCTATATTTACACGTAAGGGTAAATCACCATTGACTGTTATATAATCCCCTTGCATATGGTTTCTTCCTTTATGAAACTCATCTACATACATTTAATAATAAGGTTACCCTTATGCATAATTTTTCCATTAGGGTATCAGATAAGGTTATTGCATAAGGGTAAATCCTATTAAATTTTACATAACACTATTGTGTAAGGGTGCTACCTTCACACAACCCATTTTTGAAAAGGTGATACTAAAGTTACCCTAATGAAAACCTTCAACATAAGGGTATGAATTTTTTGTAACTGATCTTTGTAAGGGTAAATCAAACTTACATTTATGTAGTTAACATAAGGATAATAAAACTTCTCTAATTTTATGAAAACACTATTCTTCATTTTTCATCAAAAAGTAGTGATTCAAACACATTTAAGTCTTGATGAAACTTTCTATGATACCACTGATTGATTTTCTATGATCATATGATGACTATTTTCAATTATGGACAAACAAAATCATATATAGATCTATCTTTAAGAAATCAAAATGTGAAGAACATAAAAATAAAGTTCATGGAAAATGTTAATAATAATAGTTTCCATTTCTTTTTTTGAATAATGTTTGAGGAAGATCATACGAAGAAATGAATGTAATCAACCTACCTTTATGGGAATACCATTAAAAATAAATAAATGATGGTTTTGTGAAGATACTCCATATCTGAAAGTGTTCTTCACTTTATTGAATAAGATAAACATATTTTTGGGAGGAATAGATTTAAAAAAGTGATTAAGAATCGTACAATATGAAAACCCAATATGAGGATCTCATCCTCTTATATAGCCAAAACACAAGACTAATATAATTCATCATATGAATTTATGCTAGTGGGGATAAAATTTATTGAATTATTTCAATGAATTCAATGAAAATCAATGAAACAATTTATAATGGTTAATAATAGATGAAACCATTCAGGAGAAAATAAATAATCTATATAATATTATATTCATGCATTACTTTCATGAAAATTCATGAATTATATAAATATATTAAAGAGTCACTATATATAATATTATATATATATATATCTATCTCATGCATCATATTCATGTGGACATGCACCTCATGAATGTACATTTTTTGTGAAAATCCAGCATATTCTTGACGATGACAGTTTTATCAGCATTTTTTGTGATGGACAACGAATGATTTGAAATGGTTCATTAATAGTGGCTCATAGAAAGAAGTAATCGGTTTTGTACTCGACTAGATCTTTAATTTCCTATGACCCCTCTAGTGTTTTTTTGTGTGTAATTTCTTATATGTTATGGAATAAGTTCCTTAACCAAATTAGTGAGAAGGGACTTGGTTGTTTAGCCAATATAAATTTTCTTCTAGGTTTTAAGGTTAAAATTTGGACTTTTGTAATCATTTTATTACTAGTAAGTAGGGTAGAATGAGTTTAAAAATTCATAATTTGAACAAAAAGTCATATGTACTTTAATAAATACATTCTAAAGTTTTTGATTCTTTAATGTCTATGGATTTTAGTGGTGGTATTTATTTTTAGATGTTTCTTGATGACTACTTGTGTAAGATTTGTGTTTATATTTTGAATTAAAAAAGTTTGGTACTCAATGTTTTTAATACATTTCATCTTTTGGTTGAGTGGGAATATGGTAAATAGTTGAGATGTATTCACACTAAGAACATGGGTGAGTATTGTGGTCCTTTTGATCAGTATTGCATAAATAAATGCATTTGACATCAAAATAAACCACCTAAGACACCCTATCTAAATAGAATAGTTGAGAAGATGAACATGAATTTTTTGTAAGTATACCAATGATTATTATTTTAGTAAAAGTTTCCTATACATTTTTTGGGTAGGGCTTTATTTACTATTTCATTTATTATCAATTTATCACCCACAGTTTCTTTGTAGGTAGAAACTTCTCACATGTTTTGTTAAGTAAAAGAGACCAAGCATGATAAATTATGTGTTTTTGGTGGAAATTATTTTATTCATGAGTCTAGATATGGGAGATCAAAGATGGAAGTTATGTCATGAATCTATATTTTTGTTGGTTATGGACATAATGAGTTTGGATATATTTTCAATGATCCTTCTTTGGAGAAAATTTTCTAGATTCATGATGCGATATTTATAGAGGATAAAACTATTAAAAACATTGATAAGGGTTAAAAATCCACTTCTCTAAATTATGATTGTTTTTATGGACCTGATATAGTTTTTAGTCACATTTACTTCATATTGTTAATCCTAATGATCATGCTGATGAGAAAAATGATATTCAGGGTGAACCGGTTGGAAATTATGTTTACGATGCACCTTTTTTCTGACGATCCATTTCAATGGGTTATTAATGAACCCATAGTTATACTCTGGTAATCATATTGGCATGATACCATTTTAACACCCCGACCCCAGTTACCCAGAGTCGGTGCATTATTACATAACATTTTCCTGATCACAAAAGATCAAGTCTCGAAAGACCGATTAGTTTTGTAGTCTTAGAATCACTAGATACATTAATAGAGTTTACATTACATCATAAAGTAAAAAACTACAACAACATCTTGTATCCATAGACCACACTCATATCTCTTCATACTACCCCTACAAGTCATTCATAAAATACTTATTCACATCCTGGAAAAAATAAAACATAGAAAGGGGTGAGCTCAGATTCCCAGTAAGGATAAAAATATAGCAGAAACTTTCATAAATAAGCATAAACATTTAAGGAAATGTATAACTAAAACAAAAGCTTTTTAAACTTGATATTCAGCATAATATGGAATAAATAAAATGAAATAATTCCATTTACTCATTCACATGGATATTATACTAATCGAATAATCACATGCAATATCAATAACCACTTTTATAATTATGGAATGCATAATTCCGGACTATCATAACCACATAGTCAAGGTCTTATGCCAAGACTACAAATAAGACTTTGTCAAGGCCTTGTTCCAAGACACTAGTTTGTCTCATGAGACCTAACGATGCATCGAGGAGCTGTAGTGGCCTCCACACGTCACTTACTAAGTCCAAGACATTCATCATATGAACAAGTTTAAACATAACACATACATTCCTATTAAAACTAGCATAAAAAATGTCAATAAAATCTCTATAAACCATGAATGGTATAAAAATAACACATACACAGTCAAACATATCACAAAACCTTCAATATAATATTGATGTTTTGTATCATAATAAATCAGCCTCAAATAATCTTAAAATCCATCAAATGATGTTGACATATATGAAATCAAAACTATTTGAGAGAAATATCTCTTTTTTAAATCATTTTAAAGTCACATAATTATAAAATAAAAAATTTACTTTGAAAATATTCTTATAAGATTGTAAGGGACGCTTCAATGATTTTATAATGGCGGAAAATAGCGGCACCCGCCGTATAAGTTAAAAAGACATTATTACCTTAATTTTGTCGAAAAGGTTAAAAAGGACCTTGTTTGGAAAACGACGGAAAGATTCCAGTATAAACATCTTATAAAAAGTCAAACAAGAGTATAAATTACTTTAACCGATAGTCTATAAAAAATTAATAATGTTTTGAAATACATTTTTAAGAAACATGTATGTGGATGACAAAGAGGTCCCATTATATAATTACGTATAAATAACCCCGGATAATGAAGAGATTGTGAAATAAACCCTTAACTTGTACTTTTCGTTGGTCGAGGGTAGGATAACCTCTTATATAATGGTAAAATAATGGTCATTAAATTATAAAATAATCATATACATTTATATGATATCATATATGATCTTTTAACATTGTTTTGTTAATAATATCTTAGTATTATCATCGTTTTGGGTGTTAACATAATCATTTTATTTTATATGTATTGTTACATAAGCCATGTTTTTTATGGATAGGTTGTATCTTATTCATATCCAAAATTATATCAAGTCATTAAAAATTATTTTTAATCATAAAATGAGAATTATACTTGAATGGATATGATGGGGAATGAATGTCATGGTGTTCATGGAGACGGTAGTCCGTATGTACGCACGAGCGAAAATATCATTATTTGGATATTAAAATAATATATAATTGGATGCTATATCATATATAAAGAATAATTATAATGTTATGTTTTTTATTTAATTCAATTAAACATCATTATCATACCCATCCAAATAATAAAGTTTTGAATAACAATTACACCACGACGTGGAGACGATAAGCCGTACGTACGCACATATAGTGACATGTCATTCAAAGGATGGATATAATACTGAATATGGATGTACCATATTTATAATAACATCACAGTATATAGAAGATACTGGAGTTATTATTTTACAATGGAAATAAAAAAGAAAGAAGAAATGGAAAAAGAAAGGAACTTGAAAGATGGTGGTGAAAACATTACATCTTTTTCAGGTTCTTCCTTTTGATTTGATCAAAAGGGCTTCTTAGGTTGGCTTTCTGATCAAACTAAGGACTCTAGGTTGAAGTGAGGGAAGTTGAGAGAATATTTGGGCAGGGTCTGGCTGAGCCAAAAGGCTTTGAATGTGTTAATTATAGATATGGGGGAGTGCCCTTTTATAAGAGGGGTGAGGGGCACCTTAGGAAAAGCTAGAAATATTATTTTATAATAAAATAATTTTTGGTTTCTAATGGATCCAAAATAGATTATCTAATGGATAAGGTGGGTATGGGTCGAAAACCACTCAACCAATAGGTTTTAACAAGGTTTGGGTCACTATATTAACCATAAATTTCAGATTTAACTCTTAGTTAAATAGTTTGACATTTACCATGTCTCTTTGTATTTTTATATTATATGGTTATTAAACATACTATATGTCACGACCCATCCTCAGGGCCCGTACCGTGACTACCCCAAGCCCGCATTCCATAGGCCAGGGGCTGGCGACTAGAACCAAGGCGTAAATCCCACAAAAAGGGAAGGAATTGCCTTTTTAAAGAAAACAAACACCACAGAGCAAGCAAACAGCTAGAAGTAAACACTAAGTAAAAACTGAGTACAAAATTAAGTGCGGAAAAGTAAGTGGGCCAGTATACAAACCCAAACTGAAAGTAAAGTACAAATGGAAGGGAAAACAACAACTGAAAAGTAAAGCCGCAACGTCGAGCTGTCCACTGGAAATCCCACCTGAAGGGTGGGTACAGATAGCCTCCACTGCTCCTCGGGTCTAGCCGACCGCTCTGAGTACATCCCGCCCAGTGGTCCACCTCCAGGTACTGTCCGGATCCGCAATCCTCAACCACGATCAGTGATGTCCGTCATCTGCAACCAACACAACGTAATGCGGGCATAGCCCGTGCAGGGGTGAGTATAAGCTACTCAGTAGGGACCCCGAGACCCCCGAAGGTCTCCCAGAATCCTCAAAGGACAATCCACAAAGGAAAGATACAATCACAAAGTAACATCCGACACTGCTTAGGTATATGCCCATACATATACCTAAGTCATCAATTCTCGTTCGGCTCCAACATTCAAGCCCAAGTACATCCCATTCCACACAGGAAAGCAAAATGTAAATCCACACAGGATAGCACAAGACAATCCACATAGGAAAGCAAAACAGGATTCAGCTCACACAGGTATACTTCTTCGTATGACGATGGAGATGATCAGATATTTCCACTGATTCTTCTAAGCCGTCGGACCCACAAAGGATCGATAGGTACTAACCCCCGCAATGACCCAAAAAGGATCTGACCCACACATGATCGATAGATAACTAACCCCTGCAATGACCCACATAGGATCTGACCCACAAAGGATCGATAGGTAACTAACCCCCGCAAAGACCCACACAGGATCGGACCCACACAAGATCTGTAGGCGCTGGCTCACACAGAACCGCTGAGCGCTGACCCACACAGGATCAGACCCACACAGGATCGGTAGCACTGATCCACGTAGGATCTCTGAGTGCTGTAGTCATTTCCGTCGAATCCATTGAGTATCTCTGTACAGTCGTCGTCGTCATCGTCACAGTCGCAAACACAACCAGCTCTATGGTTCCCGCACACAACAAGCTCGTTCGGGAGGGTCCGCTCCACGAGCCGAGAGTCTGATACATCAACTGACACATATTCTAGAGTTAATGTATCCAAAAGTACCGTATTGTCAATAGGAACTCAACGTCGCAGACGGCGCGTCAATCGGACGCCTGGTCTGAGAGTTATTGGCTTTTTCGTCCGAGGAGCCCGGTTGGTTTTTAAGGCAAAACCAACCCAACCGTACTCCACCTGCGTCCAAAACTCAGGAGGATTAAGCCAAAAGATCCATCTCACCTAGATGAATCCATAAAAGTCTACGGCACGTCAATCGGACGTCCGGAGCTCAAGATATGAGCGTTTCCACTCCGAGGGCCCGGTTGGTTTCGTGTGCGAACCAACTCGGCCAAACTCAAAGTATTCCGAAACCTTGAGTGCGATATACTGAAATGACCTTCTCGATCCAAGGATCGCATAGCCGCTGACGGTGCGTCGATCAGAGGTCTGTAGCCCGAGATATGGGAAAAAGACCAAAAAGGGTCCAAAAACGGGGGTTTCGAGCCCGGACCGACCCGGCCCGAGACCCCCTGGGTCGGCCCAGCGGCCAGGTGCGGGATGCTAGCTGGCTTGGCCGAATGGCCGGTCCCTTTAGTTTGCAGGGGGGGGGGGGGGCGTTGCCCCCCCGTGTTTTGTAACCGCAGCCCCCCTTAATGCGGGCCGCTAGCTGGCCGACTGGGGGTTTGAACCCCCGGATTCTCTCCTGTCCGGCCGGCCGGCCCCGGCCGGCCGGTTTCTGCCGCCACGGGACCGGCAACAGCCGGTCCCCTCCCTGCTCCGACGCCGACTGCCCATTTCCGGCCGGCGGTTCCCACGCTTTGCCGCGGCCCGGTACCGGCCGTGGCCCTCATTCGTCCGGTGTGGGTCGACGATGCCGCACCCCTCCACCGTGGCCCCGCTCCGGCCGCGGTGCTTTTTTGGTTCTCCGGCGTGGCGCGACGGCGCCGCGACTTTGTTCATATTTTTAAAAACGCGGCGTGTCGGCATCATGCATTCTTGTCGTTCGTTCCCACGTGGTGCGACAACACCGCGTCACTTCCCGTCGTACCGCAACAACAAGAAAATAAAAGGGAGGGGGTCAGATGTGTTTGTGCGGTCCGACCTCCTCCCGTTAATTGATAGCATGCGGTCCAATTGTATGTGGATAATGGACGAGAGTAAATCATGAAAAGAAATCACATAAACCCCTACCTCTTGCGAGCATGAACGGAGGTTCGTCGAACGAGGATTCGTCGCGGGAAGAGACGTCGTGAAAGAAGAAGTTGACGGCATCGCGGTACACGGCATCACATAATCGGTTTCCAAGAACTCAACGTTCTTTGTCGGAGACTGATGTGTTCTTCCCTTTCTTCATCGAAGACGAAGAAGTTCCTCAAGTCCTTAGCCCTTTTCTCCCAAAGACTCGACCACAAAAATCTCACCCAAAAATAAATTAAGCCCACACTTAATTTATTAACTAGACATTAGTTCAAATTTCAAAAACACACATTAAACTCACTCTTCATTAATAACATAAGTTATTAATACTTATGTTATAATATTAAATTGTGAGTTGAGGGAGTTAAGGAATGTGAAGGGGTGCGGTCGTGTGGGCCCCACCACCCTCATAACCTTCCACGAGAAGTTGGGTAGTTACCCAACTTCCACCCAAAGCATAAATACACTTAGAGAAAATAAAAATTGTAGTTAAATTTTTATTTTAACTTTCACAATTTTTATCAACTTCTCTCATGAAAACGAAACTCCGGAAAAGGAGTTCCTAAGCAATTACCGGCACTGCGAATCCATCGGTGCCCTCAGAATTCGATTCCGAGTATCAGTTCAAAAGTTATAAATTCCCGCTCGTTTGTTCACTGAACGTAACCGAGCTAAGCTTCAGATAGAAATTCTGGGCACACCGGGCCTCAGAATCAAGTGCCGTCAGAAACTGCATTTTTGTAAAATCCCAAAGAAAACTAAGAAAAAATTTCCCTTGAATTTTACCAGTCTTTACATTACTCCCACCTCAGGTTTTACATCCCCATAAAGTTACATCATAAACTAGGGAAAAAAAGTGGGTACTGAGCATGCATCTGAGCCTCCCGCTCCCAAGTTCTCTCTTAGAGATTCTCGTGCTGCCATCTGATGTGCACTAGAGGAATCGACCGTCCACGTAGGAACTTCTCCTGTAGATCCTCAATCTCCACTCGGACCTTCGTAAAAGTTGCCCCATCAACAAAGTCTAGCTCCCCATGGTCAAAGATATGCATCGGGTCATGCACGTATCTCCTCAGCTGAGATACGTGGAAGACGTCGTTCACCCGGTGCAACTGAGTTGGTAGAGCCGGGCGAAAAGGCACCTCGCCAATCCTGCTGGGGACCTGGAACGGTCCGATGATGCATGGAGACAACTTGCCTCTTCAGCCAAATATCTGTAATCCACGTCGAGGTGAGACACGCAAGAAGACTTGGTTGCCATCCTCGAACTCTAGTGGCCTCCGCCTCCTGTCAGCATAAGAATTCTTCCAGCTCTGAGCAGTCCTCATCCACCCCTGGATGATCTGGACTTTCTCTGTCATGGCATGGACCATCTCCGGTCCCACAAGTGCTGACTCCCCAGGGTCTGTCCAACATGAAGGAGATCTTTAAGGTCGGATGCACAATGCCTCGTATGGTGCCATCCCGATGGTGGAGTGGTAGCTGTTGTTGTACGCAAACTCCACCAAGGGTAAGTGGTCGTCCCAGCTGCGACCAAAGTCGTGGACACATACACAGAGCTTGTCCTCGAGAGTCTGAATGGTCCTCTCCATCTGACAATCTGTCTGAGGGTGAAAGGCGGTGCTCAGATGTAGCTGCGTCCCAAACGCCTCCTACAACCCCTTCCAAAGCCGGGTAGTAAAGCGAGCATCTCGATCGGAGAGGATAGATGATGGAACAACATAAAGCCATACAATCTCCTGAATGTAGAGACGTCCCAAGTTCTCCACTGAGCCCTGCTCTCTAATGGGTAAGAAGTGACCCGACTTGGTGAGTCAGTCGACAATCACCCAAATGGTTTCGTGACCTCTGGAAGTGCGTGGAAGTCCAGTCACGAAGTCCATAGATATCCCGTCCCACTTCCACTCCTAGAACTCTAAGGGATGTACTAATACTACTGGTACCTAGTGCTCTGCATTCACCTGCTGGTAGGTGAGGCATCGAGAAAATGAACTCTGCCACAACCTTCTTCATGCCTGGCCACCAGTGCTGTCATCTGAGATCCTGGTACATCTTCGCCACTCCGAGATGTACCACCAAGGGAGAAGTGTGAAACTCTCTCAGCACCTCCTCCCGTAAAGCAACTGGTACCAAGGTACGTCCTCTGAAAAGGACGTCGTGCTCTGCTCTAAAGGAGAAACCATCAGGTTCCTGACCTGAGGATATCTGTGCACGCTGCGTCTCACAGTCAGCATCCCCACGTTGTGTCTCTCTCACCCGCTGCAGTAGTTGAGGGGTGACTGTGAGAGACTGAAGGAAGGCTGCTCCATCTCTATCCACGAAGGATATCTACAAAGAGGCTAGCTGCTCTGTCGCCTTCTCAATTAGCTGAATGCCCATCCTCCTACTGAGAGCATCGGTTACCAAGTTCCCCTTCCCAGGAGTATAGACTATCTCAAAGTCATAGTCCGGGAGGAGCTTGAGCCATCGCCGCTGTCTCAGGTTCAGGACCTTCTGAGAGAAGATGTACCTGAGACTCTGATGGTCATAAAAGACTATAAAGAGCTCGTCCATCAGGTAGTGTCGCCATGTATTCAGAGCGAAGACCACTGCTGCTAACTCCAGGTCGTGGGTAGCATAGTTCTTCTCATGATGCCTCAAATGACATGATCCATAGGCGATCACGGCCCGCTCCTGCATCAGGACACATCCGAGTCCCGTCCCTAATGCGTCGTAGAAGACTGCGTACCCTACTCCGTCCTCTGGGAACCTCAAGATAGGGGCGCTGGTCAATCTCTGTCTCAGCTCCAAGAAGCTGTTCTAACATCTGTCTGACCACACAAAGGGTTTCCCCTTCCTCCTTAACGTTCTGCAAAGCTGCACAGATTTCTCCTTTGCTGAAAAGGGAAATCTGGTCTCATCTCCTGGATGAACCACGTTCCTTGCCTAATACAGTAAATCCCATCATGATTAGTTAATTCATGGCATGGATGACATTGTAAGGCCTCGACGCTGCTACCAAGAGATCCAACCGTTACTCTCACCTCCAAGGGGTTAAGTCACACTGTCAGCATCAGTGTCTGGTCACTAGGTCTCCTCCAGTAAGAATCTCTCAAGTGAGGGTCAAGTCAACAGTTTTTAACTGGCACCTCTTAGTAATAACAAACAAAAGACAAGAAAGCAAATGTCACCAATGCAAGTGTCTTCTATTACATCAACTCAAAGTACAAGGACACAGGGCAACACAAACTACGAAGCGAGAGGAATTATGGGAAAAGGCCTATATTTCTGGAGCTAGTCCCGCACTAGTCAACCCGCTTCCAGAGCTCCATGATCGTAAGCTTCAGCTGCCTGAACCTGTGCTCTCCCCTGAGTTCGGGGTGGACCTCCTAGTGGTGGTGGTGGTAGAGCCTCAAAATGTCATCCACCACCTGCTGCTCGACCATGTCCTCTGCCTCGTCCGCCTCTGCCTCTTCATAGGTGGTTCCTCAACCGTCTGCTACTCCTCTGCATGGCGGGTCGGGCAGTCATGAGCCATGTGGCCCTGCCCGCCGCATGAGTAGCACTGCCTGCCTCTCGAAAGACTGGCTCCGCACTGTGTGCCCCGCACTACTGAGCCAGTGTCCTGAGGTCGTCTTCCTGAGGGTCTGGTCTGCCTGGACCCATGAGTCATCCGTCGACTGCCTGCTGTAGAAGACTATGCGACATGCCGCCCTACGGTAGGTCTCGCTACTGAAGAAGGCTCAGCAAGGAAGCTCTCGATCAAAAGAGCACACTCCAGTACTCCTTCTTGGGTCGGAATACTGAGGGAGATCAGCGTTGCCCGGATCTCATGTCTCAATCCCTACTCAAAGGTCCGGGCCCGAAAGAATGGGTCACGTACCATGTCGGTCGAGTAGCATGAGAGATCGGTAAATCTCACCGAGTACTGGGCGACTATCAAGCTGCCCTACCACAGCTGAAGAATCTCCTGGATGCACACTGCACAGTGGGTGGCTAGGACGAACACCGAGCGGAAGAGGCCCTCAAAGTCCGTCCAGAGGAGAGATGCCTCATCATGCACCTGGAGCATCAAGCTCCACCATAGGCCCGTTGCCGCGTGCAGTAGGGTCGCTGCTAGGATCACCATGAGGTCTGCTGGTGTCCTCACTAACCTGAAAAAGCGTACAACTGCCTCCAGCCAGTCCTCAGCGGCCTGAGGGTCCGTCTCCCCGCGGAACATGGGCAGTCGCTGGCGCTGAAACACATGCAGTGCACTAAGGTGACATGCATCGTCAGCGGCTGGGGCTGGAAGCATCGGTGGCTCGGTGGGTAGAGGTACCGTCGGTGCCTCAGCTGTCAAAGGGCCCTACATCGAGGCCTCGTCGCTTGGTGGGCTATCATCATGCACAACTCTCGGAACCCTAGCTGGCTGTCGTCGTGGGGACATCTGGAAAAGGAAATAGGTGTGCCACGGTCAGAACAATATACTTGGTGAGCCGACACAATGTAATCACAAAGAAAACATGAATCACACATGCAATCAATGTTTTCGTGCATTAAGTCAGAAATCAGAAGTCAAGGTCCTGGTGTACGGATACGTCGGCCGCCGCACCAACACTGGACTCCCTGGACTGATAACCACACCCAATACGCTTAACACTATTTCTTCACATAGAAAAAGATCAGAGTCCCTAGTTCTGTGGTAGAACCGAACTCCTCTGATACCAATTTTTCACGACCTGTCCTCGGGGCTCGTGCCGTGACAACCCAAAGCCCGCATTCCATAGGTCAGGGGATAGCGACTAGCACCAAGGAATAAATCCCGCAAAAAGGGAAGGCATTTCCTTTGTAAAAAAAACAAACACCACAGAGCAAGCAAGCAGCTAGAAGTAAACACTAAGTAAAAACTGATTACAATAGTAAGTGTGGAAAAGTAAGTGGGCCAGTATACAAACCCAAACTGAAAGTAAAGTACAACTAGAAGGGAAAACAACAACTGAAAAGTAAAGCCACAACGTCGAGCTGTCCACTAGAAATCCCACCTGAAGGGTGGGTACAGATAGCCTCCACTGCTCCTCGGGTCCAGCCGACCGCTCCGAGTACTTCCCGCCTAGTGGTCCACCTCCAGTACCGTCCAGCTCCGCAAGCCTCAAACACGATCAGCGATGTTCGTCGTCTGCAACCAACACAACATAGTGCAGGCATAGCCCATGCAGGGGTGAGTATAAGCTACTCAGTAGGGACCTCGAGACCCTCGAAGGTCTCCCAGAACCCACGAAGGATAATCCACAAAGGAAAGATACAATCACGAAGTAAAATCCGACACATCCTAGGTATATGTCCATACATATACCTAAGTCATCAATTCTCGTTCGGCTCCAACATCTGAGCCCAACTACATCCCAGTCCACACAGGAAATCAAAACATAAATCCACACAGGATAGCAAAACACAATCCACATAGGAAAGAAAAACAGGAGTATGCTCACACAGGTATACTTCTTCGTATGACGATGAAGATGATCAGATATTTCCACTGATTCATCTAAGCCGTCGAACCCACAAAGGATCTATAGGTACTAACCCCTGCAATGACCCACAAAGGATCTGACCCACACAGGATCGATAGGTAACTAATCCCCGCAATGACCCACATAGGATCTGACCCACAAAGAATCGATAGGTAACTAACCCCCGCAAAGACCCTCACAGGACCGGACCCACATAGGATCTGTAGGCGCTGGCTCACACACAACCGCTGAGCGCTGACCCAGACAGGATCATACCCACATAGGATCGGTAGCAATGATCCATGTAGGATCGCTGAGTGCTGTAGTCGTCACCGTTGAATCCACTGAGGATCTCTGTACAGTCGTCGTCGTCGCCACAGTCGCAAACGCAGCCAGCTCTAGGGTTCCCGCACACAGCAAGCTCGTTCGGGAGGGTCCGCTCCACGAGCCGAGAGGCTGATACATCAAATGACACATAGTCCAGAGTTGATGTATGCAAAAGTTCTATATCGTCAGCTGGAACTCAACGTCGCAGACGGCGCGTCAATCGGACACCCGGTCTGAGAGTTATTGGCTTTTTCTTCCCAGGGGCCCGATTGGTTTTTAAGGAAAAACCAACCCGACTATACTCCACCTACATCCAAACCTCGGCCGGAGTAAGTCAAAAGATCCGTCTCACCTAGAGGAATCAATCAAAGTCGACGGAACGTCAATCGTACGTCCGGAGCTCAAGATATGAGTGTTTCCGCTTCGAGGGCCCGGTTGGTTTTGTGTACGAACAACTCGGCCGAACCCAAAGTATTCCGAAACCTTGAGTGCGATATACCAAAATGACCGTCTCAATCCACGGATCGCATCTCCACTGACGGAGCGTCGATCGGAGGTCCGTAGCCCGATATATGGGCAAAAGACCCAAAAGGGTCCGAAAACGGGGGTTTCGGGCCCAGACCGACTCGGCCCGAGACCCCCTGGGTCGTCCCGGCTGAGCGCGGCCCGGCCTGGCTGCCCGGCGCGCTGGCGCGTGGTGCCAGCTGGCTCTGCTGAATGACCGAGCCGTTCGGTTTGTGGGGGGGGGGGGGGGTTTCCCCCGTGTTTTGTAACTGCAGTCCCCCTTAATGGGGGCCGCTAGCTGGCCGGCCGGGGGTTTGAACCCCCGGCTTCTCTCCTGTCCGGCCGGCCCGCCCCAGCCGGCCGGTTTCTGCCGCCACGGGATCAGTGACGGCCGGTCTCCTCCCTGCTCCGACGCCGGTGGCCCATTTCTGGATGGCGGTTCCCATGCTTCGCCGCTGCCCGGTACCTGCTGCAGCCCTCATTCGTCCGGTGCGGCGCGACGACGCCACACCCCTCTGCCGCGGCCTCGCTCCAGCTGCGGTGCTTTTGCGGTTCTCTGGCAGGGCGCGACAGCACCGTGACTTGGTTCATATTTTTAAAAGCGCGGTGTCACGGCATTGCGCATTCTTGTCGTTCGTTCCCACGCGGTGCGACGACACCGCGTCACTTTCCGCCGTACCGCAACAACAAGAAAATAAAAGGGAGTGGGGGTTGGCCATGTTTGTGCGGTCCAACCTCCTCCCATTAATTGATAGCATGCTGTCCAATTATACGTGGATAATGAACAAGAGTAAATCACAAAAAGAAATCGCGTAAACCCCTACCTCGTGCGAGATTGAACGGAGGTTCGTCGAACGAGGATTCATCGCGGGAAGAGAAGTCGTGGAAGAAGACGTTGATGGTGTCGCGGTACACGACGTCGCGTAATCAGTTTCCGAGAACTCGGCGTTCTTCGTTGGAGACCGATGTGTTCTTCCCGTTCTTCGTCGAAGACGAAGAAGTTCCTCAAGTCCTTAGTCCTTTTCTCCCAAAGACTCCACCACAAAAATCTAACCCAAAAATAAATTAATCCCACACTTAATTTATTAACTAGACATTAGTTTGAATTTCAAACACACACATTAAACTCACTGTTCATTAATAACACAAGTTATTAATACTTAAGTTATCATATTAAATTGTGAGTTGAGGGAGTTAAGGAATGTGAAGGGGTGGGGTTCGTGTGGGCCCCACCACCCTCATAACCTTCCATGGGAAGTTGGGTAGTTACCCAACGTCCACCCAAAGCTTAAATCCACTTAGAGAAAATAAAAATTGTTGTTAAATTTTTATTTTAACTTCCACAATTTTTATCAACTTCTCTCGTGAAAACACAACTCCGAAAAAGGAGTTCCTAAGCAATTACCGGCGCGGCGAATCCATCGGTGCCCTCAGAATTCGATTCTGAGCATCGGTTCAAAAGTTAGAAATTCCATCTCATTTGTTCATTGAAAGTACCCGATCTAATATTCGGATAGAAATTCCGGCACACCGGACCTCAGAATCAAGTGCCGTTAGAAACTGCATTTTTGTAAAATCCCAAAGAAAATTAAGAAAAAATTTCCCTTGAATTTTACGGGTCTTTACACTATATACATTCAAGAGAACCCCAAGTGGTCCATTCATGATACAAATATCATTATATAAGTCCTTTGGCCAAACCATATATTTTTAGGAATAGAATATCAATTAATAATATAATATTGGTTTTAAAAACTCTTTTATGTTAATTTTGACACTATTTAATATTTTTTTTTTCTAAATTCATAACAGCATTATTACTTGAAAAACAATTAATCTAACCAACCCTAATATTTCAGATTAACCTAGAAAATTAGGGAAATTCCTAAAAACTCTCAAATTACCTTTATTTGGATATTTATAATATCAATTATTTAAATATTTCATTAATTGGGTAATTAATGCATCACCATTGTGTCATAAATAAATTAAATTATTTAATGTCTAAAAATTAGAAATAAAATAAAATTATGTAAGAAATCTTTTAATATTTCTAATGAATATTTACAATATAATTTATCTTATGTATAACCCTATATTAAAAATGGTTTAGTTATTAAACTTTGATTATAACTCTTTTAACTCTTCTTTGAATTAAATAATAATAAATGGCCTAATATAATCCATGTGGATCAAAGAGGTTCATATTTTATTCCTAAGGTTGTTTTTGGTCAAATTATACTTAGCCAATAGAATTAGGACAAGTGTTCAGGTAATAATAATATCATTTTTACCCTTAATTACCCTATTTACTTTTAACTGTGGTAAATAAAAGTAAAGAGTTACTATTCACCAAAAATTATTTTTATCTTATTGAACCACATATTACTCATTGATATTAACCATTTCTCTTGTATTTTCTAAATTCGACTCACAGAAGCGGTAAAATTATGTTTTATGTGAATTTGCAAATTCTCCTAGGAGATGGGTAAAAGACGGTGAAAAGTTCAATAAAATATTTATATATCTAGAATTATTATAAACTGAATCCAATGAATTAAATTGAACTTATATAGGTATTATGTATATATTTTGACCTAAAATAAATTTAAATAAAATAAATAATTATTCAAAGAAAAATTCGGTTTTAAACTATAACTATGTGTTTTTCACTATTCATCAAAAATTGAAAGTTTTCAGAAAAATACCAAAATTTCACCCTAGGCTAAATTCGATATTCTGAATATAAAAATGAATTCCATTTTGAAGGATAAAATTTATAAAATTTCAAAAAGTGGGTATTACTATTCGTAATGGCTAGTTGATTGGTTGTGGCGTTGTAGAACTCAAAGTTGCGTACAACACACGCTACTGTATTATTCAAAGAGAAGCTTGCCATGGATGCTTGGGGTGTTAAATTCTCCCCTCCATCAAATAATTTCGTCCTCTAAATTTCTAGAATACTACTGCATGAAATGAATTGGGTGGTTCTTCATCACAAGTTCCCCGAGTTCCCACATTGCCTCTTCCATCTTATGGTTTCTCCATAGAACCTTTACTAGACGAGTAGTCCGGTTTCTCAGCACTTGTTCCCTAGTATTTAGAATCCTGATGGGCTCTTCAAAATAAGACATATCGGTTTCTAGCTCTACTTCCTTATAGGTGAGTACATGCGTTGGGTCAGGAAAATATTTTCTCAACAGTGATACGTGGAACACATCGTGATTTTTGGAGAGACTTGGCGACATTGCCAAATGGTAAGCTATTGCCCAAATTTGTTCTAGAATTTCGAAAGATCCTATGTACTTGTGACTCAATTTACCCTTCTTATCGAAACTTATAATACCCTTCCATGGAGATACAATCATGAAAAAATGATCTTGTACCTAAAATTCCAAATCCTTCCTTCGGTTATCGACATAGCTCTTTTGCCTACTTTGAGCTGCTTTGATGTGGTTTTGGATTAGCTTCACGTTTTCCATCATTTCCTCCCCCAGTTCTAGGCCTACAAGTTTTTTGTCACCAACATCATCCCAATAGGTTGGTGTGCGACATCTCTTTCAGTATAATGCTTCATATGGTGCCATCTGAATACTCTAATGAAAGCTATTGTTATAGGAAAATTCTACCAAAGTTAAATATTGATCCCACATACCCTGAAAGTCAAGTGAGAAAGATATCAACATGTATCTTATGGTTTTAATAGTCTATTCTGATTGTCCATCTATTTGAGGGTGGTAAGCAGTGCTCAAACAAAGTTCAGTATCTAGGGATTTCTGAAAACTTTTCTAGAATCATGATGTAAAACGGGGATCACGACCAGAAACAATCGATAGGGGTACTCCATGAAGTATCAAAACATCATTAATATATAGTCTTTCTAGACATTCAAGTGGTAGATCTTCTCTTATAGCAATAAAATGTGCTGACTTGGTAAGATGATCAAGAATGACCCATATTTCATCTTTCCTTCTAGGAGTCTTTGGTAGCCCCATGCCAAGTCCATCGTAATATTATCCCACTTCCACTCTGGTATGGGAATAGGTTGCATGACTCCTCCAGGCTGTTGCCTTCCAGCATTCACTTGTTGACAAACCATACATCTTGACACAAAATTAGAAATCTCCCTCTTCATGTTGTCCTACCAAAAATGTTCCTTCAAATCTCGATACATTTTGGTGCTCCCTGGGTGTATAGTGAAATTGGAACTATGAGCATCATCCAACAATTCCCTTTTTAGACCATGTTTATCGGGAACACAAAGTCTCTTCCCAAATTTGAAAATTCCATCTTCATGCACAAAGTAACTCTATCTCCCATCATTCTCATCTTTAATCTTCTGTTGAAACTCTTCTTCATCGGTCTGAGAACACTTTATTCTTTCTAGTAAAGATGTTTTGGAAACCATTTGAAAAAGCATTAATGTTTCACCTTCTATGGTTATTCCCATGTCCATCTTTACTAGATCCATGAAAATAGGATCCTTTTCAACTCTCATCTTGTTCAAACTCCATGATCCTTTTTTCTCAAAGCATCTTCCACCTTATTTTCCTTCCTTGGGTGGTAGTGTATAGTGAAATCATAATCCATGAGTAGTTCAAGCCATCTCCATTGCCTCATGTTGTGTTCTTTCAGTTAGAAAATATAGATCAAACTCTTGTGATCAGTATAAATCTCACAATTTTCACTATATAGATAGTGTCTCCATATCTTCAAAGAAAATATTACAATAGATAACTCAAGATCATGAGTAGGATAGCTTTGATCATTAATTTTTAGCTATCGTGATGCATAAGCAATAACCCTATCATTCTTCATAATGATACAACCAAGTCCTTTCTTTGAAGAATCAATATAAATGACCAACCCATTATTCCCTAATAGTAGAGTCAATATAGGATCATTGAATAATCTTATATTCAGTTCTTCAAAACATTCTTCACACTCTTTTTTCCAAACCAATTCAACCCCTTTATGTGTGAGCTTCGTTAATGGGTTAGCCAATCGGGCGAAATTCTGGAAGAAACATCGATAATAACTTGCTAAACCAATAAAGATGCATACCTCGGTTATACTCATTGGTGCTGGACATTCATGGATTTATCTTGTCTTAGAAGGATCAATAGAGATTCCATCCTTAGAGACAATATTGACAAGAAAAGAAATATTTTGAAGCTAGAATTCACACTTGCTAAAATTCCAATATAATTCATGTCTTCTCAGAGTCTTCAGGATAATTCACAAGCGATTTTCACGATCTTTGTAGATTTTGGAGTATACCGAGATATCATCAATAAATACCACTAAAAATTCATCAAGATATTCCTTGAAAACTCTGTTCATTAGATCCATGAAAATAGAGGGTGCATTAGTCAGCCCAAAAGGCATTACTGTAAACTCATAATGCTCGTACCTGGTTCGAAATGTTGTTTTCAGAATGTCTTCCTTCTTCACACACAACTGATGATATCCAGATCGAAGGTCAATCTTTGAAAAATATTTAGCTCCATGAAGTTGGTCAAATAAATCATCAATGTGAGGTAGGGGATACTTGTTCTTTATTGTTACATCATTGATCTCCCTATAGTTGATACATAACCTCATAGATCCATCTTTCTTCTTAACAAAAAGGACAGAGGCTCCCCGTGGATAAACAATAGGGTGAATAAATCCCTTATTACTCAATTCCTCTAGTTGTTTCTTTAGTTCCACTAATTCCATAGTTTCCATTCTATAAGGGGTCTTCGATATGGGCCTTGAACCAGGAATTATGTCAATGGAAAACTCAATTTCTCATTCTGGAGGATGTCCAGTTAAATCTTTTGGAAACACATCAACAAATTCTCTCACTATAGGTACACCCTCTATTTGAACATTCCTTTCCTCACCCACAATTATTTCATTATCTAACTCCCTAATAATTGAATTTAGTTGAGCTACTGGGGGTGGATCTAGATAAGAATTAGGTGGTGACGATTCTGCTCTAAAGATCAGGTGTTCTTTATCATCATCATAAAAAATTGTAACCACCTTCTTATAATAAATCTTCACATCATGGTCTGAAATACAATCCATACCGAGGATTATATCAAATTCCATCATGGGTATGACGATGAGATCAATAGATAAAGAACATTTATATTCTCTACTAGGGACTGATTCACAAAACATTGTTGTGATGATACATCCCTTAGGAGTTTTAGCTGACAAATCCCTTGTTAAATCAAATTTGAAATATCTAATTTTCTTAGCAAACTGAAAAGATATGAAACAATGTGATGATCCAGAATCAAATAAACAATTTTCTAAACTTGAGGAAAAAATTAAATTACCTGCCACCACATATTTCGGAGCTTCTACCTTAGCAGTAGTGATAGCATAAGCTTGGCCTTGATCCCTTTTCCTTTTCTGAGGTAAGTTCCCCTGATGATTAGGAAATTCATTTTCATAATGCCCCATTTCCCTTCAATTGTAGCATTGAACATTGGTAGCTTCTTTCTTCCCCTTGCAATCCCGATCTTGGAGGCCTTTTTCACCACACTTGTAACAGAATCCCTTTCCCTTCAATCAAGTACCAAGGTGTTTCTTCTCACACATTCTGCAGGATGGATATTCAACTTTTCCCTTCTTCACCATATTTCCTTTCCCAGAGAGATAATCAGATCTCTTCTTCTCTTTCTTTGCTTTAATGTCATAAGACATAGAGAATTACTTTTCTGTCTTGATAGCACATGAGACAATATATTTGTATGACGAGAAGGATTGTGAGACTAATGCTCGATGAAGAAATGGTTTTAACCCATCAAAGAAATGATCAATATTACCCCTTGGGTTACATATATAATCTGTTGCATGCCTCGCTAACCATGTAAAATTAGCCACATACTTTGCGACATTCTCATCCTGTTTTTTTCTCAAACTCAAAAATTTCATTTCCTTATCTGCTCGACGGTCACGAGGTAAGTATTTTTCTAAGAAAATATCATTGAATTTCCTCTATTCCATATTTTATACTTCATTATACTCTTTTGTGTTTTGAATCAATGACCACCATTGGTCAGCATCTCCAGTGAGGCGGTAAACTGCCATGATAACTTTTTCCCTTTCACTACTCCCCAAGGCCTGGAATATTTTCTCTAAGGAATTTATCCATTTCTGAGCTACTAGTAGATGTGTACACCCATTGAATATTGGTGGGTTTTTCCTCGTGAAGAAATCTAACATTGATCCTCCACGCTGTGGATCTGGGTGCTCCATACAGGTAAGGTTATTATTCATAACCTGAGTGAGTTTTCTCAGTATGGTGATTAGTTGATCAGCACCAGTTTCATCACTCGCTCCACTATAATTATCTTGAGAAGGAGGGAAATACCTACATGGAGTGCATGAATTGATACAGTTCCCATTCCTTCCACTAGGCGCCATTTCTAAACTATGGCATACGCTAGATTAGTTTATGAATCGCTATACATAAATACAAACTTGTAAAACACTTAACATAAATTGAATAGTTTATTGATATAATCCAAAATAATAAAAATGTTTTCTTTGAGGAATTATATACTCATAAACCCTTCATAATGGTTTGTAAAGAAAATGAGAATTATCCTAAGCATATCCCCCGTGAGTGTCGTAACCAAGAGTGCAGCAAGGCCCGTTGTCGTGCACCGGTTCTCGTTCGAGTCTAGATCAAAGTGGTATTGTCAGGTTTTAACTCTAGGTACATTTGTGCCAGAGCTGACTCTACATAGTCGTATCCAGACAGGTATGTATTGCTCGGAAAACTCAAAAAATATCTACAATACCAAAATTCTAGGAAATTATTCTATACAAATCCTGAAATTCTATCTTAGGGCTATGTGCTCTAATTAGAGTTTATCTAAATCTAGCTTCCAAGGTTTGTAATAAACACTCTCTAATACTAACTATAACTTCCCCGAACCCAGTTACCCAGATTTGGTGCATTATTACATAACATTTTCATGATCACAAAAGATCAAGTCTCTAAAGACCGATTAGTTTAGTAGCCTTGGAATCACTAGATACATTCATAAAGTTTACATTGCATTTTAAGTGAAAAACTACTACAACATCTTGTCTCCATATACCACATTCATACCCCCTCATACTATCCCTATAGGTCATTCATAAAATACTTCTTCACATCCTGGAAAAAATAATACATAGAAAGGGGTGAGCTTAGATTCCCAGTAAGGATAACAATATAGCAGAAACTTTCATAAACAAGCATAAACATTTTAGGCAATGTATAACTAAAACAAAATCCTTTTAAACATGAACTTCATAATAATATGGTAGAAATAAAATGAAATAATTCCGTTTAATCATTCACAAGGATATTCTACTAATCGAATAATCACATGCAATATCCATAACCACTTTCATAATGGTGGGATGCATAATGCCAGACAATCATAACCACATAGTCATGGCCTTGTGCTAAGACTACAAATAAGATTTTTTCAAGTCCTTGTTCCAAGACACTAGTTTTTCTAATGATACCTACCGATGCATCGAGGAACTATAGCGGGCTCCACCCGTCACTTACTAAGTCCAATGCATTCCTCATATGAATAGGTTTAAACATAACTTAAAACTAGCATACGAAATGTAAATACATTCTCCATAAACCATGAATTTTATAAAAATAACACATCCACAGTAAAACATATCACAAAATCTTCAATACTATATTTATGTTTTGTATCATAATAAATCATCTTCAAATAATCTTAAAATCCATCAATGGATGTTGACATAGATGAAATCAAAACTATTTGAGAGAAATATCTTATTTTTTGAAATCATTTAAAAGTCACATAATTATTAAATAAAACATTTACTTTGAAAATATTCTTATAATCTTGTAAGCGATGCTTCGACGATTTTATAATGGTGGAAAATAGTTGCACCCTCCGTATAAGTTAAAAAGACATTCTTACCTTAATTTTCTCTAAAAGGTTAAAAATGACCTAGATTGGAAAACGACGGAAAGATTCCTTTATAAAAATATTATAAAAAGTCAAACAAGGGTATAAATTAATTTAACCCATAGTCTATAAAATAGTAAGAATGTATTGAAATATATTTTTAAGAAACATGTATGTGAATGATAATGAGGTCCCAGTAGATAATTACGTATAAACAACCTCGGATAATGAAGAGATTGTGAAATAAACCCTTACCATGTACATTCCCTTGGTCGAGGGTAGGTTAAACTCCTTTATAATGTTGAAATAATTGTTATTAAATTATACAATAATCATATACATTAATATTTTATCATATATGATCTTCTAACATTTATTTGTTAATAATATCTTAGTATTATCGTCGTTTCGGGTGTTAACATACTCATTTTCTTTTATATATTTTGTTACATAAGCTATGTTTTTTATGGATAGGTTGTATATTATTCATATACAGAAAGATATCAAGTCCTTAAAAATTATTTTTAATCATCAAATGAGAATTAGACTTGAATGGATATGATGTGGACTGAATCTCATCGCATTCGTGGAGATGGTAGTCCATCCGTACGCACGAGCGACAATATAATTTTTTTGATATTAAAATAATATATAATTGGACGGTATATCATATATACAGAAACATTATAATGTTATTTTTATTATTTAATTCAATTACACATCATTATCATACCCATCCAAATAATAATGTTTTGAATAACAATTACACCACGACGTGGAGACGGTAAGTCGTACGTACGCATGTATGGTGACATGTCATTCAATGGATGGATAGAATACTGAATATGGTTGTACCATATTTATAATAACATAAAAGTTTATATAATACATTGGAGTTATAATTTTAGAATGGAAATAACAAATAAAGAAGAAATGGAAGAAGAAAAGAACTTGAAAAAGGGTGGTGAAAACATTACCTCTTCTTCCAGTTCTTCCTTTTGATTTGATCAAATGGGCTCCTTAGGTTGGATTTATGATCCAAATTAGGCCTATAAGTTGAAGTGAGGGAAGTTGAAAGAATATTTGGGTAGGGGTTGGCTGAGCCAAAATACTTTGATAGTGTGAATTAGAGAGAAGGGGGAGTGCCTGTTTATAAGAGGGGTGAGGGGCACGTTAGGAAAAGCTAGAAATATTATTTTATAATAAAATAAGTTTCGGTTTCTAATGGCTCAAAAATGGATTATTTAAAGTCTATGGTGGTTATGGGTCCAAAACCAATCAACCAATAGGTTTTAGACAGTTTTGTGTCACTTTATTAACCTTATCTTTTAGATTTAACTCTTAGTTAAATAGTTTGACATTTACCATGTACGTTTCTATTTTTATACTATATGGTTAATAAACTTACTATATAATTCCAAGAGAACCCCAAGTGGTTAATTAATGATACAAATATCAATATATAAGTTTTTTTTTCTAAACCTTATATTTTTAGGAATATAATATCAATTAATAATATAATATTTGTTTTAAAAACTCTTTCATGTCAATTTTGACCCTATTTGGTATTTTGTTTTTGCTAAATTCATAACAGCATTATTACTTCAACAAAAATTCATCTAACCAACCCTAATATGACATATTATCCTAGAAAATTGGTTAAATTTATAAAAAATCTCAAATTACATTTTTTTGTATATTTATAATATCAATTATTTTAATATTTCATTAATTAGGTAATTAATGCATCACCATTGTGTCATAAATAAATTAAATTATTTAATTTCTGAAAATTATAAATAAAATACCTTTATGTAAAAAATCTTTTTATATTTCTAATGAATATTTATAATCGAATTTATCTTAGGCATAACCCTATATTAAAATTATTTTAGTTATTAAACATTGATTTTAACTCTTTTAACTCTTCTTTGAATTAAATAATAATAAATGTCCTAATCTAATCCAAGTGGACCAAATAGGTTCATATTTTATTTATAATGTTTTTTGGTCTAATTATACTTAGAAAATTTAATTAGGACTTGTTTTAAGGTAATAATAATATAATTTTTACCATTAATTACCCTATTTACTTTCAACCGTGTTCAATAAAAGTAAAAAGTTACTATTCAAAAAGAATTATTTTCATCTTATTAAACCAAATTTTACTCCAAGATATTTACCGTTTTTCTTAGATTTTCAAAATTCCACTCACAGAAGCAATAAAATTAAGTTTTATGTGAATTTTCAATTTCTCCTAGGAGATGGGTAAAAGACGGTGAAAAGTTCAATAAAATTTTTATATATCTAAAATTATTATAAAATGACTCTAATGAATTAATTTGAACTTATATAGGTATTATGTATCAATTTTTACCTAAAATAAATTTAAATAAAATAAATAATTATTTAAATAAAAATTATTTTTTAAACTATAACTCAATGTTTTTCACTGTTCATCAAAAATTGAATGTTTTCAGAAAAATACCAAAATTTCACCCTAGGGTAATTTAGATATTCCGAATCCAAAAATAAAGTCCATTTGGAGGGATTAAATTTATAAAATTTTAAAAATTGGGTATTACTATTCATAACAGCTAGTTGATTGGTTGTGGTGTTTTAGAACTCGAAGTTGCGTACAACACACGCTACTATATTATTCAAAGAGAAGCGTACCATGAAAGCTTGGGGTGTTACACCATTTCTACATAGTATACACCTGATTTTTATATTCTTCTAATTAAAGGGGGAGAAGTATAATCTTTTGATGATTTGATGGAAAATGATATAAGGAAACATGGGATGTGGAAATGGATTAAGAGAAGAGATAATTTTATGAAAACTATAATTTTGAGTTGGTGAAGTTACCTATAGGTAATATAGCTTTGAAAAATTGAAAAATATATCAAATTAAGAATGAATAATCCAGTTCTGTTTCATGTTACAATAAAATCTTATTTATAAAAGGATTTTGTCATAATAAGATATTCATTTGGAAGAAATTTTTTCATATATTATCAAGATTTATTTTTTTTGAGTTTTTTTGTTTTCATACTAGTTTTTATCTATAGATTGAGAAGATAGATGTGAATAAAAAATTTTCCCATATAAATTTAGAGGAAGAGGTTTATATGAAGTAGCCATATGGTTTTGTTGAAACTGGTAAAGATTATTATGTCCGAAGGCTGATAAAGTGTTTATATGGTCTGAACAAAGATCCAAGATAGTGGTATATTATGTTTGAATATATTAATTTAATTATAGTTTTAGGAATACATCTTTTGGTCACTATGTTTTTATTTATAGATTTACTAATATTTATTTTAAAATACAATTATGTTATGTTGATTATATATACATTTTTTTCTACGGTGCTTCTAGAATTTATAGATTGAAGAAGGATCTTTGTCAAAATTTTGTGAGGAAAAACATGGGTTAAGTATGATAGACTATTGGCATGCCAATCTCCTTTGACAGAAATTACATGAAATTATGGTTATATCAAGACAGATATATTGAGAAGCTTCTTCAAAGATTTTATATGGTCAAAGAAAAAGAGGATATCACTCATCATGCTTTATATTTTAAGATCAGTTCTAGTTGGTGACTTTCTACTGATGAAGAGAGAGAGAAAATACATGAAACACATACTTTATTAATTTTATATTGGTTTTTGGATGTATTTGATGGTATGTACAAGACCTGATATAACTCTTGTTGTTTTTGTGTTCAATTGTTTTCTATCTAATCCAGGTAGAGATCATTAAAGATCAGTGAAGTGTATATTTCATTATCATCATAATACTTCAGAGATGAGACTATGTTTTTTCATTAGGGAATTTATTCTTTTTGGATTTGGAGATTCAAATGTGGTAGGATATATGGATTTAAGGAAGATTGCATCGGGGTATTTGATCACTTTTGGAGGATTTGTATCTTGGCAGTCTAGATTTTAGAGATGTATTACTTTATCTACCATTGATTCTGAGTTTATTGCAGGTATAGAGTCATACAAAGAATTATTGTGGATTAATACTTTTATTTAAGAGATCAATTTTAATCTGGATAGGTCAAAAAATATTGATGCTTGATGTTAATGGATCTTTAATGTCCTTTATTCTAGTTAATTGGGACATGAGAATATCTAAAAAGATGAAAATGGGTTAGAAATGTTGACTAATATTTTAACTGGAGGTAAATTTGATACCTATTGACTATTTTCAGGATTGGTGGTAATCCCCAGTTGTGTCATAGGGTGAGTTTTTTTGGGAAACTTACCCACCTTTCCCCCTCATGTAACTTTAAAAAAATAGGAAACAAAACAAATGTGAAGGGGTTTATGTTTTTTTGGCGATGTGGAAATTTTTGGTGAGGAATTTTTTAGGATTAGTTATTTCAATATGTTGAAACTCACTCTTATGATAAGTTTTTTATGACTTTCATATTGTCAACTGGTGAAATTATTGTGTTCTGATTGGATTCATATGGGTTTATCTTTAATTTAATCCTTGTTTTTTTGGGTAATTTTATTTGGATGATGAAGATCTTCTCTACATGGTCAGGTCTATCAAGATTTTTTATCTAGATGCATTATTTTCTTTAGGATACTTTCATATTTCATCTCGTTTATTCATTTGATCCTTTATTTTGATGGAGTACACTTTTTTGAGATGCCTCTCATCTTTGAGAGTCTCTACTTTGTACACATTATATTTAGTGTATTCTAATTTATGGACTAGGTCTTGTGGTTTTTCATATGTGAGTTTTCCATGTTAAAAATATATTTTATCATAATTAATTTTTCTAAACATATTTTTTTGTCATTGTGTATCTTTTTTAATTCCTTAGTCTTGTTTTAACAAGAAAAATTAATTTTCATTGCATGTTTTCAATGTTTTTTTAATATTTATCACTATCTATCTTTCCAAATATACCCAAAATTATTCTTAATGTTCCTTACCATCATATTATTATATCATTATGATCATTGAGGAATTACCCTTCATCTTGTGTGGATGTATTAATTCTTATTCTTCTTACCAATCTATACTACCATCTCATCCAGTTCCATCCAATGTTGTCCATGAACTTTTTTGACAGTGATGGTGCCTTCCTAGTGGATGGTGACAAAAAATGGGGGGGGGGGTTATTTCATGGTTAGTTATTAATGGATTTAATTCCTCCACTGACTCATACCATTTATTTCTATGTCTGGTAGTTGTTTGGTGAGAGCAGATACTGTATGGAGACACAAGGATGTAGCTATTTTTTAGGTATGGGAAAAATGATAGTGATAAACCATAAATTAATGAATTTTAAATATTTTAATACAAACCAAATTTTAATAAAATGGTTTGGTTTTTATTTTTGTTTTATGTATAAAAACAAAACGACAAATTATGGTTTGGTTTTGTTTTTAATAAAAACCAGACCAAATTAATTTGTGTCACAGACATCAAAATGATTAAAAATGAATATATGAAAAATAAATATGATGAATATGATTTTCTTAAAAAAGAATATGAATATTTCATGGAAAATAAGATTTCAAATATTTATATGGATGTGAATGAGAAAATAATGTATCAACATGAAACCAAGGGGCTTTTAAAGATAATAGTATAATGGACATGTATGAAAACTATATTATAGTTAATGATGTTTGGATGTGGATTCTATTTTCATTTATGAAACGTATTTCAGTCAGATGGTATGATCTTGGTGATACTATATTCTATGGGGTTTAGGTAATGACAAAAAATATCTTTAGTGGTGGTAGGGAAAACAGATGATGATATTTTCTAATAGATGTTTTCACAATCGATGGTTCAAATAGAAGGTGAAAATAAGTTATTGATGCAAGTGTAGATTGGGGTTTTCATTACAATAAGAAGTCAAATTCAGAGGGCTACTAGATATCATCATTCACCATTCTAAATGAGGTGGGGACCTTCAAGAATATATAAGGTCTGTGTGAAGGGAGTGATAGTCTGAGTGGGGACCACAATTACAATGAATCGGATCAATAAAAAAAATAAAGGAATTAGAAGAGTTATTTATCATTATGATTGGTATTTATTTACTTATTTTCATGTTGAAGTGTAATACTTGAAACTTATTATTACAATGTAAAGATAGAAAATTATTTTCTTGTAAATATTGGACACATTTTCTAAACAACATAAATTCTTATGTCCATTACTTTTCTAGTTTTTACGTGAATATTTGCGAGGTGCGATTATATGTTAGATAAAATATTCCAAAAGTTATTTTTCAATTTTTTATTGAAAATTAAGTATAATAAATATTTAATTTTTCTTATTTAGTCTCATGGAGGTTATTTCTTGATTTATGGAAGAGGTTTGTCTTGACTCTGGTGTGGTATGAAAGAATTCTAGAAAACCTGGTTGAATAACTAGTTTTGAAAACTTGACTAAGTCCCTAGTGCGTAAGCATCATTTCTATAGTTTGTATAATCATCATTCATCTATGAATAAGCACCATCCTGAGATATATAATGATAATTTTCTTGGTGTAGACATCATCCTCAAACCGTGTAACTATGAGGCTATCCTGTGTAACCATCAATTATGTTCTAAGTAACCACTTTCCTGTCCTAGGTAACATCATCTAAATGGAACCATAAGCATCAATGGGAGTTGTTTAACCATTACCAAATCTATATGAACTTGATATGTGTAAACATATTTTATGATTATACCAACTTGTAGCTTAAATTACCATGAATTTTATTAATAAAAAAAATATTATTAATATATCAACCAACTTGTAAGGAGAGAATAAATCCTAGAATTAAAAGAATGTCAAGACATGATATTTTGATTATTTTAGGAGAGTTTGAGGATGATTTTGTGGAACCAAAATTGAACATATTTCACTTGATGGAAACCAAATATAGTCGACATGAATGTTGAGAAAACATTATGATGAGTGTATTATTAATACTCTAGTTGGTCCAAGGTTGGTAGATTTGGGTTTTAGCTAAGTATTTCAACATTGAAGGTGTATACTTCATGATATATAAGGTGGATTCTATCTGATATGAAAAGTGGGAAGAAATATGGAAACAAAAATAACAAAAAATGAAGGTTACTATTTTTATATATTAACGATGAATATTACTAGTCCAACATTGCAGAAGATAAAAATAGTTTGTTGAATATTCATCAAAACCATTTTAAGAAAAGAAGGAGAAACTGGGAATTCCAGTTATTCATGACTGGAAAGAAAAAGAGAGTGGGGAGTTCCAGGTCTTTATATTGTAACCCTAGATGAACATAGCTTTATTTTACATCATACACATAATTTAAACATTATATATCATAAAATAATTTCACAATCCCTAGAACAAAAGGTTTTATGTCTTTGATGACAGGCTATATAAACGATTTAGTTTGTGATATTTGTGATTATTTCTCCATAATTTAGCCCCACTATACTCCTAGAATTATAAAAAGTTATGATCATATTCATAAATTGGTAAATGGAAACATAATAAATGGGTGAACCCAGAATCTCAGAAAGGGTAAACACAGGTAACAAAAATTGACTATCATTTGGGATTATAAGATGAATATATGGGTATAATAAATATATATAAGAAACATATACCCATTAAATAGTTTCTCAAAAATCAATGAATAAAGTTTTTAATTACATAATACATGAATCAAAAGAGTGTGGAATCATGATTCAATAAACATGATAATGAGAATAACAATACAATTATGACATCTTTCAAATATGGTAAAAAAATTGTATTTGGAAACATTACTTTCATGAGACACCCCATAAATACCCACTCTTACAAGTATCTAAAATTTACAAGTGAATACTTATCCCATGAGATATAAATTTTTAACCAATTCATTGGAGGATGATAAATAATCCCACCCATCATCATATATACATAAGAGTTTTACTTGAAAATCATTCACTTATCACATCATAAAGAACTCAAGGAAATAAAATGGGTTTTAGAAAAAGTTAAAATAAAAATCATTCTATTATTATAGTATAATAAACCCTTGTAATGAAAATGGGATTTTTAACCTTTTCAAATGGAATCACATAAAAAATCATTCATAATCATAGAAAGATGAAGAATTTGGATAAAACGGGTAACCCAAGATATTCAGTAAATTTATAGGTAAATAAAATTTAATTTACATTATAAAGCACATGATATTCACGTAATATAAATAAATGGTATATGATTAAGTCAATAATTTTATCATCTAATCAATGTATGGAATCCAGATAAAAACCTTTCAATTAGTGGAATGAAATGTGGCGTTTTTATGTAGGAAAAACTTTGGAAGATAACTCATATTTATACACAATGGATTACTAAGAAATAAAAATATAGTGATGGATAATTCCTAAAAAATATAATTACATAATAAAAGTCATTCATAAAAATAAGGAAGATGGTACAATTTGAAGATTTTATTTTCTGAAGTCCAAAACAAAAGACTTTGGTGATAAATGTTTTTAAGAGTTTTAGAAAAAAATTAATTTCAAATAAAAAATATCCATGATATTTTGGAATAATTTTTATAGAAGATATTGGATAAAAATAATTCATTTTATAAAAAAATGAAATCATAGAGAGAATGTTTCATATAAAATGAAAAAGGTGGCTGAAATATGTGTTCACATAATTTTTTTAAAGGGATTATTATCATGCTTTGATGAAAACGACCCATACAGAAATATTAAAAATTAATTTCGTTTTTAATGAGGTTAAATTATAATAAAATGTTATTAATAAAATATTGAGGTATATACAGAAATTTATAAAATAAATTTAATGAATACTAACCTAGAAAAAGATAGGTTCTATACTAAGATGAAGAGTCTGGGTTGATTTCCCTTTTAAGAAACCCATATAGTAAAATTTGAGTAAAGGGGAAATGAAATTGTCTAGGGTCATGTAAAATACAATGAATATAAAAATCAAATTATGTGAGGTTTTATAATGAATACAAATTCTCAATATGGATAATGTTAGGGCCAATAGGGGCCTATATACCCTGAGAGGGGGGGTGAATCAGGGTATGGATATTCTTTTTCGAAATACTTCCTGCCCCACTGGATCTTGACCACTTTATTACAAGGGTCACTTTGTTTGCTATTGTTCAATTGTTATGATCAGTTCTTCTCTAGTTTTCCAGATGATGATGCTTTAAATGCAACTCAGGGAAGTAAGTAGGCAGACACAAAGATTTTTACTTGGTTCACCCGCACTGGGCTACATCCAAGGAGAATACGCCGACAAGTTGTCGGTCGTACCAAATTCCACTAATCTTCACTAGCTATGGATTACAAGGTTCGGGCTAGATCACTTCTATGCCCAGGCTCACTGCCTTTACAATGTTTAGGGTCAGATCACTGCTTTCCCAAGGGTCACTCCCTATTTCTCTCTCTCTGGCTCACTGCCGGTGGAGAGGATCACCTTCTTCCTTTTCCTAAGCTCACTGCTCTTGGAAGGAATCCACTCACAGTTTATAGACTTGTAGGTCTCTTCATTTTCATTAAGGAATGCATCTTCCTCTGTATGTAGATGCTCTGTTGAAGTCCAACTTTCACCCGCAGATGAATCTCACTTTGCACCGGATGTACCGGGCAACCTCAATTTTTACGCGCAACACTTACGGTGTGTTGCGCGCAATTTCTATGATTTGCACGAATTTCCTTTTTCGCGCAACCTCCAAATATTACGCGCAGCCTGGAAACTGCCTTGCGCGCAATTCACTGCTTTTGCGCGATATCCACTTTTCGCGCAACCTCCCTTTTACGCGCCAACACCAACTTTCTACGCAGCCTTAGCTTTTCGTGCAACAGCTTACTTTACGCACAAACTTTAAGTTTACGCGCAACACCCTTTCTAACTTCAATTTTGCGCACTAGAGCTCGGGTATTTTCTATGTCTTGAACTCTGTTTAATGGAGGAGGGTCACTTCATATTTATAGGCAAAATCGACCCCGCGCGAAAAACCCTCCTTGAGCGCGTAATCCGCTTTGATCGCGAAATGCAAATCTTCCGCGCACAACCATTTTCCGCGCACTGCTCCATAATTTCGCGCACCTTATGCCTTTGCCATTTTCCGAGCTTCGGACCTCGAAACATCTTTTCTGCAAAATACTTCATCCCCTATTTCGCGCGCCACTTCAATTTTTCGCGCACGCCTCCAAAATTTCGCGCGCCTCATGCCTTTACCGATTTTCAAGCTTTCGTCCTTGAAACATCTTTTGCGCGAAATACAATTTCGCGCAACCCGCTGTTTTGCGCGCCACACTTCAAGATTTCGCGCAACCCACTAATTTTGCGCGCCATGCTTAATTTTTCCGCGCACCTCTTTCATTTATCTCTCCTCAACCTTTGCCAAAAACATATCACTCCATTTTCCGTTGGCGATTTTCAAGCCCATAAATTTGGCAAACACTGGGAAACGACGCCACCTTGTACTTCTCTTTTGTACCGCCTCCAGATCGTCCATTCCTTTGTCATAGTTCTTTGTCAACATGGAATGTCAACAAATTCTCGGGAACTCGACAATTCTCCATGGAAACCTGCTTTTTCAAAAAACACAATCAACCCAAAAATACTGCAATGTTACCTTGAGGGATTTTTTCCCACCAATCTCCCCCTTTGGGTTTGTTGACAACTCTTCACAAATTTGCTCAGAATTATTTTCTGCACGTTGATACCTCACTGATCCTTCTTCCAGCTACTACCACCATTCACCTCTTGCGATTATGATAGAGTTCAAGGATTCACTTAACACGTAATCTAAGCCCACATGAGCAATGCTCGGCGTGAGAAACAAGAGTAGTATGAAAAGTTCATCAATGAATCACTTCATGTCAGACCCCAATTGTCGATTCCACCCTGATACCAATTCTTAAAATAAAACCAGTTGTTGAACCACACTGATACCAATTGGTGAATTCTTAAGTTGATACCAATTGTTGATAGATGGACACCGTCTCACACCATTCCAACACCACTGTTCTGCTTTTATCACGATCCTCAGCTGTCGTGATTTCTATGATTTGATCGATCACTTCTAGCATCATCAGATTTAGAATTCTCTCCCCCTTTCTCATTGCTCCCCCTTTCTGGCTGCTCCACCTGTCAGCTTCTCCCCGTATCAATTATGATTTATCAAATCTCCGCACTGTCTCCCCCGTGAACAATCACAACTTTCGCCCCCATTATCAAACACTTTTCTCCCCCTTTGTCAACGAACCCAAAGGTCACTCCTCTGTAGTCTGTAACATAGTAGAGAACACATATCAGCACATTAGGGAAAACACGTCATACCTCGGGGAGAGGGGAGGTCCCACATCCACACTCTTTCAAGTGTGGGGAATCGACTGAACTCCCAGAGCTAGTCGATGCCTCTCAAAAGATTCCCTGGGTAAGGCCTTTGTCAGAATGTCTGCAACCTGTAGATCTGTAGGCACATACTCCAACTTCACGATGCCCTGCTCAACCTTCTCCTTGATGAAATGATACTTGATCTCAATGTGCTTTGTCCTGGAATGATGGACAGGATTTTTGCTAAGATTTATAGCACTTGAGTTGTCGCACTGGATTCCGATCGGAGACTTCACTTCAACTCCCATATCTTCAAGCTGCTGCTTTTGCTAAGATTTATAGCACTTGAGTTGTCGCACTGGATTCCGATCGGAGACTTCACTTCAACTCCCATATCTTCAAGCTGCTGCTTCATCCACAATAACTGTGTGCAAGCTTGAGTAGCCGCAATATACTCAGCTTCTACGGTGCTCAATGAAATGAAATCTTTCTACCTGCTGAGCCAAGAAATACACAATCCACCAAGATAGAATGCACCACCTGACGTTGATTTTCTATCATCTGCTGAACCAGCCCATTCTGCATCAGTATAGACCAATAACTCTGTCTGAGATTTATCAGTGTATGTCAAGCCGAAATCCATTGTGAACTGGATATACCGAAGTATTCTTTTCAATGCAAGCATGTGGATTTCCTTTGTATTTTCTCTAATATCTCGCTGCTTGGCATGTGGAGAAAACAATATCAGGCTTTGTTACGGTCATGTATAGCAAACTGCTGATTATCTGCCTGTTCTCAGTGAAGTTAACTTCCCTGCCACTGTCATCTTTTGATGATTTTATCCGGGTAGAAACCGGAGTCTTCGTCTCCTTGGAATTTTCCATTCCAAATCATTTCACACCCTCTTTGGCATACTTGGATTGAGAAATGAATGTGCCATTCTGGCCTTGTGTAACTATGCTTCATCTGATCTTCCAAATATTATGTCTTCTTCCTTGACCAGCCTCACCATCCTTTGATTACTATTGTTGTTGAAATAAAGATTGTAATCAAATCCCCCACCCTGAAAACTAATCTTCTTCAAATACTGATATAGCTTTTAGTACCATGCTCTTGGGGAGTATGCTTTGCACACCAGTCGTGATTTGTTTCGAATCATTGTGCCATCTTCATTCATCTTATTGTGAAAGACCCATTTAGTCCCGATGACGTTCATTTCTACTAGCCTCAAAACAATCTTCCACTTCTGATTCTTCTCAATCTGATCTATCTCTTCGTTCATGGATGAACCCAGTTTTCAACATTAGCTGCATCAGCAATGTATTTCAGCTCAGCCTAATATAGAAAAGATGCATGCTGTAGTGATTTCATTTCCCTTGTCTGAACTGGAGCTTCCAGATCACCAATGATATTCTGTCTATCAATTTCAGCTCATATCTTTGGAATCCTTGTAGACACACACTTGAAACTTTCATGTTAATCATCAGTGTCTTCTTCTGAATCAGCATCATCCACTTCTTATACCCCTGTGTTGCTTTCTTCCTCAACACTTTCATCAGGAAATTGTTTACTGACTCATTTTTAACAGAGAACTTTTAACTTTGTCATTGTTCAATGATTCCATTTCATTGAACATCTTCCTTCAGGATTTTGTTGACACACCTTGGATTTTCTCTTGCAGCATCTTGGTATCCTGAAAGTAGTCAGTTGATACCACATTGTTATAAAAAAAATAGATAATCATGAAAACCCGTGTGTTGCTGCTTTTACACCAATCATTCTTCATGAGAATAAACATTCATCCTTCATATCATATTGAGATCATGCATCTGATTAGGATATAGAATGCTCCCCCTGTGTTATGCAACTCGTCCAGTTGTTAGGCCCAATAGTTTAGACCCATAACACGTCTTTTCCTCCTGCATCATATGTTCTCATGTTCCACTCAGATTTGAGCCATTAACAAAATCTCTAAGCGAACTGTGTTGAAACTCGGTGTAGGAAACAAGATATAAAGTTAATAACATAATCACTTCCTATTGTGCTTTGTTTCTCCCATTCTTCTTCAACTCTAGTACCTGATTTGAATCAATTGAAACTCTAGAGCATATCACTTCTCCACTTCGCATCCTTAGATGCCACTTCCCCTTGGATTGTATCTCCCTAAAACCTGAAACACACGGATCATCAGTTAATAGCATTTATATACATAGGGAGAGGGGTTGGTTCCAAACTCCTCAAGATGAGGATTGTGGTTGATCCAGATGGGTCAACCCATTGATTCTTTCTTGCAGAGCATCACACTCCTTCTTTGCTTCTTCTAGTTTCCTAGCCACCCTCAACTGTTCTGGCCATATGACTAGGCATTCTTTACCCATATTCGGAGCCTTTCTCTGATATGTAGATTCGATAGACTTAGCCTTTTTCACCATTTGGGGTTTAAACCCACTAGTACACATTTCTGTCTTTGATGTTCCACCAAAATTCCATTTCCCTTGATTATTTCTCTGAACATGAATCTCCTTTCTTGTCATCATCCCCTGCTTCTTCCACCATTGCAAGGGTCTTTCACCTTCCTCCACTTTTTGTTGTGGAACACGAAATGTGAATTTTTCAGTACGTTCTTTGTTTATATTTCTTTTATCAGATGTCTGAGGCACCACCCTATTTTGCGTTGGTGCTGGGTCCTCCACTGAACGTCCATTCTTCTTACTCATAGCTGTAGATTTTCCTCCCTTTTTCTTCCAAATTTGTTCATGTTCTTTCTTAGGGGGCGGTTGTGAGTGTGATGGAGGAGGTGACTGATACACTTCTTGTTCATCTCCATATGATTCCCCTGAGGCTCTACGCCTATTTTCCAATTTACCACATTGTCTTCCAGTGTACGATTTCCCATTAGACACCACTGGAGTGAGGAATCTCCTTTGACGTTCCTTTTCCTTCTCTACCTTCTTCTTTCTACACTGTCTGGCCAAATGCCCATGATCAGAACATATGAAACATCTTCCATCAAAGACATACCTCATTTCATCATTTCTATGTAGAGATGTTGATGTAGCTTGAGTTCTTCCTCTGAAATTGAGCTCCTGAGCTTCCTGACACATACTCATGGTGTGTCCCATTCTTCCACAGTAATAGCATTTAACAAATTCTTTCCTTTGAGAGACTCTTCTTTATGATTTCTCATGACGCTTCATCTTACTCTCAGATTTTGTACATTTTCAGTTTTCACAATACGAAATGTATTCCTGAGCCTCTGGACAGAAGCTTGATGTGTGGCCATGAATCCCACAGAAATAGCACATGTCGTCACTTCTTTTTGTAACTGACCTCTTAGGCCTATCTCCAGCACCTACAGGATTTTCTCCACTCCTAGAACTGTTCATGGCTCTCTTCTTATCATGCATGGGAGGTGATTCATCAAATCCAATAACAGCTTTTCCGAAACATGCTAGTCTTTGAGCTGAGAAAATATTCTGTTGTTTCTCTTCAGAAATAGCATATTTTCTTTTCATTTTATCATCACATGTCGAAGGATGATCAAATATCAAGTGCAGTGCATCCTTCAATTTGGTCTTACCTTTGGATTTAGACTTCTCTATTTCTTGCTTGACTGATTCTAGATCTTCTACCAACTTTTGAATCTTCATATCCCTTGATTCAAGTTAGACATCAAGTTCTTCCTTGAGAAGCTTCCCTCTACTCACCTTATCATCCAGTTCATACTTCAGCTGATCAACCATGTTATTTTGCTCCTTTACCTTCAATTTTTCTTGAGCGACAGAGTCAGAGAAATATTCATTTTCTTATTGTAGCCTTTGATTCTTCTGAACCACTGCAGACAACTGTGCTGATAGATCATTATTTCTGGTTTTAAGATTATGTGCTTCATCTGTCTTTTGACTCTCTTCATAATCACCCGCCTTTTGTTTTCCTTTCATTCTAGCCATCTTCTGCAGCTCTTCAGCATGTGAATCATTCTTCTCTGTTAGGTCAGTAACTATATCAATAAGCCTTTGATTTAAACCTTTTAGCTTGTTGACCTCAATCTCCAATCCCTTGATCCAGATATCTTTAGATTTGGCTTCTTCAGTGTTTCCAACGTCACTTGGAATATTAGGTTCTTCGAGGCTTTTGAATTGATCTTTCACTTTTATATTCAAGCCATCGATCTCCCTTTTCTGTTCTTCAATCTTAATCTTATACTCACTAACTGATTCTGAGTTCTCTCGTGTTGATAACTTGAGTTTCTCAATTTCTTCCATCAACTCAGACTTCTCTTCTTCCTGCTGCTGCATATAGAGTTTGGAATCATGAACAACATTGTTGGATTTCTTTCTTTTTTCTCTCCAAACATCTATCTCCTCAAGAGCAGCCTCCAACTCAGCTCGCATATCTATTCTTCCTTCAATTTCTTCTTCTGTTTCAGCATCACTCTGATGCTCATGTACTTCACTCATTCCAACATCATGATTGAGTGAATCAATCATTTCCCTGTCAGATTCATCTAGACCTTCCTTCAGTAAACTGTTGGATTCTTTTAATTGAATCACACTTTTTCCTTACATACTTCCACAATGAGGAATAACACCTAACTTCTGCTTCTTCTTGGATGTTTTTCCCTTTTCCATGGCTCACCAAGATAAGAGTAGACAAATTCTTTAAACACACAGATCGACTGCACCAAGCCGGAGCAAACAAATCAGATAAAAGAAACCTATCCCTATGATACCAATTGTTAGGGCCAATAGGGGCCTATATACCCTGAGAAGGGGGGTGAATCAGGGTATGGATATTCTTTTTCGAAGTACTTCCTGCCCCACTGGATCTTGAACACTTTATTACAAGGGTCACTTTGTTTGCTCTTGTTCAATTGTTATGATCTGTTCTTCTCTAGTTTTCCTGATGATGATGCTTTAAATGCAACTCAGGGAAGTAAGTAGGCAGACACAAAGATTTTTACTTGGTTCACCCGCACTGGGCTACGTCCAAGGAGCATACGCCGACAAGTTGTCGGTCCTACCAAATTCCACTAATCTTCACTATCTATGGATTACAAGGTTCGGTCTAGATCACTTCTATGCCCAGGCTCACTGCGTTTACAATGTTTAGGGTCAGCTCACTGCTTTCCCAAGGGTCACTCCCTGTTTCTCTCTCTCTGGCTCACTGCCGGTGGAGTGGATCACCTTATTCCTTTTCCTAAGATCACTGCTCTTGGAAGGAATCCACTCACAGTTTATAGACTTGTAGGTCTCTTCATTTTCATGAAGGAATGCATCTTCCTCTGTATGTAGATGCTCTGTTGAAGTCCAACTTTCACCCGTAGATGAATCTCACTTTGCACCGAATGTACCGGGCAACCTCAATTTTTACGCGCAACCCTTACGGTGTGTTGCGCGCAATTTCTATGATTTGCGCGAAATTCCTTTTTCGCGCAACCTCCAAATATTACGCGCAGCCTGGAAACTGCCTTGCGCGCAATTCACTGCTTTTGCGCGATATCCACTTTTCGCGCAACCACCCTTTTACGCGCCAACACAAACTTTCTGCGCAGCCTTAGCTTTTCGCGCAACAGCTGACTTTACGCACAAACTTTAAGTTTACGCGCAACACCCTTTCTAACTTCAATTTCGCGCACCAGAGCTCGGGTATTTTCTATGTCTTGAACTCTATTGAATGGAGGAGGGTCACTTCATATTTATAGGTAAAATCGACCCCGCGCGAAAAACCCTCCTTGAGCGCGTAATCCGCTTTGATCGCGAAATGCAAATCTTCCGCGCACAACCATTTTCCGCGCACTACTCCATAATTTTGCGCACCTTATGCCTTTGCCATTTTCTGAGCTTCGGACCTCGAAACATCTTTTTCACGAAATACTTCATCCCCTATTTCGCGCGCCACTTCAATTTTTTGCGCACGCCTCAAAAATTTCGCGCGCCTCATGCCTTTACCGATTTTCAAGCTTTCGGCCTTGAAACATCTTTTGTGTGAAATACAATTTCGCGCAACCCGCTATTTTGTGCGCCACACTTCAAGATTTCACGCAACCCGCTAATTTTGCGCGCCATGCTTAATTTTTCCGCGCACCTCTTTTATTTCTCTCTCCTCAACCTTTGCCAAAAACATATCACTCCATTTTCCATTGGCATTTTTCAAGCCCATAAATTTGGCAAACACTGGGAAATGGCGCCACCTTGTAATTCTCTTTTGTACCACCTCCAGATCGTCCTTTCCTTTGTCATAGTTCTTTGTCAACATGGATTGTCAAAAAATTCTCGGGAACTCGACAATTCTCCATGGAAACCTGCTTTGTCAACAAACACAATCAACCCAAAAATACTGCAATGTTACCTTAAGGGATTTTTTCCCAACAGATAACCTTTCAAAAACAATATTTATTTGAAATTAATATTGACAACGAAACCCTTATGATTTGAGTACTATTTTAATAAAAACCCTTTTCAACTTTGGTATATTTTGAATCAAAATACATTTAAAATAAAATATGTCATGGATCTTCAAAATCCCATTAATATAGTAAAATAAATTCATTAGAAAATAATTACACCATATTAAAGATACCATGGTGCATAATAAGAATAATTCTTCATGATGTTAAATTTGAGACAAAGAACCACTTATAATTTTTTTAATTTTTAGTCAAAAACCCATGATAGAAAGATCAGGGAATAAAAAAATTAATTTAAGGAAACATAATGGTATGATGATTACAAATATTAAAGATAATTAGATACACAATTCAGAAGAAGACATGGTGTATAATAATAAGTATATCTTAATAGATTGAAAATCCAGATAAGAAACCCTTACCTTAAATCCAGGCATCAACTAAAGCACTTGAATATAATGTATAAAAAAATAAATATCATAATCCTTTATTTTAGAAATTTATTCATATATATAGCCTTTTATAAAAATAATTTATTACTATTCTCTATATTTATATTAGTTAGTTGTTATCTATATTCAATATTGTGTATGTGTATTCTTAATTCTTTTGAACAAGTTTCATACTAGCAGTTTTGTGCATAATTATTCACCCAAATGTCGTCATTTTTAGAAAATAAATGATATTTGAATTTATTATATATAATTAATTAGATTTTTATAATTTCATTATATGGTATCTTTGGTTATAGATAATGTAAACAAAATTGGATACAAACATGTTTCAGTTATTTTTAACAAAAAATGGGGATATCTTAGTTAATAAGTTTAATATCTATATTTTTAATCTTGAAGAAAAATAAAATATGTATTTTATCATTTATATAAAATATTATTATTAATTAATTTCTCATAGTCAACTATGTTATTATTTTATATCATAGTACACATTTGTGGTTAGACCGACCCAAACATAAACGTACTATAATTTATAAATGATTATGATTATTAAAGTTGTTTATTTTGGAATAATATCTTTATTAAATAATAATAATGAAATTATATAAATTATTTTAAGGTTTTTAATCTAATTTTATGAAAGTTCAATAAATAATGAAGAAACATGATAAAAAATAGGATATGTTACTACATGGAGGTGGAAGTTCGCACAACACATAGTTAACAGTTTTATTTGTTAAATAATGAGAGGTAAGTAAGGTGGATTATGATTTATCTCTTTATAATGATAATTATATTATATATTTAAAATTTATTTATCAATTTCACTTTTATAATAAGTGAATAGGGGTGGAGGTTAAAAACAAGATGTCTTCACTTCGTGGAGGTAGTAGTCCCCAGAACACATGAAGGACGTTTTCATTTTTCTTAATAGAATTGGTGAAAGGTGATTAATATTCAATAATTTAATATAATAACATTAAGTACTCAAAAAATACTGATTTTTATATATATTAATTACAAAATTATATTTGGTAAATTAAGACAGAAAAGAATATATGTTAGGAAAAACAGGTTGAATTATATGCATTTCACTTAGAGGATTCCTCATAAATGGAGTTATTAAGCCAAAATATTGTGACTAGAGACTCCACATAAAGGAAAAGGGTTATAAGCAATGAATTATAAGTTAAGATTTATGTGGAAATAGAATTCATTAAGTGGTATTTAAGGGGCAGTGAGAGGTCCCTTTATAAGTGGGGAGAATGACATTTTGTAAATATTTCATCTTAATATAAAGAGAGAACATATTTTACTTGTAAATAAGAATAAAAATAGATAAAAATAGTATATTTTAACAAATGTTTTTAACATGTTTCTAAGTCCTTCACTCTTATAATTTTCACTTTTACCATTTTTGGTTTTACCTTGTTAAATAACCTAAGTAGTTTTCTTTCAATAGATAAAAATAAAATACCACTCAATAAATAATTTATACCAAGTGATTAAAAATATTAAATATTTTTTATTATATAAAATTTATATATATAATAAAAATGAATTTTATCATTAGCACATGTAACGCATAAAATCATATTTTTAAAAAATTATATTTTAATGCATAAAATTTATGTATAGGGGGAAATTATCAATGTATTTTATTTTAAAGATATAAAATGGTATTTAAAAAATAAATAAATGTTATGTGGATTAAAAATAAAGAAAAAAAAATTTACCAAAAAAATTATTAATTAAAAGAAAATATAAAAACAATTATCAGAAAATATTAAAAAAGTTGTTAAACATTGGTTTTATAAATACATAATAGTATTTTAAAATATATAGTTTTACTTATTAAGTATATATTTTATCATGAATTTTTTTATAAGTTTTTAATTTATACATAATTCTTGGTATAATCAAAAATTCTACAATTCCACTAAAAACTACATTTTTATCTATTCAAATAAAAATAAATTATTTCAAAAAAATATCAAAAATTAACCCTAATATAATTTTTATTTTATAAATTCAAATTTGATGTTTTTTTTATAAAATTCATTTTATAAATTTCTATATTTATTTATATAAATTAAAATAAAAAGTATAAAGAAAAACATTATTTATTAAAACAATTAATTTTTAAACTTCAAGCATCTTTAAACTTATTTAATATAATTTTTTTAAAAAATAAATTTAAAAATAATAGTTTATAAATATAAATTCCAAGTAAAATAAAAATCATTCAACAGTGACAAATTTAATTAATTAAGATAAAATATAATATCCCTTTTTAAATAGTTATTTAAAAGACATCCTTTTTTAAATATTAATCATTTGAAAATAATATTATGTAATTATTTTAATCTATTATTTATCCTTTTTTTTACTAATTATTATATAATTAATTTGAATTTAATACATAATAGTTCATTTTACTCGAGCATTGCATTAGTTCCATGTTGTGTGTGACAGTTGCTATGAAAAATAATATTAATTCCAAGGATCCAAAATCTCATGTCGTTACACTTTGGACTATTGGATGTTGAAGGTGATGCTATTGTTTTTCTTGGAGTTATTTACACTAGAAATTTATTCATTTTCTTTAAAATTTCTTAAAAAAGTAGATGGATTTTTTCATCTATAGTTCAAAAAGAAGAAGTATTTCATAAAAGGTGAAGTATATTCCATTGCGAATAAGATCAATTCATTATAAGTTTCTAGGGAGGTTAGTGAACCTGAATTTTTAGTGTTACCACTCCATTTTATAACCAAAAATATAGTAATGATATTTAGAGTATCTAGTGAAAAGGCACACTTCCATGAATTCTATATAGATTATCAAATTTTGGAGAACCAGGTAAAAATTCTTGTGTCCTTTATTTTTAAATCATTGTAGTTATGAGTAATGGATAGAGAAGTGTTCTTATTAAATATGGAAAAATATCATTGAAAAAAGAAAATTTTAATTGATACACCCTAATTCACACCCCTCTCTAGGTGTTACCCCTATTATGGACCAACAAGTGTTATTAGAGATGAAGGCTCTCTATAGAGTTCTCTCTCACTGAGGTATGATGGTGGAGGTGGTGAAAAATAAGGGAATCTATAATTTATATAGAAACAACTTCAATATATGGAAAAATTGAATGAAACATTATTTTCAGTCACTGGGAATGGATATTTAAATTGATCCATTACATGAAATGTTTTTGAGTATGGATAGTTAAGAAATCACATAAAGAGATCACAAAGAGACATATGTTGATAACAATGAAATCTAATCATTAATTAGTATCATTGTAGAATACCATATACATGAAGTTTATACCATGAAATAATTCTCGTGCAATGTGGGAAAATCAACATAATACTTATAAATGGGATTAAAATGTACAAGAATATAAATTACAAGTGTTTTAAAACAATTGTAAATATCTCAGAATGATCCCAAATGAGACAATAAATGATATTTTTTATCATTTTATTATTCTTGTAAATTATATGAATTGACTTAGAGAGGTTATAAACATTATGAAAATTATTAAAAAATCATGAGAAGATTACCTCCATGTTTTAATTCAAAGATTTTGATACTTAAAGACAAAGATCCCCAAGAAGTAACATTTAAAAAGCATTATAGAAATCTTGTGGAATAATAAATGACAAACAATGAAAATTAATTGGATCCAAAATAAGATTTAGAAGAGATAGGATTTAATTCTATAAAGAAACTATCGGTCGAAAAAGAACTCGAGGATGAATAAGTTGAAGAAATGATATTATTCATTTCCTATAATCTAAAAATGGGAAAATATTAGTTCCATGTAAATCTATCACTCAATTATTTCTGATGTGTAAAGTTAGAAAAATACTACTTCTATATATACCAATATATTTTTGGATGATGAAGAGAAAGAATAACCCACAAAGAAATCATTCAAATTTGATAAAAAATAGTGGAAACGAATTTATAAATTCATTAGGAAAAGTCCTCTATATCTAAATAAAATGAGTAATTATTAGGAAAAAAATTATAGTCAGTTGGTTATTTTTTATTCCACACTGAATAAGTCCTCATGGTTATTGTAGATATGCAATAATCAGTGGAAAACAATGTTGAAGATACTGGAATCGTGGGTAGAGTTAATCTTGAAGCTAAACATAAATTATCCCTTGAATAAATAAACATCTTGAGAGATAAACCAATAAAATATAATGATGTTTTAAGTGAAATCATGCATTATATTAAACAAAAAGATTAAAAGTGTATACTAAAAGGGAAAATGTAAATTTTAAATCTTGAAATTCTAAAAGCTCAGAAAAATAATTTGTGTTAAGGATCAGGGTGAATGAACATAACCGATTCATTTATGGGTTCACTAATTCAATGAAGGATAAGGTCAAAATAATTTAATAACTATAAGTAAAATTCGTTATGTTTTGATAAAAGTGTAAAAATTTAGAAAGACTCTTTACTCCCACCATGACATTGGAAGCATAGTGCATCAGCCACTAAGGAAGTTCATAGGCTATCTACTGAAGAGGTTATTATGATTCCATGAGTGGAGTAGTTTAGAGAATAAGGAAAGTTAGTGATGATGTGAGATCAAACAAATAAGGTAGTGGTAGAAAATTTAAAATCTCATGCACCAACACCTTGGAATAATATTTCAATGCATTATACTCAAAAAATGACTTTTAATTCTAAAAAGTAGAAAATAAATATGCCAAATATCATATAATTTTTTTTAATAAATTTAAGACCCATCAAATATTTTTTATCCTTCACAATTAGATATTTCATAGAGAAATAATGAAAAATAGGCAAGCATTTTTTTATACTCTCAACATACTTTTTATGGGTACTGCTACAATTGTGAAGGTCTTGGCCATAATGTAGTAAATTTTTATCTAAATCATGTATAAATATGTTCAAAGAGACCCAAATAAGTGTAAAATAATAAATAAAATAAACATCAATAAATCTTAATACTCAAATATTATTTTATGTTTTATAACATGAGGAGTAAAATGAGGACCTAGAGGTAGATGAATATATCCATTTATCAAATAAATCAAGCCAGTGGTTATGGATCTAGAAGGGAATAAGTGGTAAAGAAGACATTATTAAACTAGAATTAATAGAAATGGGCATGTTTGAAATTTGGATTATGGATAGTGAGTGAACATCCCAAATATAATGAAATAAAAACCTCATTAATGGAATGAAATACATTAAGGATGCAGTTTTTTACTTCGGAAATTATGAGGTGCTGAAGATTATTGGCTCTAAGAAAATTGAGGGATGATGGAAAATACTAGAGACAAACAAATTTTATCTTGGTTTAAGGTCTCAATAATAATCTACTAAGTGTAATGTATTTTTTTGATTTAGGCCATTCACATTAATTCAAAAAGAAGGAATGAAAAATCATAGGAAGAGATTACTCAATTGTACTATGAGTAAGACACACTAAAGGGAGTATTTACCTCATTAGAAAAGAATATAGTTTCATGTTTTATGAATAATAATTATATAAATTATCCCCTAAATGGCTTGGAAATCTTATCCAGAATTTCTTAAACAAATTTGTGGAAATTAAAGGATATCGAGATATACCCAAAATATAATATGATCACACTCATGTGTCTTATACATGTAATAAATTGAAGATCGTCTGAAAGACCTAAAAAATAAATAAAAGGAAATCAGAATGCAGCTCATGCTAGTTCATGTGAATGTATGTTCAATGCTGACACCAAAAGACACAAATGGAAAAATATATTTTATGTTATTCATTGATGACTACAATTATATTTCACAGATAATATTTATTTCTCATAAATAATATATTTTCTAGTGCATCAATTGATATCAAATATTATCCAGGAAAATTTATAAGTAAAAATTTAAAATTTTTTAGATAATAATTGTACAAATTTTACTATGATCAGGTGGAATATTAACTTTAAATACATGGAATATGACATAAAGTGGTAGAAACATGGACTCATAAAACAAATTTATTCGTTGTGAGGAGAAATTTAATCATCAATAATATGGATCATAATATTTTAATGAAAATAATTTATCAAGGAATTTTTTGAAGGTAGCAGTGCTCAACTTGGTGTCCATTTTTAATTTTAACATGTTATGTTTGAATGAAGAGAAAACCCTTTATGAGATGTGTTAAATAAAAAATAAAACACTCAATAATTTTTGAGTGTTCATAAGAAAATGTTTCATTATCAACAAGTAGTAGAATAATATCTTCAAAGATTATGGGGATGGAGGTATTTTCTTTGGATACTCATCCAAAATAAACGGTTATAATTTCTACAAAAAATTTATTGGTAAATATGAAAAATATATTAATTTACTATTTTTCAAAATGAGAATAATTTACAAAACGGTTAGAATATTTTTCAATAAAATAGTGAAAAAAATTAAAAAAGAATGTGATGCTATAGTCAGTGGATCAAGGAGAGTTTAAGGGGAAATATAAGACTCAATTGAAAACACTGATGATAAGGAAAATATAGTAGCAAAAAATCATCAAATTAATAAATCTATAGGGGAAAATCAATGAAAAAACATTATTTTCCATCAAATATCTCATGATAAAAATAGAATAATGAAGGCTTGAGAAACCACTTTTCATTCTCATTTTGAACCTAAAAACATCAAAGAGGATGATATATATGAAAATTGGGTCAAGGATATACATGAAGAGATTTACAAAAATGGAAAGAACTAGACTTGAAAAGTTATTTGAAGGTAAATTAACCAAAATCTAATTGAAACCAATTGGGTTTTCTAATACAAAATCAATTATGATGGGAAAGTGATAAGGAACAATGTATGTCTTGTGTACAACGAATATTCCTAAATAAAATGAATTTATGTGGATGATAATTTTATATTTGTGTCTTGCTTTGAAACCATAATATTATTATTATCTATAGAAGTTAAAATAATTTTAAAAGTATATTAATTAATTTAAAACAATAATTATTGAATAGAGTTCTTGAATATGAAGTTTATATTAAGAAACTATATGGTTTTCTTGTTGATGGATATGAAAAAATAGCATGTTAGTTGGAGAAGTCCTTGAATGGAATGAACTTAGCACCAATATATTAGTACTAATGACTTAATCAATATATGAAGAATATTGTATTTTAGAGAGGTCGAGTTGATCAAAATATCTACATCAAGAAATAAAATAATCAAAGGATGTTAGTTATTATTTATGTGGATAAAATAATTTTTTGAGGACCAGCAAAAGAAAAATATAAGATGATTTCATATTACATGAGATGTGAAATTGAGATGTCTTTAAATGGTAATTTGACATTATTTATTTTCAAATAGTTGGTTCAAGGGAATAAATTCACATTTATTTGTTAAAAATAATTAGATAGAGGTGATAACAATGTTTTTCATGGAATATTCAAGGCCAATTTGACTCTTGTGGACATCAGACTAAAATTATCCAAGGATAATGATGAAATGGAGGGTTATTTGGCCTATTATATATAGATAAATTTGTGTTTTTTGTATTAGATATCTACTCTACTAGATATTGTCTTTTCTATTTTAAAAGTTTCCCAATATCAAAGCCTTCCTAAATAAATATATATGCAAGATGTAAATAGAATACTTTGTTATATCAGTCACACAAGGTATTTTTGTCTATTTTATTACAATAGTTAATAGAAGTATTTATTAGGTTATATGGATGCGTATTGAGCAGGTTAGTTTGATGAATGAAAGCAAAATTTTAGAGATGTGATCCAACTTAGATGTTATTAAATTACTTGACTAAGCAAGAAACTACTGTGCATCTCTTAAAGAATGATAGAGTTAGTTTATTTAATATCCACTCAATAATATACAAAATTTAAATGGATGATATAACATCTTGAATAAATTGTGTTGGAAGTTTCTTCACCTATTTCCATAAATTTTATAAAATTGAGTTCTATAAAGCATATAAAGAATTCCATTCATCATTAGGAAACTAAGAAAACTTTGATAAAATATATTTTTCTCAAGGATATGGTTGAATGAGGAATTATGAGGCTGGAGAATAAAGTGACCCAAGATAACCATGACTTAATTAATACATTAATATCAGGATTTAAATAATTATCTCAAAAACATTCACTCAACCCAATGAATTAATTATTAAGTGACTTCAAGATTAACTGTTTAAACACCTTGTTTTACAAACCTTACAAAAATTTATCCATAATAATTATCCTCTATACCATTTATATAAATCTCACATGATATAATCATCTTCATTACCTAGGGAATGGAAACATAAAAAATTTGTGATATCAGATTCTCAGTAAGGAAAACCATATCATAATGTGTCAGATCATAAACATTAGGAAGAACACGAGGAAGAAATAATTATATTAATTAATGATAAAGAGGACCTTTTATAATAATCATAAAAAATTTAGAGATATACATAATCATAAATAAACCATTATAGAATCCTAAAACATATGAAATGGGTCAAAACACATATAAAAAATCATATAACAAGTGAGGATGACATAAATGTCCAGAATAATTTAAAAATAATTCTTAATCATGATAACATGGAATTTAATGGGAATTAAATGAGTCTTGAAAATTTTTAATATGTTTATAAACAACATATAAATTTGGAACAACCAAAATCATGTGATAACCTTTGTGATAAAACCCATTGTTCCTATACTTATGCGAACAAACTCATTATGTCCACACCTGAAAATGTAAAAAACTCATCCTACCCAATTATATGTGAGAAAACTCATTATGTCCATTTATTAATATCTCATGAGATATAAAATTAAACCAATTAATTATAAGATTATATTATACCCTATATATAATCATTCATACATACATGTTCTACTTAAAAACAATCATCATCATATCTTAAAGAACCTCGAGAGATGAATGGGTTTATTAAGCATAAAAATTAAAATAATTCACTTTTAATAAATAAATTATAAAAATAAAATGGGTTTCAAAAAAAATATAGAAATCAATCTTGTTTTACTAATATCCCATGGAAATAAAATTTGAATCATAAAACATCTAAATGGTATAAAATAATATCATGAATTAAATCACTTGATACTAAAAAGTGATCAAAAAAGTAATCACAAAATAAAAGAAAATATTGGTTGAAAAATGAAATATAACTCTATTATATATATATATATATACAATTTTATGACAATGAAAACCAATTCATGAAAAGATCATTTTAAAAAGATTTTGTATTCATCATTGTAAAAGTAATAGTATCGAGCCTCTTTTCAAAAAGTAACCTTTGATTTTTTTTTAAAAAATAAGTGAAAATAAGACCTTTAATGGAAATATATTTATATCCAAAACTATTTATACTCATAAATAAAGAGATAAAATTATTTAATATAGAAAATTTAGTGAAAAAGGGGGAAATAAAATCAAGAAGAAAGTATATAACTGAATGTAATAAATTTGAGTTAACAATCCCTTACCTTTACCCATGATTTACACATAAGTTATTTATCCTCATGTATCATAAATATAAACATATTAATTATATATTGAATAGTCTAATTAATATACATTTATCCTTACACTCTTCATTAATAACAATTATTTTCATCTATTATATTGTTATAATCTTTTTTCAACATCGACTGTTAATAATCCTCATCATTTTGAGCTAAGTTCATAAAATCAGGGTGGATTTTATCTTTTCTCCCCAACATAAACATTTAAAAACAACTAAATTTAATTAATTATTTAATGAATAAGTATAATTTTATAATTCCATTACATGGTAGTGTTATTCTTGTTTTTGAAGACAAAAATGATGATGAAGTAGTTGTGGGTAATTTATCAATTTTGATGGATTACCATATAACGATTGTCATTTTTTGTATTATAAAAAGTAGAGACATATTCCTGATATATAATTATTAAACATTTGATATATAATCCTAAAATATAAATTAAAACTATCCATGTTTTTGGTGGTGAAAAACGGAATACACCGGTTGATGGTGGAGATAGTCCGCACATATGCTTGGGCGATGATTTCATTTTCCTAGAATGTGAGAAAAGAGATATGTGGTTTATAATTTTATAATATAAAAAAAGTCTTAAATATCATAATTATATATTAAATTCCCAATTATTACCATCCTTTTATAGTGGTAAATGAAAGAACTTTTTATAATGTGGAGGTAGTAGTCCACACAATACATGATTCAGATTTTTGTTTTCCGTAATGGAAATGAGGCATGTGGTTAGTAATTATACCTTAATTATAATGAAATATAATTATATGAAATATAATGATTTTATAATTTTATTATGGGGAATTAAATTTAATTAATAATAAAACTACATAAATAAATATAAAATAGGGAGGAACAATTAAAAATCTATACCTCATTACCTGGGTTATATCCTTTGCGAAGGGGATTAAAAATTTTGAGGGTGGTCTTTAAAGAATAATTGACCGTCTTTGAGGTGTATATAAGTTTTTTGGAAAGGTTTTGAAATATTAATGATAAAAATAAATGGGGTTTGGTGTGAGGGTAAGTGAGGAGAGTAGTGACCCTTTTATAAGTAAAAAGGGTGGAATTTTTGTAAATACGCAAAACATTTCAATAATGGTAAGTCAATATCACTAAAAAAAGATAAAAGTTGAGAAATAGTGGATATTAAAAGATATATGGTAGATCCACACCTCAAAATCTCAATTAAATCTTTTTTTAACATGTTTTTCCTTTTACCTCATATGTTACTCATTTTTACCATTTTGGTTTTCACAACTGTAACAATTTTTACGTTGGTAATTTATCATTTATGCCCAAAATAAAATGGTCTATATTATATAATTTTTTCCAAATGACTCTAAAATTTAAATCCATTTTTTTATGTTTATAAAATTGTTAAAATAATTTTAAAATAATAAATTTATAATTTAATATTTTTTTTAAAAAATATAACTTATGTTCTAAAATGTCAAATATAGACTTTAAAATTGAATATTTTTTATTAAAATTAAAAATTCACTTATAAAATACATATTTTTTATTATAAATTTTTTTCATTAATTTTCAATTAGTACTTATATACTAATAATTTCATAAAAGTTATGTTATTTTTAAATATGACATTTTTCACTATTCACTTAAAAATGAAACATTTTAGAAAATGTATTTTGGTATATTAAATATTCTTTTTCTTATAAATTAATAATTTATCTAGTTTTTATCCTTAAATCATATCAAAATATATTATAATTGTAGAGAATTAATTTTTTTTTAGTTTTTTATCTTTACCAATCAAGTTGATGTTTAATGTGAATTTTATTTTGTCTTGTTCTTATATATATATGTGTACTTTAAAATTATTTCTCCATTGTTTATACCTAATGAATATATGGATGCATTACAATTATTAATATTTTTTATGGTGTTTTGTGTCGATAAATCTATCAAACCAAATATTTATTTATGGGGTAAAAACTCATGTCGTTATACAAAAAGTGTCTATATAAGATCAAATTGTTGACATAATGATCAAGTCACTACCCATGATAGATTTTGAAAGGAATTAGTGAGATTTTGGAGTCTAACATAATCCATACATCTATATGGGTTATTCTCAACACCCCCACTCTGTATAGAAATTAATTTTCAAGAAGGGTATAGTTTTTACATTATTCTTAATGAGTGATCTTCCAACTCTATCTGGTGAAATTTGATAGCAGTGGTCATTAGGTTTGTCTCCAAAGATGTATAATTGTCCAATTAATATAATTTGAAGTGGGTTAAGTAAATTTGTTAAGGTATGGGGAGAGTATTATCATTTTTTATGAGGGAGAGTAGTGTTTGGAATGTAAGAGACAATTATTGTATCCCAAGGTTTTATGTTTATGCGGATGTCTTCAGTCAACCCTTATTTCTAATACTAAGACTGGATCAAGTGGGATGAATTTTTTTGATTACTGAACCATTTTCACACACCTTGAAGGAATAAATGTTAATTACAGTAGTTCAAAAGAGATCTTTTATATTTTATAATAACCATCTTGAATTGTTTTATAATTGGTAACAAACCTGAATGGTGAGATTATTAGAAACAATCCCATATGAGTTCCTTTTTAGGTTGTGTTTATTGAAAATAATTTGGAATAAATCTTCAATGTGACATATGTAGTGTTTTGGATTCTTTTTCCTAAATCATGGAAGTGGTTTGTATATGATATGGTGTGGTTTAAAGGTGTTCTGGAAAATCTGGTTGAGCAGAAGATTTTATAAATTGGGTTAAGTTACTAGTGCATAAGTACCATTTTAATGATCGGATCTAGCATTATACAATGATGTGTAATTTTTTTTGGCTCTTTATAAGAATCATTGAACTATTCCTAAGAATAATCTTGAGATTTATAATGATCCTATTATAAAAACATGTTACTTTAACATCCCATAAATATACATTTATTGGTAAGGATTTCATATTTTTATATTCCCTTGATATTTTATGATTAATGTTTTATAGAATTAGGGAAAAAATTAAATAAAAAAGTTAACACTTCCACATAGTGTATATTTTTCTCCAAAAAAAAATAGATTCAGGTTTTCACCCTGTTTCATTCAAGAAAATGTTTCTTCTTTTAAGATGAGTCCAAAGTGGAATGTTAGACCTTTTTATAGTTCCCACTCATCCTTAGATTCTTTGAAAAACATTTGAAAATGTGGGATGAGAAAAAAAATCTTAGTAAGGGATATAAAAATAAAGGAAACATATTTGTCCTATTAAAAACATGAAAACCCATAAATTTTTTTATATTTTCTACAATAAAATTTGATCACATAAATTAAACATATCCACATGTTAAAATAAACACTTTCTCAAGGAAAACCTTCAAAAAATCCATTAAAAATAATAGTAAAACCTTAAATGCATATTGAAAAACATGATAACTCATGAAAAAACATTTCTTTAAATACAAAACTTTCTCTTTTAATGGTTCATAAACATTTCATGCGTAATGAAATAAAATGTTTTCAAAAAAACCCTTAGTAAGCCTAAAATAGGTATCTTTTAGCATCATATTCATATCCCATGTTCTCTTGCGTTTAACCCATGATATAATAACAAAATCTTTATAAATTCTATAGGAGTAACCTACCTAATTATCCCCCTAATTGTTGCCTTAGAAGACTAAATCCCCACTCAATGCATTGTAGATCTATATCAGGGTCACCCATCATCTTGGGTTATATCACAATCAATTTCCATCAACTATAGTCATCATGTACCATATCCTGATCTTTTTTCTAATATTTCACCTTTTCATAATAAAACCCTTGAAACAACCATTTGAATCCACATGAAAAATCACTTTCAATTTTGACATAAAATTACGAAGAAATATCCATTTTATATGAAAACTCTTAATGTGAAAATATGCTAGAATAATGAGAATATGTTCTTATTTTTAAAACCATGAAATTTTATTTGGAATCATGATAATGACTACTAGTTATGATGGTAGGTAAATGTTGTCAATTTATATACATTAAAAAACATTATTTTCCACTTTTATAAAAAGTAAACACTAACTCATATAGAAAATAATAAAAATATCCATTTTAAAGACTTTTTAAATAAAGTAAAAAATAGTTTAAAATGAAATTAAAAAATCTTTTAATTATAAATAATAATATTCTTGAATAATTTAAAATAATAATGATATATAGTAAAATGAGTTTGAAAGAATTATTTAAACAAGGTTTTAAGGAAAAATCCCTTACCTTAAGTCCAATATTGCATCCTAAATTATATATATCCTAAATAATAAAATTATATTAGTAATTTATTTTCGTAAAAATAATTTTCATGTTCATTCCATTTTCATTTTTGTTTTTGTTTTATTTATTTCCATGTTTTATTTAATTACTAAATTAGTTAAGATTACATTGATTGTTTTGAGGTCATTTGGTCTTAAATTTTTACAATTTCCTTCATAGGATTAAATTCATCAAGTTGTCATGGTTATGTAATATTATCTATATTATAAATGTTATATTTATACACAAAACACACTTTTAAAAAACCATCTTTTTAAGGTGTTCATGAAAAAGTAATCACACAATTTCACAGAGATGGTAGTTTGTATGAACGCATGAATGAGACTTTCATTTTTTTAATGAATGAAAAATAAATATAGTATATAAGGTTTTAATTTTAAATAATCATAATAATATTATAAATATCATATTTACTCATTAAATCCATCCTCAAGACTAGATATGTATGGTTGAAATGTAAAATTAATCACATCATTTTTTGGAGGCGGTAGTCCACACGTACACACAAACAAAGTTATTATTTTACAATAGACTGAATGATTAAAATGTAGATAAAATCTTATATATAAAAAATAAGAATAATTTAATAGGTATAATATATATTCATCAATTCCATTATTATAACCATCCATGAGAGGTGGTGAAAAAAATGAAACGTCACTTCTTGGAGTTGGTAGTGCACACATGCCCATGAGCAATGTTTATATTAACCATAAGATGGAAAAGAGGTAGAAAATACTTGATCCATCATTATATTAAATTTTAAGTAAATAGAATATACTAATTCCACCATTTCATAAATTTTAAAATAGATTATAAGTAGGTATAATAATAAATAGTCATGAAAGAGTTTGATTAGGGCTTAAACCTCCACTATGGATAACTTCTTTTGATAACAAATTAATCCTTACATTATGGTTATTTTTATGAGACTAGGCCCTCTAAGATCTAGATATTAGAGGTTATAATCTATTTTTGTAGATATTGGTTGACCTTGAGTACTTAATGTTTGTGAATAAGTGAGGGGGATAGGTTCCCATTTATAATTAAGGGGAGTGGCACTCCTCTAATTAATATTTTTTTTAAAATAATATAAAGTTTTATTCATGATAATGCATCAAAAAGTACACCAAATTTCAATGATAATATCATTTAGATCCAAAATTCAATCAAACAATTTTGTTTAAAATAATAGGTATTTTTAATCATTTTTTCTTAGTTTAACCCCCTTAAAAACCATTTTATCCTTTACCATGATAACTTACCTTTTTTACATAGAAAATTTATTTATATTACAAAAAATAAAAATTTAATTATAAATAATTTTATACACGTTGATTCAAAAAATATGGAATCTATTTTATCAGATTTAATTTCTAAATTTGGAAGAAATAACTTTTTATATAAGTATGTAAAACTTCTGAAAAATAGTTTTTAGAAAAATATATATTTTATGCGTAAAAATAATTTTACAAAAAAATTATTAATGCAATTTATTATTGTAAATTTAATTAGATTATTATTTAAAAACATTAAATTTTGATGAAATTTGGAACATAATAAAGCAAAATGAAATTTTCCTACCACACTGTTAAATGTAATGATCCAAAAATAATTTTTAATTAGAATAAGATATAACTTAAGTTTCAAAAAGTAAAGCATGGGTTACAAAATTGAAACTAATTCTTTTAAATGATTTATTTTACTCTTTAAAAACATATTTGGTTGAACCAATGGTTTTATAAATTGAGAAGTTAATCCAACATCATTATTATGTTATAAGAGTTACAATATTTTGTAAAAACAATATTTTCACTAGCAACCAAAAATAAACTACAATAGAAAAATATCAAAAATTTAACTTAAGGAAAAATTTATATTTATATTTTTAATCCAAAATTTATTCTATTTTTATCAAATTAAAATTATAAAATTATAAAATTTATCATTTAAATAAAACCATGTAATATATGAAAATAATTAGTCAAATTAATATTTATCTTGATTTTGATTGAAAAATGTAAATAAAATTATTTATAAAAAAATAATGAATATTAATCCATACAATGAATTATTATATTGAAAATCACAATATTTTAATATAAAACTATGTTTGAAAGTGTACACAACACACAACACCGAGCTTAAAAAAACCACGTAATATTTTTATTTTATGACCATTATAACATAGCCGTTAAATTGGTGGTTTTATATAGTTGTAAAAAAAATTAAAATATATAAAAAGCTCCTAATAAAAAAATTATTAATAAATTATAATTTAATATAAACTCAATGCTTTGTAAAGTAATTTTACTCTTCAAAACATGTTTTCTTTAAAAATTATTTTAATTTATTTTTGTTAGAGAATAATATAATTAATTGCTATATATTTAAGAAATATTTTTTTATAAAAAAATTTCATTTTTTAAATCATCATTTTAATACTATAATAGTGTTATTTGTTTGAAAATTTTCAAAAAAAATTGATTTTTAAATGAATAGTTAAAAATACTATTTTTATTGAAAACTGTTTTTTTGTTTCAAGTATTAATAAAGATATATATTATTTAAATATTTTTTTAAAAATAAAATTAGTTATATTATATTATTAATAATCTAATTAAGTTCATTTGAATAAATTCTATTGTTAAATTATCTATAAAAACAATTCTATACTTAAATAGGGGTTTTTCTGAAAAATAGTTTTTCTTTGATTTTTTAGTTTTTCTCTTAAATTATTTTCTATCACTTATAGAAATTGAATCTTGAAAATTAGACTCTGTATTTTTGAATCATCTGTCCTTATTTTATTAATAGGTCCCTTTTATTTTAGGTTAACATGAATAGTAACCATAATGAATTTTTATTACCACGATAAATGTTAAATGGGTCAATTAAGGTTAAAACTAATGTGATAAGGCATCAAATTCATTCAAAAAGTTGAATTTATTTCATATTATGAGCATATTTCATCCATAATCACCCAAAAATAGATTATATGACATTTTTTTCTATTTAAATTTTATTTTTACCATTATAGTATTGATGTAAAAGATAAAGTAAAAAATGTCGATTTCTAGATTTTAATATCTTAAATATTTTGTGAGAGGGATAAAAAACATATGTTTGGTTATAAATGGTTATTTTATATATTAAGGATTTTTTATAATGTATTTTTTTTTATATTTTTTTTGGGATGAAATATTTACTTTAAATGTTTTTGCAACGCTAACACAATGCTTTTGAAGAAAGTAAAAAAAATCAAGTAAACGATTTTAAAAACTCTAAACGTAATATTTTTTTCCATGTTAAATTCTTTCATGAATTATTAAGGTAAATATAACATATTAAATAAGTTTAAAAATTTTATATTCAAATTAAATTACTTTTATTTTTTTTTTCAAATTCAAATTATGTGAGTAGTTATTAAATTATCGTTAATAGTATTTTATGTTTATATATTTTATCAAATAATTTAAAAATAAATAATTATTAAAATATTAAAATTAGGATGATAAATGGTCTAAAATTTTATCAATTATCCATTTGTGACAATTTTTAACTTATAATTATAATTATAGCAGTTTAATGTTAAAAAAAGTCATTATAATGATTAAGGTTAAAATTGGTTAACCGAGGGGTTAAACCAAAATATAAGGTTTAAAATGATATCTAAACCCATGAAAATTTTATTTTATTATTAAATTAATATAATATATTTCTTATATTCTAATATATGTCATTTTTTATCCATTCTATATGAGTTACGAACATATTATATTATAATATTTCATTTATTTTCAAAAAATAACATTAATTATATTTCATAATAATTAAGATTTTATTAAACATTTTAAATTAAATAAAATCCTATAGTGAGAAAGAGTGATCGGGATATAGTGTTAAATATAGGTCATGTTCCATGTAACGACCCGGACCCGGAAAACCACCCGAACAGTGCCGAACGGGTCGGGTGTTACGACCTTAGGCACACCTCCCCTGAACGCCAAAGGTTGCCGACTAGCAGTGAGAGTACGAATCGGTATAGTGGGGAGGCTATACCCTCTCAGAGGATCATAATAAGGGTACTGGTCCAAGTATAACAGTAAGATTCAGCGGAAATAAAGACTCAGTAGACTCAAACCAGACCCGCAGAGCGGAAGCATAATCAATATAGATAAATAGAAGAAGAAATAAATATAAACAACAACATCAGAAATAAACACTACAACATGCTGATATCATGTAACTAAAACTGAATAGTAACACATGTATCCAAAGCAGGTCATACACAATTGTATATAAAAAAGGCGCCAATGGCTAACCAATAGTAGCTACATCAAGTAATCATGCCAATACAGAAAAGTAAACAAAACAAAGTAAACCTCACCTTGGTATGACCTCAAGGTCCATACCATCTCCATGCAACAACTGACACAACCCAGCTCCTGAAGCTAGGATCTTTCCTGCACATAAATCCATAAAGTCTGCACACAACCCGAAGGGCCCGTGCAGGGTGTGAGACAAGTCTCAGTAGGATACCACCCAACGGTACATACCAAATATATGTGTTTAAGCTGTCATGAATTTACAAGGAAAGCAGTAACCAGTACAATGAACAAATAAACACAAACTCCACTGGTGCTCAACAGCCACCATGGAGTGTCACCTGCTTCAGCCAATGCCGGAATCTCGGTCGTGTAACCCAACACCATGTGCCACTAGAAACCTCGTGTCTCAAGTACCGACGTCCTGAAGGCATGCCCAAAGTAGTAACCTGGCACCATGTGCCTCCTGACACCACATGCCTTAAGTACTGAAATCTAGAAGGCACACCCAAAAATAGAAACCCGACACCATGTGCCTCCTGACACCTTGTGTCTCAAGTACAGACATCATGAAGGCACACCTATCCCCTGATGGCTCCTCACCTCCCACATGGCTTTCTATGGAAAGCACCCCTAACTAGAATACTTAACCGCAACTACGGGGGCCTCTACCCACACGAGTGTTCAAAAACACCTCATCACTGAGTATCTCTGTGTGCAAACTACTCAAAATCTCGGGTGAGTGGTAATCACCAAAATAGTCCAAAGCCACCAACATGACTGACACCTTGTGTCCCTGCGACCATGTCGCTCAAGTCTGATGGCATCGACATCCTAGTATCCCAGGCCATGCCCAACCTGACAGTCGTACTGCCTTAAGCCAACGTCCAAGACGCCCAATCTCGTGGTCAAAACCACCAAAAGTAACCCGGGAAAAGCCCCAACCTGTGATCAGCATCACTCAAGCGTAACCGGGCCAAGCCCAACACAACCCAAGGGGTCCAGTAGATGCAATTCAGAAATTGCATATATATCTTATGTAAGAAGAAAACGTAACTAGGAAAAACAAACTAAATAGTTGAATAGCACTATAAGAGGTGTTTTCCCATACCAGCACTAAGGTCTTAAATGCCTCTAACAATTTATAATAGGTTTTAATAAATTAAACTAAACAGTTTAAAACTTTAATATTTCAATTAAAACCATTTTGGCGTTCCCCGGCCAAAATGCTCTGATGAGCCACGACCCCTCACCCAGCCCGCTCTCCCAAATAGGTAACAGGGCATACCCAATGGTATCCCATTGGTCCAATAAATAATTCAGTATGAAAAAGTAGTTAAAATGGGTCTCGCTCAAAATACCAGAAAACACGCCAAAGGCCGCGTCACCCAAACAACCGCGAAAACACAAAATGAATCATGCACCACCTACCCGCGACTCGTACGATGCTACTCCTCTGGTAATAGCCACCAATTTGGTCTAAAACGCTGTAAATCTACAAAATATTCAATACCGTTCAAACGCCTATAACTCATTCAAGAAATAAAATCAAAAAAAATGGCAAAAGTGGAATCGAGGCCTTACCGAGGGGGTTCCAACGCACTAATCCGCGATCGGAACGGAGTTCGGATGACGATTCGGGAAAGGATTAAAGATTCGGACGACTTGGTGGAGGAGGTTCTGTCCAGAACCTCAAAAAGAGGCTACTGCCAGTTTTAAGGGAAAAAAATAAAGTACACGGCGTTTACTTTAGGACTACATGCCGTGTATAGTTCATTTAACTATTTATAAGACAACATGATTCCACCGACTTACTTTCTGAACCTGCCGACATGAGTACACGTAGTGTACCTAGGGGTACATGGCGTGTACTTGGTCCCCCTTCCTTTCCTCACTGACATACTCACACGCCATGTGATTCCCTTATACACGACTATACTACACGGCGTGTCCAAAGGGAACACGGAGTGCCCCTGGTTCTACCCGGCCAATAGGCCTGCACGCCATGTATGGCCTCAAACAGTCGGGGGTATACACAGCGTGTGCAACACTACACACCGTGTAGTGAGAAACTACTACATGGTCATCACACGGCATGTACTCGGCGAGCACACAGCTGGTAACTCACCTACACATACAAGGCGTGTACTTAAAGTACATGGCGTGAAGTCTTGAAATTTTGAGAAACATCGCATTTTCTCCAGTTTCCTCATAAACCAGTCAAAAATTCAAACAAGGTCGGTATTTTGACCCGTTCCAAAAACCCGGGTTCTTAAATTCCATTTATAATTCACTTATCTTTTTATGTTTTCCTTCAGGACCCCTAATATGTAAAATACATTAATATCACGGTAATTGTCAAAATGGTTAATTGAGGGTTAAATCTAGTAGATAAGGTTGAAAACATAAATAATACTTCTCCAACATTTATTATATAAGAGTATATAGATTCATAATATTATTATATTTATATTATATAAATTTTTATCCATTTTTTCATGAAAATTAATTTATATTAATATAATACTTTAATTAATTCCAAGAGTTCCCTTCCCCTCACTTGTAAAGGGAACCTTTTCTTTTCTCTTCCTCCCACATTTTGAGCCTCATATATCCTAAAATTAAAAAAATAATACCTTCATATATTCATTACCCACATCCTATTTCTACTTTTACTACCAATATAATTTCATTTTAAGGATTAAGTTGTATGATAAAAGAGGTTTTTCAACAAAGAGGTAAAACACTTAATCGAGGTTTTTAATTTTATTTCTTATTATTCCTTCTCTAAATATATGGAATCCATTCTAAATTAATTAATTCAGTATGTAAAATATAATTAATTCTTATTATTATGTAACAACCATTATCCACCTTCTTCTCATCCATTGGAAAGTGATAACGTTTCTTGTGTGTACGTGTGGAATACTATATCCACAAGGAAATGTGATTCATTTTTCACATCTATTTACATAGATGGTTGTAAGGATAAATTTAATAAATATATATGGTATAATAATTATTATATAAAGGTGAATTATTATTTTTCCCCAATTTTTCCATCCATCAAAAAATGAAAACAACATTCATGCGTACATACGAATTACCGTCTCTATTAATGGTGCCATTAATTTGTATATCTACAAATTTTATAGATTTATATATATATATATTAGATATGTGGTATTTATATCATTATTAATAAAATAAAATAATTTAACCTTGATCAAATTATAAATACTGGTATTTCCAAACAGAAATATTCATGAAAAAATAAAGTAGTTATCACCTTGAGAAAATATTTTAATAATGAATTGTAAGAACACATGTGATAAAATATTATAAGTAAATAATACATAGTATGAAATATATAATTATGGTTCATTAATATAGTTATAATAAACCTATATTTATTATACATGAGGTTGGAACACATATGAAGAGAGATGAGACTTGAGGTAATAGATTTTTCATCTCACTTTTAGTTTCCTGAGACAAATGAAATATTTACTATTTTTTTATTTTATATGTTGTATATAATTCCCATGAATTTATTTTATGTTTAATATCATTAATATTATGATGATATACAAATACATAAATCTTTATATATTTCAAGAGGTTTCAATTTGAAAGTTACTAAAGTGGTGAGGTATTTATGTCTCAATCTGATTTTATTTAGGATTGTTTATGCTAAAATTTACATTGAGGAAATTATATTATTATTATCTAATAAATCAAATTAATTTTTATTATACAAATGTTAATTCAATTTAATACATGTTTTACAATGATATTCATGACTTTAAGTACTCAAGATACTGAAAGAATTTTTTATGGAAAACCTACTATGTTTTACTATTCGATAGTGAATAGTTTCCTACCATATCCATATTTTCTTTAAATATTTTTCAAGAATGATGGTGATTATTCTAAAAATATTTTTAAAATTAAAATTTATGCATGATTATTTTTTTAAAAATGGATTAATAGTAATATTCTTGTCATTATCTGAATGAGGTACTTTATACTTTTTACCAAAAATTTGAAAGGAATATTTGTTTTAACAGACACTAAATGAATAGATTTTTCTGCCATCATACCTACTCAATGATTTGATGATTAATTTATAAGTTTCCAAAGATCATTTCTAATAAATTATTTATCAGAATATTTTAGAAATATTTTAATTTTAATAATGTTATTTTGAAATGAAAAGTGTATTTTCGTTAATAAATATTATAGTGATCTTTCAAAGGAAATTTTTATCTATGATAAAATTCTTTGATGTTAATTTTGATTTAATAGGTATATGATCCAATTATACCATTTGTATTCTTTATATAGATATATTATGATTTTTATGATTATATTTATATGAAACCCATTTATTTTCCATGTTTTATGATATAGTGAAATTATGACATGTCTATGAAACCTATTTCCTTTATACAGGTTATGTTATGATTATATGATGAATTATTTATGATCTTATGGAACAAATATGTATGGTTTTAATTATTTACAAAGTGGGAATAGAATTAAATAGTCTTCTAATTCATTTTTTGAATCTTTATATATCATGAGATAATTACAGGGTGTGGGTTGATGTTCTCAATCCACTATGATAAATATAAAGGGATACATGATCTACCTTGGGAAATGAGTGGTGATACCTGGTCTGTTATGATATGGGAAATTTTTATTGAATCTTGATCCAATATTATTTTATGGTCCCTATAGTTAACTTTAACATATGAAATGGTTTCTATTCCTGTGTTGGTGCTACACTCTTATGAAATGTTTTTAATCTTATGATTTTAACTTATAGTTCGTGATTTTTTTATGATGATTCATCAATCTTATGATTCATGTATTTTGAAATAATAATGTTTTATGCAAAAAACATATTTATAATCTATGAAGGATTGTGTATAAACCATTTAATTTACGGTCGTGATCTCATTCCCTTATACTTAGCTTATTATTTCATATGATTATCTGCTGATATCTCTCTTGTTCACCATTACTGAGGGTTTGATCCCACCCTTTCCTATGTTTACTTTACTTATGTTGTGAGGAATGGTTTTAAGTATGATATGTCTAAGAAATGTGATAGTTATGAAAAACATAGTGGGATATGATGTATATCTCTTATGAATATTTTTATGTATCCATGTTTCCAAAGTCACTTAACCTACATGAGTCTAGAATGGGTTTTATTGTTATTTATGGGGTTTTCATTTAGAAATAGGTAATATTTATGTCTGAACAGTTTGGGTCATTATATTATAAATCCAAAGATTTGTTTATTTTATTAATTACTAGGGTTTTTATATTATCCCCCCTTTAATAAATTACATCCTCATAATTTTATTCATTAATTAATCAACTGAGGTTATTTTTTCCTCACAGCGATTTCCAATTCTCATGTTGCTTTATCAATTAATTGATTCATCTATAAAACCTCATCCTGGTGAATTAACTTATTTTTCACAACTTACTCTCTATGATCCAAAATCAGATCTAACTTTTCTTTATATAAAATATTCCCCTCCAAATTTACTACCTCAGGGATTAAAAATGAGATGCATTAGAAACATATTTCCTTAGCAGGGAAACATGAAACTTATCATGTACCTCATATAAAATTAGAGGCAAGTCTACTCTATAACTAACATATCCAATATTTTCTAGAATTTTTATGTTTCAATAAACTACATACTTAACTTTATCTCTTTACCAAAACACATAAAAACTTTTCACAGATATTTTTAAGAAATCCATGATTGCCTACTTCAAATTAAAGTTCATTCCTCCTATTATCCTCGTAACTCTTCTTCCTTCTCTAAGAAACCCTCAAAAGATATTGAACTATCTTTACATTCTTAACAATTTCCATTACAATTTTTAGTTCGAATAAATTCCTCTCACCAACTTCATATTAATATTCTAGAGGTTGAGAAAGCTTTCTATATAATTCTTCAACAGGTTCTATATGTATACAAGAATGAGAACTATTATTATAAAAAATATTAAACTAATGAAATATAGTAATCACAAATTCCCTAGTAATCCAATGAGAAAGATCAAATAAAATAATATAAATTATGAATAATTCAATCTAATTGTCCATTAGATTGATGATGAAATTATATAATGAAATATTATTAAATACCAAGTAAAATTATAATTTCTTGCCAAAAATTAGAGGTAAATATGGGATCATGATCAGATACAATAGTGATAAAGACTCCAAATAATCTCATTATATATTTATGATAAAGTATTTAAAGATGATATAAATATATACTACCTAAAATAGGAATAAGATTCAAAGATTTATTAAATAGAACAACAACAACCCAAATAACCTTATTACAGTAAAATATATTTTGTAATCCCACCATATAATCCATGAATATATTCTACCATTTATATTTAGGCATTGGAAATTCTAAATCACACCCTTAAGTAGTTTTTACTCTACTTTAACATATTAAAAAGTCAATTATTACATTAAAAATAAGAAGTATATTTCTTTATTCCTTACTAACAAGAATATTCTCAAAGACCTATATATATTTTAGTGATAATGGGATGAATATAAAAGAGAGATTTATGAGCTTCAGTCAAAAATTCCTTCATTAATTGGGGATCACTTAGCACACAAAACCTCTTTCCAAATATTATATAACGTTATTTTTAAATATTAAATTTAGGAAACTTACCCTTCATAAAAATAATAAAACTCTATTTCCAACAAAGGTCTTCCATATTACATTATTAATTCCATATAATAAAGATGGTTTCATTGATACTCAAACTAAAAGAGAGTGATTTACAACATTCCTAATTTCTAGTTCAGTATACATTTAATCACTAATCAAATGATTATGTTATAAATATTTTATAGATAATTATGTTTTATCTTTTTGACATAAGGAACCAAAAATTTTGTTTTCTTTACCTAGATAATATCGATTCATGTAATCATAGTCCTTTATAAATTATAACTCTTTTCTCTACCACGTGCTAAATTTGTCTTTTCTCGATGTTTCTTTCAAGTAATTAAAACCCTTTTCTTCAAACATATTAGATTTTAGGATTTTCATGGGACACTTTGGGTGATTTTTGAACGTTTTTAAAGGTTTTTGGGCTTTTACATAGTTGAACCATGATTAGGGGAAGCCATGTATGTCCTCTTAAGAACCCATGAACCTTATGTTGGATTCCCAAAGGAAGGCACATCATTAAGTGCATGGTTACGTCAAACCATGAAGCTTCCTACTCAAAAAATTGTGTATTTAGACATAGGCGTTATATATAGTTGGAATAATTTTTTTCAAATGGTGGGGCCAAATCGTGAAACTTCTCTAGTATCCCAAAGAGGGGTGCATGGTTGGCTTAGGGTTTTTCAAACTATCTGGACAAATAATCCAACCTGAAATAATTAATCTGAATTTTTATTTAATACCCAAAACATATTATATTCCTCATTATCCTTCTGGTGTAATTGGAAGTCCACCAAGGAGGCTCCTCTTAGATATTTGGAGATTCCTTGACTTATTTTGATTATTTTCGACAGATCATTGGGAGTTTGATGTAGATTTTTAATAGTAAAAACCTACTAATTTTCATTTTTTTTGATATTCTATACCTTCTCCTATATACTTAGATATATCCTTAAGACATGGCTATTGGTTCTGGATCTATGGTTTGTGCGATGATCTAATTGGGTTTCTTTTAGATTCATCATGGAGTTAGGATTTCTTGACTGAATCTTTTTTGGTCATAGTGAATTCTTAAAGAATCATTGTGGTAAGTGATTTATATCTGTCACTCTCTTATTGTCATAGAAATGAATAATTTGATGTTATTATTTTAGAATTCACATATTATAGTTATTTATTTTCTTTGTGAACCCTCGATTACAATTAACTTGTGGATGTCATGTGAGTGTTACAAATTCCAAGTGTTTTAAGGTAGGTGGTTTCATGATTCTAATTTATTTTACCAAAAATTTCTTACTTATTTAATGAATTTGTTTTCTAATATTTTTGGAAATCATAATTTATGGATTTATTTTTGAAATGTTTTTGAAATGGTTTTAAAAATGAATGAGAAATGTTTTGATTAAATGTGTAGGTTTTGGTAATGTTTGTGAAAATGGATTTCACCCTTGGTGTTGTTAACATAAATGATTTTAGAGCTTGATTTATATGATTTCAAATATTAAATTTCTAGTTAATAGATTTGATATAGTAAACAAGAATGTGATCGATGATGAGGTGGGGATCCATATTTGTGGATAAAATCTTTTCCTCTGACATATTTTTCTAGGGTAATGTATGCATTGGGTTACCTAATTTATGGATATAATCCACTATTGAGAGTGAAATCCTACCCTCAAGACCTATTTTTCTAGGTTAATGTGCACACCGGGTGTCCTACTATTCATAATAATGGAATGACGATGCTCATTGAATTGGAACTATTGTTACCCCTGGACATGTTTTCTCTAGTTATTATCAATGAAATGGATGCCTATAATTTTATGCAAATGATTTGAAAAATCTAGTTATTGGTATACATTACTAAATTGTGAGAAGAGAAAATCATATATGTTTTCTATTAATTTTTTTAGCAATATCGCATGGTTTGGCTTTGTTTAAATGAGAATAATTGGTTTATTTGATAAAGTATGCTTATCAAACACTTGGTGGGATCCTACTAGGATCTTTTTTCTCACCATGAATACACCTTTGGCTATATATAGATATTGTTTTATCTAATATAGGTAATTAAAAGGTTCCAAATGGTGTCTATGAGTTATCTATTTAGGTGGGTGTGGGAGACTAAATGTGACATCATGATACATAGAGTTGGGAATCTGTAACACCCCAAGATTTCATAGTATGTTATCTTTTTAAATAAATTAAAAAACTTATATTGAATGCAACACTAACTTATCTTGCATTACACATAATATTGAGTTTATGTGAAACAACACTCTAGTTTTATAATTATTTATATGATACATTTATAACTTATACATTAAATATAATAATATGAATAACAATAAATAATTTTTAAATTTTATTTATAATGTTTTCACATAAATAAAACATATTTACAATGAAAATTTTAAGATTCAGTAAAAAAGTTATATGTTTAGAAACACTATTTTCCTAATGGAACTACTTTTTATGGACTTCTGTGAACAAAAATAAAATTAATTTTAGACTCTCATTGAAATTGAATTTGGTAAAATATACATCATTTTTGAATTCATAATATCAAAATTATCTTAGGGTGAAATTTTGGTTTATTTTTAAAAACATTCAATTTTTGATCAATAGTGAAAAATATTGTATTTTTGTTAAAACCCAATTTTTTTTCAATAAATAATTATTTTAATTTAAATTGATTTCAAAGTCACAATAGAAAAAATATAAGTATATTTATCCAATTTAGGTAATTTGAATAATTTTTTAAATATAATTAGATATAAAAATTTATTGAACTTTTTAACATCGCTTCTACTCGACTTTTAGCCACATCTACGGGATTAACATTAAAAGTAATTTTACCGCCTCTCGGAATTTAGTTTTAAAAAATATATATACATGGTTGTAATTGATATAAAAAATTTGGTCTAATATGATCAAAATAATTTTTGGTTAATTGTAAATTGTGAATTTTATTTACCATGGTTAATGATAAATAGTGTAAGTAAAGGTAAATATAATATTATAATAATATATAATTACCCTAACACTTGTCCTAAATTCATTGGATAGTTGTTTTTCACCCCAAATAAACATAATATAAGAAATGCGATCCTTTTTTATGTCACTAGTGTTATATTTGGACATTTATAATTATTTTAAAAAATGAGTTAAAATGTCATATTTAGATTTTAATAACTAAATAATTTTTAATATAGGGATATACATAAGATAATTTCTACTATAAATAGTAATTATAAATCTAAAATGTTAATTTAAACCATGATAATTTATTTATAATTTTTATAAATGAAATAATAAAATTTAATAGTGAAAAATTGATAATGTAGTAATTGATTTATTAAAGGAAGAATCAAATAAATGTAATTAATAATATTAAAACAAATATAATTTGATTCTCTAAAATCATGAGAGATTTGTTTCATGAAATGGACCATTATATATAAGTTACTTTATAAGGAATTTTTTCATTCTATTTTGTGGGTTCTACTGTTAATACACCATATCAACTATGTTAACACTTCTAAAAAATGCTCTGTTCTAATTATTATAGGTTATTGATTTGGAATGTTATTATCTCCTTGGTGCCTTCATACTATAGATAACTTATTTACTCTATATAAAACCTTTCTGAATAAACATGTATTTGATGAAGAAACTTGTAAATCCTAAAAAGATATCTTACAATTACATAATCATAATTATAAATCTCATAACTGCTTTTTTAACATCCTCCAAAACTTTAAAGTTATAAAATCCTTTCTCTTAATCCAACTACAACAACATATTATTTTAATAACCAATAAAAAGTGTTTAATAGAAAGGATGTCATATTTTTTACACTCCCATAATATTTTAGGGTTATATATTTTTTATAATTAGGAAAACCATCACATAACATATTGGAGAAATTCATATAGTGTATATTTTCTATAAAAACAGGGCTTTATGTTTACAACCCTATATCATCCAAGACACATTTCTTTATTTTAAGAAAAATTCAAAAGGGGAAATAATGAACATGATATAGTTCAAACTCATCTTTAAATTGTATGATTTATTTTTATTAAAATATGGGACGATCACACAAATCTCCTTAATTAATATAAAAATAAAATAAACTCATTATTATAGTAAAGAAAGTAAATCCCATTAACTTTTTATTTTTATTGAAATAAATCTATAAGAACATAAATAAAATATATTCACTTGTGAAAATAAATTTTTTTCAAATAAAACATTTAGAATCTATTTACAATCACATAAAACCTATAATGGTATATTGAGAAACATGAGAACTCATGAAATTTTTTTCTAAAAGCAACAAATTCAATTTTAAATGTTCATAAAATTTCATTACCACATGAAATAAAAATATTCCAATAAAAAACTTATCAAGAATAAAATAGCTATCTTGTAGTATTATATTAATAACTGTAATTCACTAACTCCTATCTTGTTTTAGAATAACTAAACATTAATTAATTCCATAGGATTGACTTACCTGGGTGTCTCCCTAATTTTCTCCTTCAAAGATCAAATCATTACCCAGTGCATTGAAGAGTTATATCATGCTCACACATCATTATGAGCTACACCAGTCTCACTCTTCACTATATATTATTCTCATGTATTTAATTATGTAAAAACATTTATGGTCTTGAATGTTTTAATCATAAAACCCTTAAAACATCATTTGAATCTATAACCAAAATCACTTTCCATTTTCATGTAAAATTATGGAGAAATATCCTGATCTTTGGAAAAAAAATAATTTTGAAAATATTCAAGAATGATGTTAACATGTTCTTCTTTGAAATAACACGATAAATTAAAGATGAATATTGATAATTAGTAATAGCTATTAAGGTGAGGAAATGTGGTCATTATGTATAAATTAGAAAATTATATTTTCACTTTTAAAAAAATTAAAAATAACCCATATATTAAAACTGAAAATATTGATTTTTAATCCATTTTATGTAAATATAAAAATTTATGAAAATTAATTTTAGTAAAATACTCTGTATAATTAAAAACATTCTTGAAATTTTTTATAGAAAATGGGCGTGGAGAAAAAAGATGTGGAAAGAAATATTTAAAGTAGGTTTAATGAAAAATCCATTACCTTAAGTCTCATCTTGTTTTGTAAGTTCTCTAACTCATAAATAATAAAATTATATTAGTTATTTAATTTTTTAAGAACCATTTTAATTTTCATTCCATTATCATTATTCTATTTATTTCATTTATTGACATGTTTTAGATTATTACTAAATTAGTTTAGTTTACGTAAAAACATTTGAGGACATTTGGTATTTATTTAAAAAAACATTTATAGGTTGATCATGATCACATAGTCTTGGTTTCAGAATCTTATCCATGTAATAATTTATAAATTTATAAATTATATATACTTTTAAAACCAACCAGATAAAGCAGTCATGATAAATGAATCATGTCATTTCAAGGTGATGATTTTACATATATATGCATGAACATCACTTTTATTTTTTAATGGAGAAAAAAGAAATATAGTAGATAAATTTTAACTAAAAAATCCTATTTTTTTAAAAAAAATTATGTTCAATAGTATACAAGATACACAATATTTATCATAAAGGAATCATGAAATATTATTATGTAACCGTTAAAACCTTGATATAAAATTAGATGGAATGAATAAAATTAAAAACAATATGAAATATAAATATAATTCCTATAAAATATTTTTTTTATTAATTATTAGGAAATAAAAACTCAATTTTCAGTAAAGTGGATTTGTTCTTTAAAAATGAATTTTCTTCAAAAATGGATTTATTAGGTTTTTATGATCTAATATTATAAATAAATTTTGAAAATTTTAGAAATTTTAGAAGATATAAAATAATATATATTTGTGTTTATCATATCAAAAGTAGTTTTTGGTGAATTTTTCGGATTTTTATTCGAAAATTGATTTTCGAGTGAATAGTAAAAAATACTCATTTTTATTGAAAACTGTATTTTTGATTATCGAATTCAAAAAGTTAAATTTTGTTTTAAAATTATTTAAAATTAAATTTATTTATATAATTATATTAATAGTATAATTATATTAATTGGAATTAATTTTTTTATTTGAATATTGTATAGAAACTTTTTAATACTTAAAAAGGCATTTTTCTAAAAAGAATTGTTTTTAATTGCATTTTTTATTTTAATAAAAAATTAATTATTACCACTTATAGAAAAATGATGTTGAAAAATAAATTTCATATTGGTAATAAAAATTTCAAAAATTTGTAAATAGATTATTTTTATTTTTTTCATTTTTAATAATAACCATAGTAAATAATTATCACCACGGTAAGAGTAAATCACGTTATTACGGTTCAAAATAATATGACAATGAATGAAAAATGACAATTAAACATTAATTTATACAATTATGTGAGTGGTTTGCATCCACATCCATCAAATTCTCAAATATATTGACACTTCGTGCCATATTTCATTGATTATGACCTTTATACTAATTTAAGAAAAGATGAAGTAAAAAAGATCACTCTCATAACATTAATATCTCTAATATTTTTTTATATGTTTAAAAAGTGTTTATGTTCAGTTATAAGTGTTTATTTGAAACGTAAATATTTTTTATTTATCATGTTAATTTATTTATATTTTTTAGTTATGATTTAAATACCTGAAATGATTAGGCAGTGTCGATACAATATTTATTTATTTACAAAAAATGAAAATAAATTATTATAAAAATATTACAATTAATATCATTTGAATGAATTATTATGATAAAAAAATTTAAATATAAATATAACATTTTAGGGATGTTTGAAATGAATAAATTTTAATTCATTTTATGTCTTGTTATTTTAAATTTAAAATGAAATTAATAGCTCCAAAAATGACTTTTATATTTTTTATAATAAATAATAATTTATTAAATGATTTAAAAATCCTAAAATTTTTATCTTCATTCAAGTAATTGGTATATGGTTTTAAATATTCACCATTTTCCAATTTTACAAATATAATAATGATCATAAACCCTAAATATTAAAACAATTATGATGGTTATTATCAAAAGAGTTAATATAGGGTTTAAAAAATAGATAAGACTGAAAAAATAATATAAAATTGAATAAATTTTATTGAATGATAGTATTTAAACTTATTATTACATTGTATTCAAATATTTTCTCTTTGGAACAATTTTCATAGGAAATTTATTGTATATTAATTTAATACTTTATGAAATTCCAAAATGTGTCCCTCCCTTCATTATAAAAGGGAACCACCGATCACATTTAATTAAATTTTAAAGAATGATTTGGATTAGAAATTAACCTCCCAAATAACTCACTAAAGTATATTTACATTTTTTAGAGGTCTTATTTTGGGTAGTGTATTATCCTTCTGTGGCTCAAGGTGAATTGAAAATGAGGTTGTCCTAAGAAGTGGTATAATGTTTAACCGATTTTTTTTGTTTTATTTCTTATTATACTGCCAAAAAATATTTTTGAAACATGATGATATAGTAAACAAATTATATAAAATATAATTATTTGTTTCTATGGTAGTTTAATAACCTAATTTCATCTCATTCTTCTATCAAATGGGTAAAATCATCATTCGTTTGTACGATGGACTATCACCTCATTTCCCAATGTAATTCTTTTTCCATAAACCTCAATGATGAATGGTTATAATGATTAATTTAATATATATATATATATTATATTCATGAAATTATTATCATTCTTGAAAATTAATATATTATATATTCTCTTACCTTTCAATTCATTGAAAATGAAAATGTCATTTATGCGCATGGGTGGACTACCACCTCCACGAAGTGATGAAATTCTCTTTTAATCCCCAAATCACATGGATAATATATATAAGTATATTTAAATAAATAATATGGTATTTAATATATAATTATTATAATTTAAATATAAAATAATATTTTTCTTCTTTACATCACGATCGTTGAAAAATGGAAACATTGCTCATGCACACATATGACCTACCATCTCCGTGATCTTAACATAGTTCATTTTTATAACAATGATTCAGGGATAGTTTTAAAATTATAACTAATATATAAAAATGATATTTATTTCATTATTAATTTTCTATAGATGATGGAATATTTTCAACTTTGACCATAATCAACTTTCCAAAGTCATTATGGACATATGAACTGAATATCCACAAAACACCCGATGTAGACTTATCTGATTAAGTAATTAAATATGTCATTATAGTAAATGAAATAAATTTTTTAATGATAATTTATTAATCTAGAAAATGTTTCTTAAAAAATAAAATTATTGATATAGGTTTATTATACAAGTATTAAAAGAAAATACATGGCATGTGTGGAATCGAGGTTAGAGATTTTGTCTTAGTTTTACTTCATTGAAACATGTTTTAATGTTATGAATCTAATTTATTTTATATTGTTTATATACTACCCATTTACATTATATATCATTAATCCTTCATAATTAATTGTATTTTAAGTTAATATTCAAATTTATTCATCCAATGTGTTTTGACATGAATGTTTCTAAGTGGTAAATATTTTTCTTAACTCAATTCCCTTTTCATTGGGTAATATGACTTCTTTATTGATTAGAATTTTAATGTTTATATGTGAAATGATATTTCAAGTTTTATGTTTTAATTCCACTTATATGTTGAGATTTACATTTGTTATACATAATATATCCATTAATTAATTAATAATTCAATGTTATGACCTTCGTTGGGGATTTATTTGTCCCAATCTCATGTTATGGAAATATGTTTCCTATAATGCACCATTATTTATTTTTATGGTGTACTTAATAAATCATGAGTAAATTTTGAATTATTTCATAATGTAATTCATGGTATTTTTGGAGCCATGTCATTCTCTTTCTCAATGACTTTTGATTCTAAAGTTACAAAATTGGTAAAGGACTTATGTTATAAACTCATTTAGTTTTAGGATTATTTATGTTCAAAGTTCCTTTGGGATAAATAATGTAATATTAGTCCCCTGAACTAAATTAATATTCTTCACCACTAGTTATTAATTTGTTTAACATGTTTAATTTATATTTCCTCTCTTATTTATTAAGGAAACAACATGAAAGGAGATTTTAAGTGATATGGATCTTGTATCTTCTTTTAGACTAGGATTATTTCACTTCTATATCATTGATTTACAATTGTTTTTTCAATTATTTTCTTTTAAAAATTAAATTATTTTAAATGATATTTTTCCTTCTTTTAAAATTATTTTAGAAAAAATTTCATAACATTTTCTCACATGGGTCTCTTTTTATTTAGTTTATAAAATGTTGTAAAAGAAAATTTATTTTTAACATTTACATCATGAATTGATTTTCCCACCATCATGAGAATTATATACACCAAATCTTTATTTTATAAGTATCCAAGTTTATTTTCAAATAAAATAATTCTTACAATATTATTTTTTTAATTTTTATTTTGTAAAAATTATTTTCAAAGTGAAAAGAGTATTTTCTTCAAAAATGTTTTTAATGAACTTTTTATGGTATTTAAATTAATCAATGACAAAAAACCTTGATTTTAATTATACCTAACTAAGAAAAATTTAGGATGATAACATTCTTATTATTTCATTGGATGGATTATAATTTCTTCCAAGGGATAATCATGAAACCCATTTACTTTCCATGGGTTAATCAATCTATGAAAGGTATAATGGTTTTTTCTTTGATTTTTACAATGAAATTCAATATTTATATACTTTATTCATGTTATGGATATTGAACATTGTTTATGACGATGAGTGGTTACATTATAAATCAAGTATGGTCTGTTACATTTTAATACAATGGTAGGTGGTTTTATTATAAACCAAGGATGTATGGTTACATTATAAACCAATGATATATGGGTCTATTATAACCCTCTAATGAATTGGGTAATGAGATAGAGATAAGTTTATGTGAGTTACTCCTAATATATGACATATTTTTTCTACTCATAAGATATTAATGAGTGTACTAGATATAGGTCACTCTTAAAAGATATGGGAATTATCTGGTTAAAAAATTCCATGATGAATGTTTGATGTTCCAAGATACCAAACCATTTTATTTATACATTCAATGAGTTTTAAATGGATCCTTTGATCAAGATTAATATCACAAGGATCATGATTATTGATTCTTATGTATATTAATTTTTTAATGTTTTATTCCACATCTCATTCTTTTGTATATATTTTTATGGGTATGAGTTCTTTTATGTTATTATCAAGCACTTTGATTATTCCATATTTTCCTTATTCTTATATTATGCTCACTGATGATTTTCAATTGTAAATACTTATGTTTACCCTTATTTAATATTTGATGTCACCCTTATAATGTTTATTTTTTCCCATGTTATCAATAATGATGTCAAGTGTATTTTGTCTATAAGGGTTTCATATGGATGGTGGTGTTGACTTAATGTGGAATAAGAAAATCTGTGTATGATAGGAAAAATATTCATTTGATGACATCGGTATTGTTTATGTATGATTTTTTCCTAATTATTTACAAATCTAAACCTAAACGGTCATTGGGTATATTAGTGAGACACTATTTTAGTTTAATGTATTATGTTTTGGATGGATAAAATCTGGTCATTTTTATTTTTATCAAGCCAAAAATTTATTTTTTATTTTTTTAGAATATGGTATGGGAGTGCGGGTTTGGGGTTTTATAGTTTGTATGAGAGAAAGGTTTAGAAAAAATTGGAGATTGTGATGTTTTCATATGATTTTAACTTAAGTTTCATGACCCCTCCCTCCAAAGGTACCCCTCTTTGATCAATGATGAGATAAGGGAGATAGTGATACCTAATGTCAACATATAATAAGCCATGTGTTGGTGACAACCACCAAGGGTATAACATACAAAAAATTGGAAGCAATACCCTATAGGATTTGATAATTGGAAGATAATATAGAACAAACACAAAAAAAACTACTCATAAAAAAGGTAATAAGATTCAAAGTACAAACAAGTAATTCCATAAAAACTAATACAATATTAAGGAAATGAAAAAAATAAATCCTCAACCATGACCTTAAAACCCAAAAATATCATGAACAACTCCCCGAACAAGCAACACATAGTTCAATTTCAAATAGTTTCCTAAAAACCTGAAAAATTATTTATATATATAGGGTAATAAATACATGTATACTCAATAGGATACTCCTTGAAACCTCTCATGAAAAATGTGAACGTTTCATACTAAAGCCCAATGAGTAAACAAATAAAACCAACTCATCACCTAAAGAGGTTTAATATTCTTTTCCAAGCCTCACCATGGATATCTCTAAAAATTATCACATATAATGGATTGTTTAATATAATAACAAAATAGGAACACTGCTACCACTTTACCACTGATTTTACACTTTGACCCAACATCACACATCTTGAGCCATCTATATCCATAAGTAACCAGCCTAAAGACTCCTAGGTTAAATCATGAACCATGTGCATTACATCATCTCAACATCTCATGCTAAATATTTAGATATTATCTGATTAGTTTCTATGATCCAACACATCTCATAAATGATATATTATACACCGAGTATTGTACCTCAATCAATCAAAAACCATACATCGAGTATTATACCTCAATCCATCACAACCCATACACAACATACATATATTAACCATTATGATGCTATATTTAGAGAAAAATGTGTTTGAAATAACCAAAATATTTTATAGTCACCCACACACATATGTGGAGAATCATAACCACCTTGCATACAAGTACATAAAACTTCCATGATTAAGGAGCGAGGCCAGGGGGAGTAGTCAGCCATATGTTCCATGCTAACTTTGATGTTGGGGAAAACACACCCCAGATTCCACTAGGTGTTAGTATCCCTACCTAAATGGTTTTGGTAGTAAATGAAATCACAAAAACATATTATATATATATAAGGCTCAAAATCACACTATGGGAAACTACCCAGGCTCAGACTCATATGTTTCTTACATCACATGAAACTCCCTACTACCACCACAGATGCCTAGGTTTCAAAATCATACAAGAATTAGGTTTTATCTTAACTAAATAATTATTAATTAATTTTTAATTACCATTATCATTTCCAAGATTAATGTTTTAATCATCTACGATAAGTTCCAAAACTATATAAATTATTTTTTGATATTCTCAATTTTTTCATTATTAAAAGCATGAAACAAGAACCAACCACATTCATTCATTAATTTATTTATCTTTTAAATAATCATCTGGATACTCAAGGAATCAACACAAGATACCAAATTAAAGGTTTACTCACAGTGAATAGAATCCAACTACTTCTGATAGTTCAAAATTGATTGTATAAATAGAAATCATCCATCAAACAGTTAATCAAGGGGATTCATTATCAAGAAAGCTTATAGGTTGATGTAAATCAAATATAAATCCCAACTTCAATTCATTCCATCAATACTGATTCCATCACCAACACCACTCAGTGTAATAACACATCTGTAATCCCATGTCAATATCATCATCATAACTAACACCTCATGCCACCATCATAGCCTCTGCCATCACCACCCATCATTACAACCATAATGGGTTATCATTTAATCAGATAAAGTCTCTATCTAAATATATAATAAATATGTATTAAATGAATTATAACACACATAATTACAAGGAAACTATAGAAATAAATCAAGGCATTCGAGCCTTTTCCAAAAAAGATCTGGCTCGCTTAGCCCCCAAATAACTATTTAAAAAACCATTCAATTTTCATAACTATATTTAATAAATCGATTAATTTAACAATTAACATTAGAAACTCTAGACAAATAAATTTTCCAAGGCTAAATATTATTTAATAAATTTTTAATTACATCCTAATATTGTCTTCAAAATATATTATCAATATTGATTTTAATTATTTACACATGCCTATTTAATTCCCTATCCAACCCACATTACTATATTTATGTTCTCTAAACATTTTTTGAAATTAAACATGCTAGAATAATCATGTAAAATCTTCTAACCAAGTAATAAACATAGAAAACACATGATCTCAAAAATCAAGAGGATGAATGACTATATATCTAAAAAGCATGCAATCCCACATCCCAAAAATATCGAAACATGAATAAGAATATTTCCATAAGTGAAAGTAATTACAATTAATAACATTTAACTAAATTCCAACATGTGAAAATATTCTTAAGAAAATAATAATAACTCTATTCATGTGATAATATTTTTTAAATAATAACAATAATCGAGGCACATCTGTTAAATAATTTCTTTTTATGAAATTATTTTTTCTTATTATAAATTAAAATGATGCATAACCAGAAAATTATTTCATGAATAAATATATAATTTTCATCTTGAAAGAAAATTATCAATTCAAACCTATAATATCAACATTTATAAATATAATTTCCATCAACATTATTTAAGTAGTTTAATACTATTGCATATTATAATTTTCATTTTATCAAATAATAATTAGAAAAATTCACATGATTTTCCATTTTTCTCTCATGTATAATTTTTTAAGAAAAGTATAATTATTAATTAACAATAAATTATATATTATTATCTACCTTATCTTATAATTTTATAAATTCTAACCAAAAAATTTATCAATAAAATTTATTATACTTTTCCAACACATGTGAACTTATTTTCTTTCTTTCGATAATCTTAATTATTATCAAATATTGTAATCGACTACATGTGATAATTTTTTAAACTCCAACCTTGTAATTTTTATCTGTATTATTTAATAAACCTATTTTAACATGTAAAATTACAGATTTTAAGATTATCAGAAACATATAAGGCATGAAATATTATCTTTAAATTGATTATAGAAAAACTAAATCAGTTAACCATTTCCTTCATTCATTAATATTTTATTTCTTGATATAATATTAACACACTAAGATACATTAGACTACATAATTTAGTCTTAAAATTAAAAATAGAGAATTAAATATTTATTAACAGAGTCAAACAATATATAATTTATCATTGAATTTAATAAATTCCTAGATTAACATATTTTCACTTTATGTATTTTTATTTCATAATCTTATTTGATTATAGTTAGTCACATCTATTTAAACAAAGAAGTTAAAACCTCATAATTCCACACTTGAAAAATATAGAAAGGAGAATTCATAGATCCCCTACCTCGATTCAAAGGCCCGACCAGGATTAGAAATGATATTCATAAGGCCCTACATGAATATGAGTGGAAAACCCTAACAACCGAGAATCACTGTGATATATAGAATTGTTCAAATCGATCAAAGAACTCATAACCAGATGTTAATGTGCCAACAAAGTGATGTAAAAACATATGTAATCATTTGATCCCCTATCTTTAACAAATTAAACACACATAAAAAATTTAACTAAATCTAGAAATTGAGCCCTAATAATTCTGGGAAAAAATATTATATTACCATTACTCATCACGACGGATCCAACAGAATTGGCATCATGTTGATCTAATTAATATTTATGGAGATATAGTAGTGAGTAGTGGAGGAATTAGGGTATCTTATTTAGCTTATTTTTGCACCTTTAGTCATGCATCCTCCTTTCAGGTACCCCTATGCCCCCTTCTATCTTTAACACCTCACCCAAGATTCATCGTTCTACATTTTTTTTATTTTGTTTGACATTATTATCTATCTTTAATATCATTCCACTTCCATTATCATTTTTTTTCATATAATCAAAAGGGGTAACATTCTCTCTCCAATCAATTTTTCTATCTTTGTTATTTCAACACCTCACTCATTCCCATTTCCTTCTTTCCATGCCCAATGCCACATTTTTTTAATTATTTTAATTTAATTACCAAACGATACATTATCATTTATTTCTTAAAACATCTCTTTAAATTAAATGTTTCAAATTCAATCTTAAAAAATTTAATCAAATTTCCATCATTATTTCATATTTTTTTCTAAATTCATTCATTATCTTTCTTTTTCTAATTTCATATTTGTATATGTATATATATATTTAATATACATATGAAATCTATTAAATAATATATATATATATATATATTTATAATAATGTGATATATAAATACTTTTACACATACATGAATATATATGTATATATATACAGAATTAAAAAATTTTAATACATTTTTTTTCAATTTTTAATATTAATATAACTTATATTATTATATATACATATATAAACACATACATACCATTCTAAATGATGTAGTAATTAATTTTCTTATTTATACGCAATGTTTTTAGCTCTTCCATGATCCCAAACAAAAGGTCTTCATTTTACATATAATATATTTTTCAAGATTTTGTTTAACAAAATCCCTTTAAATTTTCAATAAATATTTTATGCATAAAAAATGTAATATTTTATTAGATTATAACTTCAAAAAATATATTCATTTAGTAAAAATATAATTTAAGGGATCATAAAATTTAGGCTCTTATGTTAGATTCATCTCAAACAATTCTCATCCTCAAGAATTAAAACAAAAAAAGGAAAGTAAATGGGTGGGGGATAAATCAACCACTCCACGAGATACCTCTAAATTTTTCGGTATATTTGGAACAAAACAACAGGTAGGTAATATAAATTTAAAGCAACACTACACATTAAACAATCTCCTGGGCAAGACACCACTCATACTGGAATATTTCCATTAATAAAGAATTTCATCAAGGTAGGAAATCCATCTCATATATCAACATGAGATCAAATAATCCATCCCAAACAAGAAACAAGCTTTAAAAAACATGGAATATTGATCACACATCCTTTGCTCCATTTCCCATGAAATATCATAATGATAACCAAGACTAAACCAACAAGTAATACATATCAATCGAACATGGGAAATTTTTTATTTTAACTCAATTCATAATTCAGAGTTTAAATTTCCCAATCCATGTTCAAAACCAAATTATATTTTTTTATCAAATTAATTCCTTTCAAATCACCCTCCATTTAAATAATTATTTTTGAATCTATATAAAAAATAATTCATGAAATCAATTTTCATTTCAAGTAATTATTTTTCCACTCAATATTCACAAAGCCTTAGAAAAAAGTTTTATTTCATAATTCCACACCTTTCATTTAAAAATAAAAATTAATTTTTCTTGAAAACTCATGAATCTATATTCAAATAATTCCAATCCAAATCATTATTCCTACTCAAGAAAATTTTTCCGAAATCAATTTTTTTAAATACAATGTTAAGGGTTTTTATTAGATACACCACACCATTTGAAATAATTTGTCTAGAGTCTCAAATTTGACATATGACATGAAACATAAAAAATATGATGTTGGAAAAATCCATTTTATCAATATTTAAAACATATAAAAAGTTTTTTAACAAAATTATTTAGGAAGAGAACACTCATAACAAACATATAAAGGATAAAAATTTACAATTTATGTTTAACATTTACCAAAGGCCCATTCTATTAATTTCAATAGTTATATATCAATGTTGCATAACATTCCTCACTCATCACATTCACTGTGGTAAATAGAGCTATCATAATCATACAAGTCAAATAAACTTATGTACTAGACCAAGATATTATACACTTTGGGAAACAATGTCTCACCCGCACAGTTTTAGAATGTTTTATAACATCACACATCATCATGGGTGAAGTGTCCCTTCTCTTCATATGACCAAGGTAATATCATATATTTCCATTATAACTAAAATCCATTTCATGGATTTAATAACACCATGACACAATGATATCAAAAACAAGGTCACACATACAACCCAAAAATATGCTAATTTAATTCAGAGCCGAGAGAATAATTACCCCAACACTAGGTAGGAATAAATTAATGAAAACATAAAATATTTTAATTTCCCCAAACTAAGATCCATTTCAAAAATAATGTGTGAAGAGTATGATGATTAATATAAGGAATACATATAATAACCCCTTCCCCTAGATGAAGTTTCCACCACACTTGGCTCAATAGAAGAGTAAAGGATGCACATGATAAAAACAACCCCTCCCCCTACACAAAAAATGGGTCCAAAGAAAGCGTAAATAGTGAAAACTCCCCCAAACACAAAAATGGAATGAGGATAGAGTAATATAATGATATATATACGGTCATGTAAACTCGTTTCCCGAGACCACATCTCCATCTCCACATCCGGAATTAGGAATGAGTTACGCTTACTGTCACTGAAGGCTGACCGGTATGGGTTGGAAATAAAAAGGTTAAAGTGATATAAACTATCATGGATCGAGGTTTTATTAGGTGGATTTAATCAAGTCAAAAAGTAGGTTTCCCTTCACTCATTCTGATGGGATTGAAAACGAATAATGATGATAAACCTGGTATTTCACATTAAGTGGTTTACAATTGAAGTGTTTTTTGGACAAAAAGTAAATTCAAAAGTCTCATAACATATCAAGGGAATATATTAGAAATATCATAATGGTGGGAAAAATCACCATCCAAAAAAATACCTCCATGATTAAAGAAATAAACTCAACCTAAAATTGATATCATAACACACCCATAAAACAACCAACTACTCAAAAACTATGAGGAATAAGAAATTACACATATATGATTTCATATAGTGTATTATCCTATAAAAATAAATTCAGTGATCTATCCATAGTCATGATTCAAACTGAATTCAATCACCACCTCATCTAACCAATCCTATATCTAGTGATCCAAAATTGATCCATCATATTCCCATAGACTCCATCACTGAGACACTTAGACTATAACCCTTTAAGAATTATCTATATCATCATATACTCTATGGTTATTTTCTAATAAAAATTTTGAAAAATATTTGGCCTCAAACTGACAAGGACATCGACTTGGGGTCACCCCTATAAATGAAAAAAACTTGAGGGACTCCTAACCCAAAAAAAAAATATTTAACCTTTATTAGTCACTTAATTTTTTTATACTTTTCCCATTTTATACCTCATTCAACCATAGGCACACACCAGCATGATGTATAATCCAGTCCTTGGTCTCTGCCCTGAAAGAAGGATCAACTCGCTTAACAGATCTAGTATACTTTAAGTTCCATTCATCAAATCAAAAGGGCACTTAAAATTCTATTTCCTAGCCAGTATCCCTTGTTTACATCATGTACTATGTCTAGCTGATGTTGTCTCCATACCAACCCATATATCCTCACTAGTGCCTAACTCCAAATTCCATCTTATATCTCAACTATCACCTTTGATACCACTCTTTCATGATCCCCTCCTCCAAAAATTATCCTTTATAGGACATAAATGAGATTATGGAGGTAAGGATACATGAATTCCACGTCCAATAATCCTTGGGTTGGAAATAACCAATGAAGAGATAACAAAAAAAAATCGGAGGAATTACCCTCTTATATTTGAGAATTGAAAGATAATATAGAAAAACCACCAAACAACCAATACTCATAGAAATTTAATAAAATACCTAGTATATACATTTAATGTCAATAAAAAACTGATTCAATTAAAAGGAAATGAAAAAACCAAAAGAAATCCATGATAGTGACCTCAAAACCCAAAAAATATCTTGAGCAACTCTTCAAACTACAAAAGTCTATCTCGATTGAAAATTAGCCCCTATTAACCTGAAAAAAAGTTTATATACATGTTGGTAGAGAATAACCTGTACACTCAATAGGAGCCTCCCTAGAACCTCTAATGAAAAATATAATAGAAACATACTAAATCCCAATGAGTAAAAAAATGAAACCAACTTATCACCTAAACAAATTATGTATTCTTTTCCTCACCTCCCGAGGAATATATCTTACAATGTATCTCATAAAAGGGATCATATAATATAATAAAAAAGGGTACCCTACTATAACTTCCACACTTGTTTACTACTCTGTCCCAACATCACACATTATGAGCCATCAATCCCCAAAAGAAGCCAGTTCGAAGACACCCGAGATAAATAATGTATCTCATACATTACATCATATCATCATCCCATGAAACATCTATATATAGTTATTTATTAGTTTATGAGAGCAATAATATTTCATAAATTATTTATTGTACATCATGTATTGTACCTCAATCTAACATAACCCAAACGTTGAGTATTGTACTTCAATACATCAAAACACAAACACAACATACACATAATAACCCTTTGAATACTATATTTGGAGATAAATTTGTATAATATTACCATAAACTATTACATACCTCTACACATATATACATGGAAAGATAACCACTATGAATTCCAACATATAATACTACCAGGAGAAGATAGTGGGGCCAGATGGGGTAGTCTTCAATCCATTCCTTTCCAACTAGGATATTGGGGGAAACATCCTCCCAGAGTGCACTAGGTGTTAGTATACCTACCTATATGGGTGGGGTAGTATGTCAAATCACAAAACATACATGTCATATATATGGATCACAACCAGACTATGGTCAACTACCTAGTGTAATACATATCTACCACTAACTTCACACGTGACTCTCTACTGCCACCGTGAATCCCTATGTTTCAAAATAACAAAATTATTAGGATTTACTTTAATTAATTAGTTAACCCTTAATTGATTATTACCATTATTATTTCCAATGTTAATGTTTCTATCATTTGATTCAAGTTCCAAAAAACATATAAATTATTTTCTGGTATTCTCAAGTATGAAATCATTAAAATAAAGCAATCAAAACCATCCCCATTCATTCATTAATTCATTTAACATTTTAACAATCATAAGGGTACTCTAAAACTCAGTATAAGAAACCATATAATGGTAAAATCACAGTGCATAACATTAAACATCTTCTAGTAGTTTAAAATTGATTATATAAATAATAATAGATCATAAAACCATTAATCATGTAGATTCATTATCGAGAAAGAATACGATTTTCTAAACATCAATGGGTAAGACAAGATTCAAAACATTACATCAATACGAGTGCCATCCTTGTTACCACTGCATGTAATAAAAATTCTGGAATCCCATGCCAATATCATCATCATAATCAGCACCTCGTTCTACTATCATAATATTATCATCCCTACACACCATTCCAACCTTATAGGGTTATCATTCAATCACATTAATGCTCTAAATTATAGATCGTAAATAAATATTCAATGTATTATTCCACACATAATTCTAAGGAAACTATATCCAAAACAAACAAGGAATTTGAGCATTTATGAAATAACATTGAGCTCTATCATCCCCAAAACAATGATTTGAGAAATCACATAGTTTTTAGAATTTTCTTCAATTAATCGATTAATTTAAAAAATAATCACAGTAAATCTTGCCTTATAAAATTTTCAATGTTGAGTAATATTTAATTATTGTGGATTTTTTTCTTAATATGCTCTTTAAAATATATTATCAACATCAATGATAATTATTTTAACATTCCTCTTTAATTATTTAGTAAGATAACATTACTAAATTTACATTCTTTAATCATTTTCATCAAATTAAACATGTTAAACCATCCATAAAAAATATGCTAACAAAATAAAAAACATAGATATATCACTATATAGAAAATCAAGAGGTAAAAAACTATATATCTCAAAACCCAGAAATCACACATCAAAAGAAAAATTCAAACATGAATATAAATATTTTCACCAATTATAATACTTATAGTTCCAAGGATTTAACTAAATTCAAATATATTTTAATATTCTTAAGTAAAGAATAATAAAGCTATGCATTTAATAATATTATTAAAAAAATAATAATCATGGAGGCATAAGAATTAAATAATTTTTTTTGTAGAATTATCTTTTCAAGTTATTAACTAAACCCAAGCATGATCTATCATTTTTTTCATGAAAACAAATATAATTTTATTATTGAATAAAAATTATCATTTCAAACCCCTTATATATAAAATAATAAATATAATTATCTTCAAAATCATTTATGAAGTATAACACTGAAACATAAGATCATTTGAATTTTATCAAATAATAATTAAGCAACAACATGCAATTATCCATTTCTCTCTCCTGGATAACTTTTCATAATAAATATCATTGTTCTACAATAACCAAATATTTATTATTATCCATTGTAGGTGATAACTTTCTAAATTCTAACCTTGAAATTATTATCAACACTCTTTAATATAATCCTTCCAACATGAAAAATATTATTATTTCAATTTTGATAATCTTACAGATTATCAAATAATATTATCCAGTGCATGTCATAATTTTACGAATTCCAACCTTGTAAATATTATTAGAAGTATTTAATAAAGATATGTTAACTTTTAAAATTATATATTATAATGTTATTAAAAACATATAAGTTATGAAATATTATCTTTAAGAGGTTCCTTGGGTTCCAACAATCATTTAGTTAATGAGGGAAATTATTTTTTAAATCTATAAAAAATTCATTTGTAGAGATATGTGCATATACACATTTAACCATAAGGGGAAATTCAACTGGTCACACCCAAGGGGTGTTGATATACGAGTTCAACAACCTCTAAAAAACAAAAAAAAAGATCAAAGAACTTATATCAGGGTGTGATGATCAATTTGATATGAACAACTCAATTAAGAGACACATGGAAAAAGTTGGTGTGCGAAACAACAACATAGCTATGAGACATCAAAAATCATGGAAAAAGCAATGAGATCACCTAACTCAAGGACATCGATGACTCCTCAGTAGATATTATCCTTAGATTTGATGTATATTAGATGAAATCAAAGAATTGGTATAATGACCAAAAAATAGGGAAAATGATATTTGACATAAATATCTGGATAGATTAAAATAGAAACACTGATCGGAAAGGAGAGAATTAGATAGATCACCTTAAGGAGTACAACACATTTGATAGATCTTGAATCGAACAGTGGACATAAGAGATTCTTGGATGACTTTTTTGAGGATCTTGGGAGTTCAACAAGAGAGCAAGAACCCATTTTAGCCACTGGAGGAAGGAAGAAGAAAATAAAAAGGTTTTTTGAGTTTAAGTGAGGGAAAAATGAATTTTCACCCACAAAAAGGGGATCATGTTTTGGACAAATGTTTTCCCAAGACATACACCAATATTAACCATTCACAACTATAAGGGGAAACCCTACATGGGTAGGCACACAATTTATCTAACCATGTGAAAACCATGCAATAACACTATGTCCCATAACCCTGTAACATTACATGGCCATGTTCCCTGGTTCGAATGGTTGTAGATACACCGTGTATTCCCCAGGTTCTTCTTGTTTGCGACCGTATGGTTTAAGGAAATGGTGTAGGATGGGTCACATGATTTATTCTAACCATGTTACCCAATATTTTCTTCCTATTTTAGGGCTCTGATATCTGAATAAGCCTAAAACACACCTAGGACCCCCTTGAATTGAGTATGGATCATTATTAGGGTTGTTTAATGTAATTGAAACACAAAACAAAATGGTCCATACCATTATTAAAATACAATTCGTTAGAAAAACCCCTATTTAAAGCTTTTAGTCCCCCAGTTGGCCTTCTAAGGGTTAAGAGTCATCGTCTTCAAAAGCTAAAAAAACAAAGTTAATTATTAAATTTTTATTAATAAGTTTCATTAAATTCAAAGTTATTATTTTATGGGAAATAAAGGATAAATATTATTAGGTGGTAGTCATGAAAAATATAAAATAAAAAATGTAAATTTAAATCCTTAAATTTAATTAATTTTTTTTAATTAATAGTGCAATCCATAAATCAAAGGATGATGATGATTTTATCTTGGGATATGTATTAAATAATATATACTATAAAACCCCATCAAAAAATAATTTTTACTGGGAATATTGTATTAGTGAAAATAATATCATCTAGACTGTGTTATTTATGTGAAAATGTTTGACATTATATAGACTACTATAGGAAAGTTGAGAATTATTCACAAGGAGGAAATTAAGAAGGTGGAAGGACCTTTTTTATTATAAAAAAAATCAAGGATTATATATAGATTCCTTTGAATATGATGTTGTTAGATGTATGATGAAGATAATATTTCCTTCAATTTAGGAAGACAGCTGATCTATTATATTCATAAAAACATTATATAACAAGAATTCATAACATATTATTGAATGAAAATACATTGTTTATTGAAAATTTATGGTGTTTTTTTTTGAAATTTCTTACACAAAACCAATCTTTTTGGAATCATGTGTCTCATGATAGAAAAGAAAGAACAATTAACGAGTCATTGGGGGAGTTTTCCCTTAATTAACATGCATAATATAAAAATATAAAGACCTATGGAGAAGAAGTCAATAGTTGATTTTTAAATTCTTTTTAGTATATTGATGGAGTATTTCAGAGACATGATCAACCATATTACAAAATTATTAAATATTGACTATTATCATTGTATTTTTATAATAATTAATGTTATTGTGATAGACTCAAAATTGAATAAGTTATGAGAATAAAATGGTGGATATATTTTATTTGATGATAACATGCAAGAATATTATTTATTTATGTAAAAACTTATGATTAAAAAAACAATCATATATAAAAGATGATAATAAATGTATAAAAAATGTTTTTTTAAAAGTTTTATTATTCTAAATAATAACACATATAATGTTGAGAAGAAAGATATATTTTTAAAGAAAACCAGATATTCCCCTCTAACCATGGAATTAGGTGAAGAATATCTTTATCTCAATGGATTTAAAATATATCATGGGGTGATCTGATTTGTATCACAAATACTCTCGTAAAAAAGTATACAATTCGTATCAAAATGAATAAAAATATCATGATTTATCTAATTAGGGGGAGGATTTTTATTTAATGGGGGGGGGGGGGTTCATGATTAGAATTTGCATATGGTACTACAATTATATGGTTATAATAAACATAGTTGACATAGTAACTAATTTTTGATATTTATTAAAAAGTGTTTTCTCAAGTAGGATTATATATGGTTAGTTGATATCTATTTGGTATAAATTAAATATATTAGGTGAAAAATAAAAAATTATAATATAAGAATATTATTTCTTTATATTTATTTTCAACAAGAGAGAGAAATAAATAACATCTTTAAGAGTAAAAAGTAAGTTGTGAGAAAAAAATATATAGATAAATTTTGAGGGTATCTGAAAGTATAGATAATTGAAAATATATCCCAACATTGACTATGAAGAAACCATTTATTTATATGGATATTTAAAAGACAATGAATTTATTGTGTTCTATTTTTTTAATATTATTTTAAATTTTTTTTTGGAAACTAAATCAAAATATGACTGAATAAATCTTTGCGAAACATTCCACAAAACATTTAATCGTGAAAAAACATATTACAATTATATGTATAACACATTCTGTGTGTATTAAAATTTATAATAAATTACCTGATTAATGTTTCTAGAATCATGTTCAATTATTTGGAAGCAATGTGAATAATTAAGAAAATTATTGAGTGATTATATGTATCATGAAACATAATTTGAACACATAACATAAGTTGTTCATAAATTTCTAAAAATGAACAAAAATATATTTTTTTATACTCTAGTTGAAAAAAAATCTAGTTGAAGACCAATCGATGTAATATTGATATGTTGGAATTAGTAAGGATGAATAAAATTTATTTTTTAACCATAAAACATGTATATGAAATTGAATAATAGAAAATTAAATAGTAAGAAATAATCGAATAGAATCTTGTAAGACATATAGTTATTGTTACAAAACATATGTGAATAACACATGTTTTCATTGAATGTTTAAGAGTGACGAGTTATTTAAGAATATATAACTAACAATACATTTATAATTATAAAAAATCTATGTGAAACTTTATGAAACATATATTATATGTTGAAAATTTATAGGAAAAAGTTAAAAAACTTGTTTTCTAGGAAGAAGATCAAAAAATGGAATAAAGATCAATGAAAGGTAAAATAAAAAAACATTAATTTTAGTATGGATCATATGTTAAAATATAAAATAAAATATTTTATTCATATAAAAAACATTCAACCTATTAGAAAAATATGATATATATATCATAGAACACTTATGGGTATATTTATTAGGAAAAAATATTAATTTTTATTGAAGATAAAAATCATTATTGAAGGCATTAAAACATTTATATGTTCATAGAAATATATTTTAGAGGATTAAAAAACATATTAAAAAAACAATTTATTCAAATAAAAAAATGTGGTAAAACACAAAACTAGGGGACACACATTATATACTACTAAAATATTTTTATATAATAATTGATAAATTTTAGGCAATGATATTATTCCAAATAAATTGGAGTACACCTAAATGTTTTTTTGAGACAATTAACTATGATAGAACATTTGATATTATATATGAAGTAGAAATACAATCTATAAAGAATTTAACATATTAACACTAGAAAATAAAAAAATGTGTATAAAAAATTAGAGATTTAAACTTTGGTGCATCACAGTCTCCTAAAATTATCACACCCATGAAATAAACATTAAAAAATAAACAAATATCTAGAAATATGAACAATTTTTTTTAATTGAAGTATACGGAACCTTGATATAATTTTGAGTGAATGAAGAATTTTGGAATTAAAAGGTAGTTGTAGGATGTGTAAAGGTTATATGACCACTGGAAATGGGACTATTAGAAAAGTAATTTTATAGTTATAATATTAATATGAACATTAGAATAATAAAATGATTACTCGGGTTAATGATGAATTAAACTTCTAAATAATGTCCACCATTAATTAAAAATTTAAAAATAAGTGTCAAAATACATATAAATAATTACTCAATCAATGTATCGTATTGAAAGTAAAAGTAAACATTTTTAGTATATCATTTTAACCTTATTTAGTAAAATAATAATATTTACACTTTAATTAAATAATAAAATTGACTAATTTAGTGATTTATTTTGAATAAATGGATTTTACTTTTGAATCACCACATTGAAATTTAGTAAAAGGGAAATTTCAGTATTTTTCATGAATATTGAAATATGTTGGTGAATAGTAAAATAATGTAAAATTATCATATTTTCTAATAGTATATATGAATAAATTTTTGAGGTTCAATAATTTTAATAACTATTTGAATAAGTAATACTTTATTTTAATAATTCATTCTGAAATACATCTCCCATACAATTATTAAAACCACCAAATTCATACAAACATATTATCTTTTTCATTGATAAAGACCTCCCAAAATCCATTCCCAAGTTCTCAATTTATTTTTCAGAAGTTATGGTCCATACAAATGACTAATTTTAAAACCCATGTATCACATCAAAGGAAGACTTCCAATGGAAGTTCTAGATTATACCAAACCAACTCTTTTTAGTTTTATTCTAATTCTACCCACTCTAAAAATCATTATCCCATCATCATATAATGGAATAAGTATCATAAGTATGCTTAAATATTATTATATTAATTAAATATCTAATATGATTCCCACTATAATTAATTCTAAAATGAAAACACCACCCATATTATGTCCAGTTTACTTCCTCCATGGATGATATATTTGATTTTTCATCATTACCCGATAGATAGTTTTAAAATGATAATCATGTTTCATTATTGTATAAATTAAAATATTAAGACATATTTAATGTACTAAAATAATTAAAATATATAAATAAACTATCATGGTTGGTTTTACCATCTAAAATAACAAGTTACAAAACCATATTAACTATAATACATAAACCTTACAAATGATAAAAACCATAAATTTATGGACCAACATGAACTCTATATCATGAGTATATTTGAGTTTATTAACTCATGTGATATATAATTAATAACCTTATACCATGATAACAAAACACAATACACTATTAAACAATTATGCTAAAATAATTGTCATAAGAAATATTAAAATAATAATTTCATAATAAATTGATGTAAATTGACAATAATATGTTTCATAATACAAAAGTGTGTTCTAGAATAATTTATTAATTAATATATGAAATTAAATTATTTATTAGTGTTTATTTAATTTTTAAGATTTCATAAAACACTAATCACTCAATGGTAGGATTATAATAGATATGTGAGCGATAGAGTTTTTCCATACACTTTTTCATTTCTTGTTTTAATTTCTTTTTAAAGTATGATAATAATATCAATAATAAAATAAGTTTATTTGTATCATTATGAAATGATAAAATTGGAATAATGTTATTGATATTAAAAACATACCATAATAGTTAATTTCATGTCTTAAAAACATGTTTACCGGGATATATTTATTTAATTGAAAATAGTTTGGAATATCTATTGAACGTGGAACATAAACATCACTAGAATGAGATGAAGAACAATATCCTGAAACATTATGATCTTAACAATCCATGTAATAAAAAGAATTTATTGATTCTATTATATTGATGTAGATTTGGAATTATGGATCGAAAAAACCTAAATAATAGGAATGATCAACAAAAAACTAATAAATGAATAAAATGTTATAATAAATAGATTATAAAATATTAAACAAATGTTAATAAGGCTATATAGTGTGTAATTAACATATATAAATCAAATATTCATGAAGTTAGAATTCACATGAAGCGATTTGAGACTTGAGATTAGGGGTGTTCTCTTCCATGTCTCATTACTTTAATATATTGTTTCACTATGGTCTGTCATCACTTATATGGATTATGTCAAAAATATTAAAATATACATTAAAAATTTTCCATTTAATTTTGAGATATCACTTTTCCCCTTTCCACTCATAAGAATTCAAATTTCATACCTTATAATGTTTTTAAGGATTATTTCTCACTCTTTTTTTTCATTTAGTAATGTTCTCTATCATCTTTTGTCACTCTCTATAGTGTTATTTCAATCATTAAAATTTTATTCGATTTTTTTAAATGATTACTTACCCTTCTATTTTTTAAGATATTAATGAATTTATTTTTTTCATTCTTTTTTTATTCAAGTCAATACCTAAGAATTTTATAAGTGAATGTTTTATTATATTTATCTTGCTCAAAAATTTTCTTCTACTTTAACTCTATATTATATCCATGTTCCATAATTGTGAAATATTATTATTAAAAAAATATTTTAAAATCCTTTTTATCACCTTTTCAAAATGATTCTGGAGAGTAACTTATTTCTCTTTTTTATGATAATACAATCAAACCTAATAAAAACTATCTTTAAGAATTACATTCCATTTTCCTCAATATTCTTATCAATATTTATTTTAATAGTATTTGTTTATATTAAATTATTTAAAAATTAGATATTTTTAAAATATCATTTTCTTATATTTATATCCTCCCATAAAAATGATGTTTTCGAAATTTATTTCAATGTTATGTATAAACTAAGAAATTGTTTTCTTAAATATTATACATTTTGTTATCATCATCTAAAAGATTTACATATATTAAATAATATTTTACATTCTGCTCTTTTATAATTTCTTATGTTGTATTTCCTTAAATGGTATATTTTTCGCAAATGAATCCACTATAAAAATAATTATATGATCTGTTATCCACCTTATTAGGAATATGTGGTGCGGTAGAAATGAGATATATAAAAAATGGATGACATTTCACATTGTCTTCGCTATCAATTAACTATGAAAAACCATAACTTTCCTACTAATTAATTTCCTATAACAAAACTGAACCTAGACTCCCAAATTTGTTGCAAAAAAACATAAAAATTACATCCTTGGCCTGATGCCAATAAACATGACACAATTATGTCCATTTATAAAATATAACATCAAATTGAAATATTGGATCACTTATATATCCAAGGAATTGTTAGGTTTAGAGTTTTATAGAATTAGTAAAACCTATTACATAAGTAATACCCATTTATTCAAGTGAGTATCATTTAAAATATACCTATATTTTCTTATGTGAAATTATGTCACTGTCATCATATATATGAAACCCTTATATACGTAATTAATTTTACATAATTCTTGATAACCAAGAGAAATTTAAGCATAATAAGGATGAGCGCAAACACTCATTAAGAGTAAACATAAGTATTTATAATTGGATGTCATCAATGATTATAAGATGAGAATAAGTGAAAAATAAAATAATCAATGTATATGCCCATAACATAAAAGAAATCATACCCATCAAAACCTAGATAAAAATGTCTGAGACAGGGAATAAATATTGAAAAAGGAAATATCCACCAGAATCAATAATCTTGAGTCATGTGATATCAACCTTGATCAAAGAAACCAATACAAAATCATAGATATCAATGATTTTATGTAGCGCTGAAAAAGGGTACTCTTTAACAATGCTTTATTTTTAGCTGTGATAAGGGGAACCATTTATTAGTTCTTTATTTTTAGTGCTGATAAAGGTCCCAAATAAAATAAAATAATTACTCAATTAAAAATTTAATTTGAATAAATTTAAAAAATATTAAAAATTCTATAAATTAAATAATTATTGATAAAAATGAAAAAAATTTAATATAAACATATGTGAATAATTATTATTAATTAATAGTATATATGAAATATATAGATATGTAAAATGAATAAAATGAAATATTTAAAAAATAATAATTAAATATGAGTGAATTTACAAAAGCATTAAATATTTTATTTAAAAAATAATTATTAACAAAAACGAATAAATTTAATATACAGGTATATAGAATATAAATATTAATAAATAGTGTATATTAAATATATATTTAAAAAATGAATAAATTGTAATAATTTTTAATAATAATTAAAAATTATTAAATTGGAATAATTAAAAAAATAAAAATGTATTAAATACAAAATTATTAAAAAAAATATTAATGAAACAATTATTAATAAAAATAATTTAGTTTAATATATATATATATTAATTATAAATATTATTAAATAATATATAGAAAATATAAATATATAAAATTAATAAAATGTAATAATAAAAAACATTTTAATGTCTTATTATTCTTGAATGGTTTTTATACGATGTCACTCATTATTACATTTAATATAGAAGTATGTTCACATATATTTATATATATATATATATATATTAATTTCTATAATATTTCCTGAAATATGATTTATATAGTACAAAATATTTATGCATATTGTTAATAAGACATTTATTTCATGAAAAACAGTTTATAATTAAAAATCAATATAAATTAAAAATACTAAAAATTGTATTGAGTAATAGATAAAATTGAATGTTATTTGGTTTTTAAATTTTACATACATAAAACACATGTTACATTAATTTCACATACATATACAAAATTAATGCATTTTTATATACAACACACATACACACACAAATATTTACCCAATTGATGAAATCTTATATAGAAATAAATACAAAAAATGTTTATGTAATTTATTCAAATTTTAGTATTCATTTTAGAATTTCATTATAATATGATACATTTAATATATTATGTTTTAATCAGTAAATTTTATTTTGTTATTCTTAAAATTATTACAGTTAGGTATTATTTATTAATTTTTAATATTTTTTATTTTTTTATTTTTTTGGAATATAATCATTTTCTATTATTTATTTATATATTTATTTATTTTCCATAATTTAGTATTTTTAATATGTATTCATCTTTACTTCAATATAAATCCATATTTTTTAATAATTTAGATTTAATTAATAAAACTTATCCATTTTTTTATATTTAAGTGTACTCATTTTTAATTATTAAATTTCACTCATTTTTAGATGCATGCATTTAAGATTATAAAATAATTAATAATTTTAAAAAAATATTTGTAAAAAATATTTATAAATAAATATATTTAGAAATTTATATTTATTATATTTATAAATTTATAAATTTATAATTATAAATAAATAATTATTATTTTTTAAAAAATTATTTATATATTTATAAATAAATAATTATATTTATCTAAATAAAAAAATATAATAATATTTTTAAATAATGAATATATTTACTATATATATATATTTATTTATTAAATATATATATTTATATAATTATATATATATATATATAATGATATAAATATATAAATATTATTTTTAAATAAAATTATTTATATATTTTTAAATAAATAATTATATATTTAAATAATTATAAATTTATTATAAATATTTAAAAATAATAAATATATTTACTATATTTATATTTTTATATGTATAATTAATATATAATTATATATAATTATATAAATATATATATATATTGATATAAATTTATTTATAATTATAAAATTATAATAAATATATTTAAATAATGAATATATTTTCAATATTTGTATTTATATATATTTATTAAATATATATCTATATATATATATATATAAATATAAACATATCTAATGGTATAAATATATTAATAACTATAAATAAATAGTTATTAATATACTTACAAATATGTTTATTTATAAATATATTTATAAATGTATAATTTCTATATTAATAAAAAAATTATATTTATAATTATAAATATTTTTTTATAATTAATTATAAAATTATAAATAAAAAATTATATAATTAAATAATTTTAAAATTACATTAAATAAATATATATATTTATCTACAATTTTCTATTTATGATTATAATTATAAATCCTTTATTAGTGCTAATGTTTTAGTTTTGATACCGATGTCTTTTATCAGCATTTCTTTAGCATAGATAAAGATATATTTTATCAATGCATATTAATTTAGTGCAAATAGAAGCTTTCATTATCTGTAATTTTTTGGAAGCGCTGATAATGGTCTCACCGATCAATTTAAAAGAATCTTTACTACCACTGATTCAATCACGATTCTCAAGCATTCATGGAACTCCTCTACCTCCAGTGCTCATCCACTATGTTCTCTTGAAAAAATCAAGGATAAAATCCATGGAATGTTATTTTCTACTCCTCCTCGCTCGTTGATTTTTGGTTTGGTTTCCATCATCATCATCATAATTATTATTTAATTAAGTGAAAGGAAAACAAGTTGTCCATGGGAAATTAATCAAGGGGGACTGAAATAATGAAAGCCAATGGAATCCCCCTTACAAACATCACCCCCTTAGGGGTAAAGAGATCAAAAAAGAGAATAAATAGATGCTAGTAGAATGGGAAGGTGAAGAGGTAAGAAAATTCACTACCTTGTTTCTTTCCTAACATGGTTTACATTATTGCAGTGTTCTAAACCATGATAAACCCAACTTGTCTTCTCCCCTAACTCAAGTCATGATTGTTCTCTATCATTATTCATCATTGTTTGCATTCTTATTACCACCTTCACACATGGTTCTTTCTATTGTTAGCGATATCACTATCAATGTCAAAACTAGCATCATCATCTTCCAATTTTTCATCATCCTCTACCACTGCTTCTATTTGATAATTCTCCATGGGGTTTAATCATAGTTTTGATTTTTTCACAAATCCATGATCTGTTTTATTTGAGAATTATTTTTGGCTTTTGGTTTTCATGTATGGTTTTTTGATTAATGAGTTTTATAAATAATGCTTATTTACTTATAAATTGGTGTCTATGGTATGTTTAGTAGGTGTTATCTATGACTAAAAGACTATTTAATGAGTGTTAGAAAAAATATGGTATTTTTAATTTTCATGAATGATTAATTAAACGGTGTTATATTTGAGGAATTATTTTTTGATGAATGGTTGTCTTATAAATCTTCTAATGATTATTCCTAAAATTTAATGTATGTTTAATTTACTTATTATTCTTTTTACAACATGTAATATATGTTTAATTTATTAAATGGTTTTTTTGATGTTAAATAATTTTTGTTTTCTTGCATTATGAATGGGTGTTTTGAAGGTATAATGGATTATGGAGTTTGAAAATGTAATATTGATAATATATATTTAAACTACCATCTTGGGAATGTTTGATTCTATTGATTGTATAATTTTAGTACTTGGGAAGTTAGATTATAATTTAGTTTTAATAAAACTAGAATAATATAAGAGTTTTTTTAGAGTCATCCCTCGTATATTTTATATTCTATAGTTTAATATTTATATACAATTGACATGGTAAATTTTCAACTTAACCCTCATTGGGTACTATTAATATTTCATCAAAAAATACCATCACTTCCCTAATGTTACTTTCTATATCTTATCTAGCTATAGAGTACACTAATATTGATCCTTATAAAAAGAAATTATAAGGATAACACGATTTAAATTTATTTTAAATATAATTATAAAAAAACTTATCTCCCTATTTAAACATGTTCATAGTATATATCACTTTTTATTTACTACAAGAAGGGAAATTTTCATTGTTAATATGATTTATGAAATCTTATGCTTCCTTTTGGATCTATATCACTATCGATATTGCTTTCAAAACTAACATATTATTCCTAATGTTATTCGATAATTTATATTTATTTATGTATTTTGAAAATAATAAGTATGAAATTATATAATTAAAATAATGAAAATGTTATTTTTAATTGTAGTCAACCATTTAAAATCAATGTTATGATTGTTTTGGAATTTTTTCGAAATGGATTATAATTGAGTTCGTGTAAAGTGAACCCTTTCCTATAAATCTTTTTTCTTTATTATATTTGTGAAATATTTTTCATTTGTTTTTATTTATTTTTATTTATAAAGGTAAATTTTAATTTAATTTTTCAAAGTAAAAAATATATTTATTACATGAAATTTATTATACGTGATAATGAATCATAGTGGGATTACAATATTATAAACAAGTGATGTATATGTAGAAAGCGTTGATGATTTTTCAGAATTTTCAAAACATAATGTTCCAAAAAATGACCTATTTTTTAATCTTTAATGGAAAGGTTTAAATACTTCAGAGTTCAAAAGTAATGAAATGAAATGTCATTTAATTTTTTATGGTTTTAATATATGTTATAGTCCTTGGATTTGGAATGTTTAAATTGAGTAGAATTCAGGATCAATTAATAGTGAATAATATCAGGTTTAAAAGTTTGATCAAATTGATTAATTTTTTTTGTATTAATATCGTGGAAATTGAGAAGACACCAATAATTACAAAATTATATAGTGATACTAAAAAACCATTGTATCTAAGTTGTGGAAATTTTTTGGTTTCATTAATGAGTTTATAAATCAGAACCTAAGTAATTTATTGTATAATGTATTAGAATGATTATTAAATAATATCTCATTATCTTTCATGGGATATACTAGGAGATTTCAAGTTAAGTATCATGATGTAATTTGAATATAGAAAACTAGGACCAATAGTTTTATCTGGTTCCAACTTTTGTAGTTCCACCTCTGTCATCAGGACTGGAAACCACGTATATACCAAGGAGTGGTTTCTAATATGGGTATCTCTAATTTGTTGGACCAAACATATGAAAACAACATTCCTTTGTTAATGTAAAAATTATTTGGACCTTATAAAATATATATGCTTCATATTTTATAAATAAAATATTATATATTATTAAAGGACACATGTTGAAACTTTAATTTCATGGAATAAAAAATTTTAAAATAAGAAAACATGTTTAACAAAATTTACAGAACAAACCAGTCTTAAATATATATTGTGAACAAAACTTATGAGGTGGTCTTCATCTCACCGCACCCAATATAATGAAAAAACATTATTCAGTAGTGATTTCTAAGAGGTATTATATGATCACCTTAGTAGTGATTAGATATGTGTTATAAAATCCAGTATAGTCCCTTAAAACCTAGTGGTATAACCTATAAGAGTCATGATGGATTAGTTGATCATATAACTTACTTTGTCTTTATATTTGACATGTGTGAGTGATGAAATAAGTCATATGAACTATGAGATTATCTTGTGAGCGATTATTAATAAAGATGATCAATTCCTAAGATAGTCGATCTTTGAGTACCATATATTAGTATATGATGGGTATTATGTGAGGGAGAGGTATGGTATTTTATAATGTGAGTTACTATGGAGTTGTTAGTGATTCATCAAGGTATAGGGTGAGGGTGATGTGAAATTTGTGTTGTTTTCTGTTCTTATTTATGGTTTTTAATAAGTTAGGTTTAACTAATATATTATGGCACCCATTGTGTGGTTATTTCCTAAAGGAACCAATTATATTAAGACTTCCCCATATATAAAATTCACTTCCTAAAAAAATGTCTATGTTATACCCATTTCACGATTTGGATGAAACAAGTACATGTGATGGTTATCCCGGAGGGATAGTTTTGGATTCTAGGGGCTTGAGGAAAAATATCATGGTACCAATGATGTGGTTATTTCTAGAGGGAGATAAATAATTTTAAATCCTAGTCCCCAAGTTGGCCTTCTAAGGGTTAAGAGTCATCATCTACAAAGATTTCAGAACATTGAGCTTGTATATCTGCTTTTCATTCACAGGTCTCATCCTTTACTCAACAATGCTTCCATAACACTCATACCAAAGGAACTGACCTACCTTAGAGTGTCTTTATGATCAAATCAACAACCTGAACTAGATATTCTTCTAAGGAAGAATATATATCAAATTTAACCTCATCAGGATAAAAGACATGAGACAGGTTTGGATAGTATCATAAACACTAATATAGATGAAATAGATCATGAATATTCTGATATGTTTGAGGAAGCTCAATGTAGTAATCCAATTGGACAATCCATTTCAAAATGTTGAAGGTTCCAAGGAACCTTGGTGAAAGCTTACCCTAGCTATGAATATGCCTATTTCTCATCCTGGGAGAGACTCACAAAAAAAACTACTATTTAACATCGAAATGAAGATGTTTTCAATGTTTGTTTCCATTCAAAAATTTCTGAACTGAGTAATCATCATGAACTTTCTAATCTACTAGACATACTATATAGTCCCCTACATGAGTTGGGGTCCAAAAATAGCAGCCTTCGCTACCTATAGCTAGCCCAATGTTGAGTAGAAAGGCATACCATATAACAAATCATAATCATCCATCAGGATTGTATCCTGAAATATGTTATTATTAGATAATTCCACTAGGGGAAAGTATTTCTACCAAGAACCCCCAAAGTCATGGATAAATGAAAAAATCATGTCCTCTATGACATAAATCATGTGATATATTTTTTCATCAGTTTAGGGGTGATAGGTCATTCTTAGAAGTAATTGTATACCCAAGGACTTCAGAAACCCATTCCCAAATTGTGATGTAAAGCATGAATCTGTATAAAAAATAATTGAAGGACGAGATCCATGAATGTGTAAAACCTCCCTAACATACACACTTCTTAGATTTTCTATCGAGAAGGTCTCTCATATAGGTAAGAAGTGAGAATCCTTCATAAAATTGACAAAGGAAACCCAAACTACATCATTTCCATGAGGTGATTTGGGTATACCAGTCACAAAATCCATCAAAACATCATCCCACTTTCAATTGGGAATGGAAAATGGCTATAACATCTACGCTAATCTATGATGTTTCTCCTTAACTTGTTGTAAGGTGGAACAACTAGTGATGATGTCGGCAATCTCATAGTTCATATTAGGCCACCAATGCCGGTGATGTAGATCCTGATACGTTTTAGTAACACTGTGTTGATCCTCCCATGATGAGTTATGAAATTACCACTTCATCTTGTCTCTAAAGTCTGCTGGGACACATATGCATAAATGTAATAGTAAGGTATCATCCACAACCAATGTCCAACCTGAAGAGGTTTCATCATCTAAAACGCTATCATTAGTACAAGGCCTTCAAGATCATATAGTTTTTGCATTCTTACCCATTCCAAAAGAGTCGAGGTCACTACTAAGGATAAGAGGATATTCTTACCATGGTCCTCCTAAACCTAAACATTCATCTATGAAAATAATTCTATGAGGTTTCATTCACCATTCAACTCATTAACTACATGTTTTTTAGTATTCTAGCTCAGATCATCATATACTGTATTTCCCTTACCATGCATGTAGGCAAGTTCAAAATCAAATGATTGTAAGTACTCAACCCACCTTCACTACCTGAGATTTAGATCCTTCTTAGTAAAGATATACTTGAGGATTTTGTGATTAATGAATACCAAAAAACAATATATAAGTATATATTGTCTCCAAAAAAATATCATGAACTATAATAGTTTGCTCGAGATCATGTGTAGGGTAATTCTTCTTATAAGGACTTTACTAAGAAGACTCATATGAAATGACTCACTCATCCTACATCAAAATTGATCCATGAAAAAAACCATATAAACCAATATAGAATCTATAACTTCTACCTAAATCTAGAAAAATTAGTTTTAGTACTAAAGTCAAATAGTACTTCAACTCGTAAATTATTTTTTCACAAGCTTCTTACCATATACATTTCACAACATTTTTTATCAAGACCATAAGAGGAATTTCAATATAAGATAAATTGTGTATGAAGCATCTATATTATCTAGTTATCCCTAAGAAACATTAGATATCAATGATATTCTTGGAATTCTCCAAGGAAACTATAGCTCTAAAATTCTCTAGGACTATTTAAACTCTTTACTTCGAGATGATGTATCCTAGTAAGTGAAATTTTTCCATCCAAAAGTGTCATTTACTAAGATTTTCACAAAGATGATACTCTCAGTGTATTTAGAATGATCATATGATGGTTGGCATGGTCTTTTATAGAGTGTGAATACACTAAGATGTATTCCACATATACTACCATAAATGAATCTATATATGAGTGTAAAGCACAATTTATAAGATCCATGAAGACAACAGGCATGTTCATGAGTCTGAACGTTAAGAACATGTATTCATAGTGACAATACAATCTCTTGAATGTTGTGCGAGGTATGTCTAATAACCTAACATGCAATTGATGATAGCTCAATCTCAGATCTATCTTTGAAAATACACTTTATTCTCAAAGATTATTAGAGAGTTCATCTATTCTATGAAATTGATATCGATTCTTTATCATGTTCTAGTTAAAATAATGGTAATCCAAATTTATCCTAAAGGTACCATCCACATTCTTGGTGAAAAGGACTACTAAACACCACATAGGGTGTTGGGGTGTATAAATCCTTTAGCCTCCGGATCCTCCAACTACTTATTGATCTCTATAAGCTCTTTAGGTTCCTTCCTATAAGGAGGAATTGTCAATTGTGCTACTCTTTTTACAAGTTTAATAGTGAACTCTACTTATCACACTAGAGAGAGAATAGAGAAGTTATTAAGAAATACTTTTATGTTATTCTCCACTACCAATGGAAAAAAAGTGGGTTGTAACACCTGATCATCTTGGAAAATAATAGCAATTTGTGCTATCAAACTACCCAGGATTTGCTGGTTGGGTCCATCTATAGTCAGAATAATATCCCATTCTGCCTTATGCATGTGCCTAATACCCTATGGTGATGAAAACATCACCCTCCAATGATAGTAGTCCAAATGGAATTATTAGAGAACTAACCAGTCTATACCGATGACTATGTAAAATCCTATCATGTTGCGTATGAAGTGATTCCATAAGAAAAGGTATCTAACTATCTATAGGGAAAAATACTTTCAATGGTGAACTCCCACTTATCGGATACCTAATAGAGTATCAAGAATCATGATGTCCTATAAGTGCTCGATCATGAGTCCCAATCTCTCTATAATTTCCTCACATATAAATGAGTGTGATTCACCTATTTCAAATAAAGCAGACACTGAAGTGGGGGAATCTATAATAGAAACTTAATAAAGAGAAGGTATGACACTTTACCCCTCCAGAATAGGTAGTATTGCATGTAACAATCTTGTACCACAACCCTAGGTTACTTCCTGAATTCCCTAATCAAGCCCTCTCTACTATCTTTGAGTATCATGAGTCTAAATTACTCTACCTCAACCGCGACCTCGGCTAGATTGGCTGGTGTTATTCCAATTACTTTCCTTTCATGTTCCTACTAACCCTCTCTTAAATGCGGATTGGGAGTAGATCCCTAATTTCAATGTTATGTAGGAAAATTCTTATATAAACATTGTATATAGCTTAACCTACCACAACCTATGCACTCAACTGAATCTAATAAGAATAGATTATTTGTGAGTCCTAACTTCCTAAACTGATGACCTGTTAGAAAGATATTAGTATGAGAATCTAGACTACTACTTCCTCAATGAGTAGCCACAAAATCCTCTTTATCCTAGAAGAAGAAGCACTATTAGAACTGGGTTCTGAGCTTCCCTGACATGCACCATCAGCTTCCCTCAAATTCCTCTCTGTAATAAGGTCTTGATTGACTATCTCAAAAATAGTATATAGTAAAAAGACATTGACCTATGATTGGATGTAATATACCATCCCATCCTTGAATAACCCAACATTCATGAGATCATATCACTTTATATTTGGAGAGAACCCCTATAGATCCATAAAATGATTAGAGTATTCCATAACAGACAAACTTCCCTACTACAAGATCATTAATTCTCCATATCTATCATCCTTTAGAGTATAAGGACCTAAATAATCATAAAATATCATTTATAAATCTTCCCAGACCATATCCCTATGATGAAATGCTTGGGTGATAACATCCCACTACTTCTGGGTAGAATTAGATAGCATATATCTTCATGTTTAAACCTATTCTATGAAGGAATATACAGTTTCTAGAATATTGAAAATATAACTTTGACCCAGGACTCTACAGCATGCGGTCCTCCATCCCTAGAGAAGGTGGGAGGATGACACTTATTAAATTCCCAAGATAGTTATTCCATACTCGAGGTAGTTTGAAAAACACCTTTCATATTCTATAACATACGTAAAAATCCCTCTCATAAATGGGCATTAGTTCCCAAATCAAGAAAAGGACGAGGTGCCATAGGTTGTACTGCTAGATGGATCATTGGTGGCTAAGGGCCCTTCAACTCTAGAGCATGGTCGTCGATGACTTTAGGGAATATGACTGGGGGATGTCTTGTCTATATGATACTAAAATTCCAAACACATGCCTCAAAATATATTTAATTAATTGAATGGTTTTTGAGAGAAAAAATAGTGATATGTGCATAGACATCCTATATAAAAGATCATAACCCACTACATAATTTAAAATAAAAGTATATGTGGTTGAAGAGACCAAAATTTCCATAATAATGTAAGATACACAAACTACCCACTAATAAGTATAGTTTTGGGTCTAAGTCACTGTTTCACACATATGTGATGGCCATTTCATTTTTAAAATTCATTTTCATTTTCAATCTATTCTTTTTTGTGAATTTTAATAACTTTAAAAGATTGAATTAGATGAATTAACATTTTTAATTAATAAGGTATCATAATTCTTATGAACCAAAAGATGAAATCCAATTAAACCATACCATAACAAATTCCAGTCCATGCAACCAATGTTCTATGGCTCAACGTTCCATAATTAACTGCTTAAGGTGTGTGATATATCCTATTCATGACAACAATATTACGTTAAGGTAAGCAATATAAGTTTAAATTATGTATTTCAATCCCTTTAATAAGTGTCAACATAATTTGATGCATGTAAAGGCATTAAAAAAATATAACAGACAAATGCATGCTAAAAATAAATGTGTCTTGTCAAAATGCTTAGCATATCAGTTCTATTGTCTATATAAGTATGCATAAACTGATGCAACACCCTCATTTCACTAGGACAAGGTAATTAAAAATCATTTCAATCATACCAATAATAATAACATCATAAAACAATTATTTCACCAAATGGTGAATTCATATCAACCATATATGGCATAATAAACAACAACAATTTACCATTCTATGAAATTTGGGTTTCCTATATACATGGGTTATATATGTCCAGAAAAAGGGTTATTTACCGATCCCATTTACTCATAGTATCCAATATAAAACTCAAATAGTAATAAAAAGGACAGATAAATCACTGATATCACTTTGTAATGTCCCGACCCGGGGTCCGTTTAACCTGTGCCCTGAGTTGGTGGATCACTTGGTCTTAAGCATGCCTCCTCATATTCCAAAGACTGACGATTTTTAGTGAGGGTGTAAAGGTGTTATGGTGGGGAGACTATACCCTCATTTATAAGTGGAAAAGAATGTAACAATGGTAAACATAAAACAATAGAAGCATATATAATCAAATAGTATAATAAATCATGGGAGGAATAAACAACTGAACAACTAAATAATATTCAAAAGCCACTAGATAGTGTTATATACATGGATTAATGACATTATTATATAAAAAAATTGAATTGGGTATAGACTTATACAAAAAAATATATTTCATTAACATCTCTAGAAAATGTTTAGACCTCTACTCCTATGCAATATCTAAAGTAATGCATATCAAGAACCTGTAACAGGGCTCGTGCCCTTATCCGTTCCTATAGTCATGTAATATTCTCAGGTACAAAAGGTATAAAAATTAGGGTATGAAGTATAAATCTCATTAGGCCACCACTAATGGTTTCTGGATGTAATCCAATAAGTTCTTAGAACTAAACAGTGTGTAGGTAATATAAATTAATTGAAAAAGATAAAAAAAATAAACCTGGCCAGGTTCCCAAAAGACACCAGACAACTCTACCTGCTTCGTCTAATGGATGGAATAAGTGTTATAAGAGTTACTATATATATACTAATATATATATATTATAGTTATATATTTCTTCTACATATATGAATCAAGTATGTGCTAATATAAGTGGAAATATACCTATAATAATAGATATTAGCTAGACCGAGGTGTAACTCAGACATCCATGGAAAGTTTAACTAGACTGTAAGCTCAAGAAATAGGTTTCATTAACTAAAATTCAAAATTATTTGTATAAATAATTCTCATAACTTGATATGGTGAGTGTTCCATCAAGTCAACACTCTAAACAAGGGATGTGGTGCCTCAAGCCTAACATCTATATAGTGTCATTGGAGTGAGATGTGTTGCTCAACACCCTATTTAAGGGAGTGGGATACCGTCTTGATCAATAGAACCCTTACCATAATAAAACAAAACATAACAAGGAATAATCATATTCTTAATATCAAGATTGATGAAATACCTCTCATAAGTCATTTTTACAAAGCACATATATATAAATATGGAATAACAATTAAATTTTGTAAATTAATAAGGAATGATAAAATATGAATGGACTTGAAACCCTTATATCATTTATTCTAATCAATTTATTTCATTTAAAGAAAAGAAAACTATCATTAATAAGTTATCCCACATGATCAAATCCATTTTATTCATGTAAAATGGAATTTCAATTTATAATGTTCAAGGGGTTATGAAGAAATTTTCCATAGTCAAGAGGCTATTACCTACCTAGTAAATTAAAAGAATAGGTTGGCCCAAATGCCTAAGGGGTGCCTTGGGATCCAATAATCATTCATATAACTAGGTAAATTCCATATGAAAACAAATATGACTGATTAGAAGGTGAGCCAGGTTTATAAAAAATTTTCCATAAGGGGAATTCAACTCAGAACAACCAAGGGGTATCCATATGTGAGGTCAACATCCTATAAAAAACTAAACCAATGCCAAACAATGTATATCCAGGTGTGATGTTCAATTTGATATGAATAACTCAATTAAAAGGGTATTATCAACAAAATATTGCATGTGAAATAATACAATAGCTATGAGACATCAAAAATCATAGAAAAAATGATAAAACTAGCTAACTCAAGGCTGTATATGACTCCTCACATGATATCAGCCTTAGATTAGCAGTTGGTAGGAATAAATCCAAGAAATAGTTCAACAACCAAAAAATAGGGAAATGAGCTTTCACCTAAATAAATATATGGATTCAAAAAGAATGTTAGATGCAAAGGGGGAGTATTCGATAGATCATATTAAGGAATTCAATTCCTTTGATGGATCTTAAATCAGACAGTAGATGTGAAAGATAATTGGATTCCTAGTTTGGGGAGCTTTGGAGTTCAACAAGGGAGGAGGAACCCATTTCAGCTGCTAGAGTAGGAAAAAAGGAAAGAAAAGGGCTTATAGGTTTAAGTGAGGGAAAAATGAATTCTCAACCAAATAAAAAGAGGCACATGGTTTGACCACACAATTGGCCAAACAATGCGTCAACCATGTACCATTCACTTCTCTAAGGGGCACCCACATAGTTGGGTTCACAGTTTATGTTACCATATGAAAAACATGTAATAACAGACTGTACTGAAACCCTACAGCACAACATGGGCATGCGCCCTGAGTTACATAGTTGCAAAAACACTATTCATCCCCTAGGATCCCATTGTTTGCAATCGCACAGTTTCAGGAAAGTGTGTGAGATAGGTGGAACATTTTCTTCTGACTATGTGACCTAGTATTTTCTTCCCATTTTTGGGCTCTAGGCTTCGAAAAAGCCCAAGACGCACACAAAACCCCAATGGAATGATCATAAATCAGTATTACTGCCGTTTATAAAGGAATTGAAACCCAAAAAATGATCCATACCTTCATAAAAATACGGTTAATTACAAGGAAACTAATGCGTTTTATAGACTGTGTGAACAAAAACATATTTTATTGGTTAAATAAAATAATCTATGACTTGAATCTAGATCCAAGTTAGTGGAAATAAAAATTGAGTGATTTTATGGTAGAAAATTATTTCAATTAATGAAACCATGATCAATATTTCTATTGGAATTCAAGGGATGATGAGAGTTTCATCATAATTCTTCTATATGTGGATGGAATTTTTCTAACTAGGTCAAAAAATAATAGGACACATATGCTAAAACATTATTTTTATGAAATATTTGAGATGAAAGTTGTTTAACAAGATAATAAGATATTAATTATGAATATTGAGAGAAAGTGGGGTGCTTGAACATTGACTCTATATCAAAGGAAATTTATACATAGGTTATTTAAATATTTGGGATGACTAGATGCAAGAAAGTCACAACTCCATCGGTTGGACACTTCATGTTGTATAATAATAAGGATCTTAAAAAAATATCAGTTTTTATGCATGTTAGAATTTCCATTTTCATCAATGGTATAACTATTTTTATATACTATTATTTTTAATTTTTTATACATCATATTTTTATAGGGAATTATAAGCCACTTCATGTCAAATCAGGGAAAAAAATACTAAATGGTTTGGAAGTGGCTCATCTGCTGCTAGAAGGGATCAAAGGACATAACCTTTTCTATTTAGGAAGAATCATCCATTGAGATGTTATATTAATTATAACTTTACTATTGATTTAAAAAACTATAAGTGCACCAAGGGTTTTTTGTTCACCTATAGTGGAAAAGTTTTTAGTTTGATGTCACAAATGTAATAGATTGTTACTTTTTTTACAATATAAGTTGAGTATATGGCTTCAATGAAATCAGGTAAGGATATTTAATGGTTGATGTGGTGTTTGATGTGATCATATCGAGTCAAGAGGGTAACTACTACAAAAATGGCCTATATTAGTGCTCAAAATGGGCTTTAACAGCACTAAAAAAGCGCTGTAAAGCTTTGCACTAATATAGAGGGGGTCCCTTTTATTAGTGCTAAAAAAAAGAACTGATAAAATACCCCTTTATCAGTGATTTTTTAACACTGATAAAATGGACCTTTAGCAGCACTTTTAAAAAGCGCTGGTAAAAGTAAAAAAAATAAAAAAAATAAAAAAGAATTTAATAATGCAGGGAGAGCTTTTAACAACGCTTGACCCACCCCCTTTATCAGCACTAGGAGGCCTCCCACATGCTTCCCTTCCCATTCATCCCCATAGGCACACACCCCTTTTCATCTACCTGAACTCGAACCCGCAACCTCCCCAATTTTGCGGTTTCACCTTTACCACTAAGCCATTTCTTTTTTTCTCTATTTAATGATATATATATATATTTATTTAAATATATATAGTTATATATATTTTTATATTGATATAGATTCATATTAATATAAATATATTTATTCATATATTAGTATATATATATTCTTTCGTATATTAATATAAATTTATATTTATTTATTTATATATATATATATTTAGTTATAAATTTTTATCCGTATATTTATTTGTATATTAATATATACTTATAAGATTAGTTTTAAATGCATTTATTAAATATGTTTTTTACGTGTGTTTATAATTAAATAAACAAATACATACTTACATATATACAACACACACACAATCAGACACACACACACACACACACACATACATATTTACAAATAAATAAATATATATATGTATTTGAAAATCCATAGAACGTTAAAATGATCATAACTTATAATCCGTAAGCCTATTTCAACTCCACAACCATTCAAATCTATGAAAATTAAACAATATTTGATATGATATGTGGTACAAGGCTAACGGACATCAGGATCACAAGTTATAATTGTTTGAATGTTAACAAATCAATGTATCCCGACTAAAAACACAGTTATGGAGGCCTTATGGGCATTTTTTGGCCCTTATAAATGTAAAAAAAAGCTTTTCTTGGCTCCCTAGTGCATAGAGTTCATCACAGGCTTCGATTTGATATATTGTAGAGCTCAAACAGACACCGGGATCAAAAGTTATGACCATTTGAAGTTTGAGTTACATTTTCAACTTATTTTAGATCTTTTATTAATTGCCATGATTTTTTGTGTCTTAAAATTGTTATTAAATGATTTTTAATTGATAATAATTAGAAAATTATTAATTAATAATATTTTTTAAAATATTTTAAATCTATTTTCACTAAATTTATTATATATTAAATTTAATATTCTATTTATACGTATCTAAAACATATTTAAAAAATATATATTATATTTAAATCAATATAAATATCCTTATATAACAATAATTTTGTCATCATTTTTTTTGAAACATAAAGTTTATCACCATTTTGAAAAAGCGCTAATAAATCCCCCATTTGTCAGCGCTATTAAAAAATGTACGGATAAAGGGGCCCCTTTATCAGCGCTTTTTTTAGCACTGATAAAAGTGTATCACCTCCCTTGCCCGTTTTTGTAGTAGTGGGTGTAGTGTTATTCTATAATAATTAGAGTTTGTTTCACTTGGTTCAGAATCTGGTTTTCGATGAACAAACAAACCATATTAACCTAAAATATCACTTTATACAGTCATTACTAGAGTCAAGGTTATATATTTATATAATATAACTAGATAATAAAATATATTTGTAATGTTTACAAATGTTTTATTTTATGAATGTATGAGTAAATACTATAACTGATTGGGACTTGGGTGAAAGGACAGAGAATAGAGTAAACTTATTGATTAATTTATTATAGAAGTGAAAGAATGTTCCTATGTGAGGGAGAGTTTCAAAAGTTTTCCAAAAGTATAACTCAAGTAGGAGATTGTTGCGATGTGAAGCATATTTTAGTTCACCAGATGTAGTTCAACTAGATATTGCAAGATAGATGATAATGTTTGGCATGGAGTTTAAGTAGTGATAATATATCTCTTCAGTGTTGGTAGGTAAATTAGATGATGATATTGTTTGATAGACATTTTTACTAGTGATTGTCAGGATAGAAGGTGAATAGAAGTTAATAATTCAATATTATCTTGGGGTTTTCAGCAAGATAAGTGGTTAGACATAGAGGGATTCTGTAGGCCAGCATTCACTATTCAAATTGGGTGTTCCTCTACAAATATAAGAGTTCAATGTGAATTGATTGATTGGTTGGATTCTCCAATAATAGGAAATTTGGTAAATAATTTATAGCTAATCAAATTAATAACAAATAGAAAGTACTTATTGAAGTTTTTATCTCTGTAATTATTATTTACTGACCAATTTTTTAATTGATGTGAAATCCTTATATCTTTTGATTGTAATATAAATAGTGATTGGGTTTCTCCCATGGATTCTTTACACATTATTTGAACCACGTAAATTCTCATGTCCCTTATTTTTATATTTTTTAATTTCATTTTTGTGAGTTTTATGTTTTCTTGAGTGTGTGGGACAGTCAACTTAGTGTGGCTCGTAAGGTGTGAGGATTCTAATATTTTGGTACACTAATCTATGGGATTCATTCTAAATGACCTAATTCTACTATGTGGCATCATCGAGATGATTTTAAATTGATCAAATGTGGTGCCTTACAACCACAAGAATAAACTATTTATTTATTTTTAAATCCATTGAGATTGATGTCCAATATTCAAAAGCTAAAAAAACAAAGCTAATTAATAAATTTTTATTAATAAGGTTCATTAAATTCAAAGTTATTATTTTATGGGAAATAAAGGATTAATATTCTTAGGTGGTAGTCATGAAAAATATAAAATAAAAAAGGTAAATTTCAATCCTTAAATTTAATAAAATTTATTTTTTTAATTAATAGTGAAATCCATAAATCAAAGGATGATGATGATTTTATCTTGGGATATGTATTAAATAATATATACTATAAAAATCCAGTAAAAAAAAATTTTTACTGGGAATATTGTATTAGTGAAAATAATATCAACAGGAGTGTGTTATTTACGTGAAAATGTTTGACATTATATAGACTACTATAGGAAAGTTTAGAATCATTTACAAGGTGGAAATTAAGAAGGTGGAAGGATCTTTTTTATTATTATAAAAAATTCAAGGATTATATATAGATTCCTTTGAATATGATGTTGTTAGATATATGATGAAGATAATTTTTCCTTGAATTTATGAAGATAGTTGATCTATTATATTCATAAAAACATTATATAACAAGAATTCATGACATATTATTTATTGAAAATACATTGTTTATTGAAAATTTATAGTGTTTTTTTGAAATTTATTACACAAAACCAATCTTTTTGGCATCATGTTTCTCATGATAGATAAAAAAAGAACAATTCATGAGTCATTGGGGGAGTTTTCACTTAAATAAAATGCATAATATAAAAATATAAATACTTATAGAGAAGAAGTCAATAATTGATTTTCAAATTCTTTTTAGTATATTGATGCAATTTTTCAGAGATATGATCAACCATATTATATAATTATTAAATATCGACTATTATCATTGTATTTTTATAAGAATTAATGTTATTGTGATAGAATAAAAATTGAATAAGTTATGAGAATAAATTGGTGGATATATTTTATTTGATGATAACATGCAAGAAGAGTATTTATTTATTTCAAAAATTATGATTAAAAAAAACAATCATATATGAAAGATGATAATAAATGTATAAAGAAATGTTATTTTCAAATTTTTTTTATTCTAAATAATAACACATATAATGTTGAGAAGAAATATATATTTTGAATTAAACTAGATATTCCCCTCTAACCATGGAATTAGGTGAAGAATATCTTTATCTAAATGGATTTAAAATATATCATGGGGTGATCTGATTTGTATCACATATACTATCGTAAAAAATATAAAATTCATATCAAAATGAATAAAAATATCATGATTTATCTAATTAGGGGGATGATTGTTATTTAATGGGGGGTTCATGATTAGATGTTTCATATGGTACTACAATTATATGTTTTTAATAAACATAGTTGACATAGTAACTAATTTTTTATATTTATTAAAAAGAGTTTTCTCAAGTAGGATTATATATGGTTAGTTGATATCTATTTGGTATAAATTAAATATATTATGTGAAAAATAAAAAATTATAATATAAGAATATTATTTCCTCATATTTATTTTCAACAAGAGAGAGAAATAAATAACATCTTTAAGAGTAAAAAGTAAGTTGTGAGATGAAAATATATTGATAAATTTCAAGGGTATAGAAAAGTATAGATAATTGAAAATAAATCCCAACATTGACTATGAAGAAACAATTTATTTATGTGGATATTTAAAAGACCATGAATTTATTGTGTGCTATTTTTTTAATATTATTTTAAATTTTATTTTTGGAAACTAAATCATAATATGACTGAATAAATATTTGCGAAAAATTCCACAAAACATTTAATCGTGAAAAAACATATTACATTTATACATATAACACATTTTGTGTGTGTGTTAAAATTTATAATAAATTACCTGATTAATGTTTCTAGAATCATGTTCAATTATTTGGAAGCAATTTTAATAATTAAGAAAATAGTTGATTGATTATATGTATCATAAAACATAATTTGAACACATAACATAAGTTGTTCATAACTTTCTAAAAATGAAAAAAAATATATTTTTTTATACTCTAGTTGAAAAAAATCGAGTTGAAGACCAATCGATGTAATATTGTTTTGTTGGAAGCATTAAGGAAGAATAAAATTTATTTTTTAACCATAAAACATGTACATGAAATTGAATAACATAAAATTAAATAGTAAAAAATAATCGAATAGAATCTTGTATGACATATAGTTATTGTTACAAAACATTTGTGAATAACACATGTTTTCATTGAATGTTTAAGGGTGACGAGTTCTTTAAGAATATATAACTAACAAGACATTTATAATTATAAAAAATCTATGTGAAACTTTATAAAACATATATTCTATGTTGAAAAGTTATAGGAAAAAGGTAAAACACAAAACTAGGGGACACACATTATATACTACTCAAAAAAAATTTATATAATAATTGATAAATTTCAGGCAATGATATTATTCCAAATAAATTGGAGTACACATAAATGTTTTTTGAGACAATTAACTATGATAGAACATTTGATATTATATATGAAGTATAAATACAATCTATAAAGAATTTAACGTATTAACAATAGAAATTAAAAAAATGTGTATAAAAAATTAGAGATTTAAACATTGGTGCATCACAGTCTCCTAAAATTATCACACCCATGAAATAAACATTAAAAAATAAACAAATATATAGAAATATGAACAAATTTTATTAATTGAAGTATCGGGAACCTTGATAAAATTTTGAGTGAATGAAGAATTATTGAGTTAAAAGGTAGTAGTAGGATGTGTAAAGGTTATATGACCATTGGATATGTGACTATTAGAAAAATAATTTTACAGTTATAATATTAATATGAACATTAGAATAATAAAATGATTACTCAGGTTAATGATGAATTAAACATCTAAATAATGTCCACCATTAATTAAAAATTGAAAAATAAGTGTCAAAATATATATAAATAATTAATCAATAAAAGTATTGTATTGAAAGTTAAAGTAAACATTTTTATTATATCATTTTAACCTTATTTAGTACAATAATAATATTTACACTTTAATTAAAAAATAAAATTTACTTATTTAGTGATTTATTTTGAATAAATGGATTTCATTTTTGAATCAGAACATTGAAATTTAGTAAAAGAGAAGTTTTAGTATTTTTCATGAATATTGAAATATGTAGGTGAATAGTAAACTAATGTAAAATTATCTTATTTTCTAATAGTATATATGAATAAATTTTTGAGGTTCAATAATTTGAATAACTATTTGAATAATTATTACTTTATTTTAATAATTCATTCTAAAATACATCTCCGATACAATTATTAATACCACCACATTCATACAAACATATTATCTTTTTCATTGTTAAAGACCTTCCAAAATCCATTCCCATGTTCTCAATTTATTTTTTAGAAGTTATGGTCCATACAAATGACTATTTTTAAAACCCATGTATCACATCAAAGGAAGACTTCCAATGGAAGTGCTAGATTATACCAAACTAACTCTTTTTAGTTTTATTCTTATTCTACCCACTCTAAATTTCATTATCCCATCATCATATAATGGAATAAGTATCATAAGTATACTTAAATATTATTATATTAATTAAATATCTATTATGATTCCCCCTATAATTAATTCTAAAATGAAAACACCACCCATATTATGTCTAGTTCACTTCCTCCATGGATGATATATTTTATTTTTCATCATTACCCGATAGATTGTTTTAAAATGATGATCATGTTTCATTATTGTATAAATTACAATATTAAGACATATTTAATATACTAAAATAATTAAAATATATAAATAAACTATCATGGTTGGTTGTACCATCTAAACTAACAAGTTACAAAACCATATTTAATTTAATACATAAACCTTACAAATGATAAAAACCATAAATTTATGGACCAACATGAATTCCATATCATGATTATATTTGAGTTTATTAACTCATGTGATATATAATTAATACCTATATACTATGATAATAAAACACAATAAACTATTAAACAAACATTCTAAAATAATTGTCATAAGAAATATTAAAATAATAATTTCATAATAAATTGATGTAAATTGACAATAATATGTTTCATAATCCTAAAGGGTGTTCTAGAATAATTTATTAATTAATATATGAAATTAAATTATTTATTAGTGTTTATTTATTTTTTAAAATTTCATAAAAAACTGATCACTCAATGGTAGGATTATAATAAATATGTCAGCGATAGAGTTTTTCCATACACTTTTTCATTTCTTGTTTTAAATTTTTTTAAAGTATGATAATAATATCAATAATAAAATAACTTAATTTTCATCATTATGAAATGATAAAATTGGAATAATGTTATTGATATTAAAAACATACCATAATAGTTAATTTAATCTCTTAAAAACATGTTTACCAGGATATATTTATTTAATTGAAAATAGTTTGGAATATCTATTGAACGTGGAACTTAAAAATCACTAGAATGAGATGAAGAACAATATCCCGAAACATTATGATCTTATAAATCCATGTAATAAAAATAATTTATCGATTCCATTATATTGAAGTAGATTTGGAATTATGGATCGAACAACCCTAAATAATAGGAATGGGCAACAAAAAACTAATAAATGAATAAAATGTTATAATAAATAGATTATATAATATTAATCAAACGTTAATAAGGCTATATTGTGTGTAATTATCCTATATAAATCAAATATTCATGAAGTTAGAATACACATGAAGCGATTTGAGACTTGAGATTAGGGGTGTTCTCTTCCTTGTCTCATTCCTTTAATATATTGTTTCACTATGGTCTGTCATCACTTATATGGATTATGTAAAAAATATTAAAATTATACATTAAAAATTTTCCATTTAATTTTGAGATATCACTTTTCCCCTTTCCACTCATAAGAATTCAAATTTCATACCTTATAATGTTTTTTAGGATTATTTATCACTCTTTTTTTCATTTAGTAATTTTCTCCATCATTGTTTGTCACTCTCTATAGTGTTATTTCAATCATTAAAATTTTATTCCATTTTGTTTTAAATGATTACTTACCCTTCTATTTTTTAGGATATTAATGAATTTATTTTTTTTCATTCTTTTTTTATTCAAGTCAAAACCTAAGAATTTTATAAGTGAATGTTTTATTATATTTATCTTGCTCAAAAATTTTCTTCTACTTTAACTCTATATTATATCCATGTTCCATAATTGTGAAATATTATTATTAAAAAAATATTTTAAAATCGTTTTTATCACCTTTTTAAAATGATTCTGGAAAGTAACTTATTTCTCTTTTTTTATGATAATACCATCAAACTAAATAAAAAGTATCTTTAAGAATTACATTCCATTTTCGTCAATATTCTTATCAATATTTATTTTAATAGTATTTGTTTATATTAAATTATTTAATAATAAGATATTTTTAAAATATAATTTTCTTATATTTATATCCTCCCTTAAAAATGATGTTTTCGAAATTTATTTCAATGTTTTGTATAAACTAAGAAATTGTTTTCTTAAATATTATACATTTTTTTATCATCATCTAAAATATTTCCATATATTCAATAATATTTTAGATTCTTCTCTTTTATAATTTCTTATGTTGTATTTCCTTAAATGGTATATTTTTCGCAAATGAATCCACTATAAAAATAATTATATGATCCTTTATCCACCTTATTAGGAATATGTGGTGTGGTAGAAATTAAATATTTGAAAAATGGATGACCCTTCACATTGTCTTCGCTATCAATTAACTATGAAAAACCATAACTTTCCTACTAATGCATTTCCTATAACAAACCTGAACCTAGACTCCCAAATTTGTTGCAAAAAACATAAAAATTACATCCTTGGAATGATGCCAATAAACGTGACACAATTATGTCCATTTATAAAATATAACATCAAATTAAAATATTGGATCACTTATATATCCAAGGAATTATTAAGTTTAGAGTTTTATAGAATTAGTAAAACCTATTACATAAGTAATACCCATTTATTCAAGTGAGTATCATTCAAAATATACCTAGATTTTCTTATTTGAAATTAATTCATCGTCATCATATATATGAAACCCTTATATACGTAATTAATTTTACATAATTCTTGATAACCAAGGGAAATTTAAGCATAATATGGATGAGCTCAAACACTCATTAAGAGTAAACATAAGTATTTATAATTGGATGTCATCAATCATCATAATATGAGAATAAGTGAAAAATGAAATAATCAAAGTATATGCACATAACATAAAACAACTCATACCCATAAAAATCTAGATCAAAATTTCTGAGACATGGAATAAAGATTGAAAAAGGAAATATCCACTGGAATAAATAATCTTGAGTCATGTGATATCAACCTTGATCAAAGAAACCAATACAAAATCATAGAAATCATAATAAGAATGTGTTCGTATCTTAGAACATCAACCATTAAACAAGTGATTACCTAACCAGATAATTCCCATTTCTCTTAGGAATAACGTATAACTAGTATACTTCATTGTCACATAGGACTAATATAACTCGATAATATATTTAGAGTAGCTCAAATCTAGTAAATTTTCCCTCATTACCCAATTCATTTCAGGGATATAACAGAACCACATGTCCATGGTTTATAACATAAACACTCATCCTTGGTTTATAACAGAACCAACCATTCTTGGATTATAATAAAACCACCTATATATAGTTTTTAATAGAACCAACTATCATTGTAAACAATTTACAAGAACCATGTAATGAATAAAGTACATAGAGATTTCATTTCATCAAAAGGGTCATAGGAACAACAATTGTTCCTTTTATAACATGATTAAACCGTTGAAAGAAATGGGTTCCATAAAAATATATTAGAATCAATTATAATCCATATAGTGAAATAATAATGAAGGTATCATCATAACATATCCTAAGTGGATCATAATTAAAATCAAGGGTTGTTTTCATTAATGAAAATAAATACCATGAAATGATATTTTAAAACTTTATTTTGGTTAATACACAATTCACTTTGAAAATAAAATTTAAAAATAAAAAGACACAAAATATTGTAAAAATAATTTTCTTTAAAAATAACCATGAATTATAATAAAGAATGTTTCAAGTAAAATAATGTTCATGAAAAAAATAAAATCCATTCAAGAAAAAATCATTAAAAATAAAAATTCATTTAAATCATTTGTAAAGTGAGTAAAAAGTGACCCACGAATAAAATGTAAAAAATTTTCCATTTAAATACTTTTAAAAGAAGGTAAATGATCATGTAAAACACCTTTAGTAAAAAAAGTATCTTCAGAAAAGAACTTGTTTGAAAACATTTTATAAAATATGGATATGGAAGAGAATGATTACTGGTTTAAAAATGATTCAAGAATGATATCACTTACAAATGAATTTCTTGATGTTTCATTAATCAATCAAGGAGAAAATGGAAATTTAAAATGAAAACCACATTCAAACCTAGAGTAAAATAAGGGAAATGTGATTTAAGAAAAAGGTTAAATATTATTTGTTCAAAATTATCTTTCAACATAAATAATCCCATAATGAAAGGAGAACCACTACAAAACAGGCTTTTAAGAACGTTGATCTTTATCAGGTCTAACAAAAATCATTGATAAAGGTTTCCTTATGAGTACTAATAAAGTATTGATAGAAGGTACCTTTTACTAGTGATAAAAATAACTTATAAACTGTACTCTTTATCTGTCCTTTTTAGCACTAATAAAGGGTAACCTTTATCAATGATTTTATCTAGCGCTGAAAAAAGGTACTCTTTAACAATTATTTTTTTAGCTATGATAAAGGGAACCATTTATTAGTGCTTTATTTTTAGTGCTGATAAAGGTTCCAAATAAAATAAAATAATTAAACAATTAAAAATTCAAATTGAGTAAATTAAAAAAATATTTAAAATTCTATAAATTAAATAATTATTGATAAAAATGAAAAAGTTTAATATAAACAAATGTGAATAATTAATATTAATTAATAGTATATACGAAATATATAGATATGTAAAATGAATAAAATAAAATAATTAAAAAATAAGAATTAAATATGAGTGAATTTACAAAAGCATTAAATATTTTATTTAAAAAATAATTATTAAAAAAAATGAATAAATTTAATATACAGGTTTATAGAATATAAATATTAATAAATATTATATATTAAATATATAATTAAAAATGAATAAATTGAAATAATTTATAATAATAATTAAAAATTATTAAATTGGAATAATTAAAAAAACTAAAAATGAATTAAATACAAAATTATTAAAAATTTTTTTAATAAAACAATTATAAATAAATATAATTTAGTTTAGTATATATATATATATTAGTTATAAATATTATTAAATAATATATAGAAAATATAAATATATAAAATTAATAAAATGTAATAATAAAAAACATTTTAATGTCTTATTAATCTTGAATGGTTTTTATACGAAGTTACTCATTAATACATTTAATATAGAAATATGTTCACATATATTTATATATATATATATTAATGTCTATAATATTTTCTAAAATATGATTTATATAGCACAAAATATTTATGCATATTATAAATAAGTCATTTATATCATGAAAAACAGTTTTTAATTAAAAATCAATATAAATTAAAAATACTAAAAAATTGCATTGAGTAATAGACAAAATTGATTGTTATTTAGTTTTTAAATTTAACATAAATAAAACACATGTTACATTAATTTCACATACAGTTACAAAATTAATGCATTTTTATATACAACACACACACACACACAAATATTTACATAATTGATGAAATCTTATATAGAAATAAATACAAAAAAAGTTTGTGTAATTTATTCAATTTTTAGTATTCATTTTAGAATTTCATTATAATATGATACATTTAATATATTATGTTTTAAATCAGTAAATTTTATTTTGATATTCTTAGTATTATTACAATTAGGTATTATTTATTAATTTTTAATATTTTTTATTTTTTATTATTTTGGAATATAATCATTGTCTATTATTTATTTATATATTTATTTATTTTCCATAATTTAGTATTTTTAATATGTAATCATCTTTACTTCAATATAAATCCATATTTTTTAATAATTTATATTTAATTAATAAAACATATCCATTTTTTTATATTTAAGTGTACTCATTTTTAATTATTCAATTTCACTCATTTTTAGATGCATGCATTTAAGATTATAAATTAATTAATAATTTTAAAAATATATTTGTAAAAAATATTTATAAATAAAAATATTTATAAATTTATATTTTTTATAATTATAAATTTATATATTTATAATTATAAATAAATAATAATTATTTTTTAAAAAATTATTTATATATTTATAAATAAATATTTATATTTATCTAAATAAAAAAATATAATAATTTTTTTAAATAATAAATATATTTACTATATATATATTTATATATATATTTATTTATTAACTATATATATATATATATATATATAATTATATAAATATATATAATGATATAAATATATAAATATTATTTCTAAATAAAATTATTTATATATTATTAAATAAATAATTATATATTTAAATAATTATAAAATTATTATATATATTTAAAAAAAATAAATATATTTACTATATTTATATTTTTATATATATAATTAATATAAAATTATATATAATTATATAAATATATATATATATATATAATGATATAAATTTATATATAATTATAAAAATATAATAAATATATTTAAATAATGAATATATTTTCAATATTTATATTTATCTCTATTTATTAAATATAAATATAAATATATAATTATATAAACATATATAATGTTATAAATATATTAATAACTATAAATAAATAGTTATTAATATACTTACAAATATGTTTATTTATAAATATATTTATAAATGTATAATTTCCTTATTTATAAAAATATATATTTATAATTATAAATATTTTTTTAAAATTAATTATATAATTATAAATAAAAAACTATATAATTAAATAATTTATAATTACATTAAATAAATATATATATTTATCTACAATTTTCTATTTATAATTATAATTTTAAATCCTTTATTAGTGCTAATGTTTTAGTTTTGATAACGATGTCTTTTACCAGCATTTCTTTAGCACAGATAAAGATATATTTTATCAGTGCTTATTAATTTAGTGCAAATAGAAGCTTTCATTATCTGTAATTTTTTGGAAGTGCAGATAATGGTCTCACCGATCAATTTAAAAGAATCTTTACTACCACTGATTCAATCATGATTCTCAAGCATTCATGGAACTCCTCTACCTCCAGTGCTCCTCCACTATGTTCTCTTGAAAAAATCAAGGATAAAATCCATGGAATGTTATTTTCTACTCCTCCTCGCTCGTTGATTTCTGGTTTGGGTTCCATCATCATCATCATCATCATTATTTAATAAAGTGAAAGGAAAACAAGTTGTCCATGGGAACTTAATCAAGGGGGACTAAAATAATGAAAGCCAAGGGAATCCCCCTAACAAACATCACCCCCATTGGGGTAAAGAGATCAAAAAAGAGAATAAATAGATGCTAGTAGAATGAGAAGCTGAAGAGGTAAGAAAATTCGCTACCTTATTTCCTTCCTAACATGGTTTACATTATTGCAGTGTTCTCAACAATGATAAACCCTACTTGTCTTCTCCCCTAACTCAAGTCACGATTGTTCTCTATCATTATTCATCATTGTTTGCATTCTTATTACCACCTTCACACATGGTTCTTTCTATTGTTATCAATATCCTTATCAATGTAAAAATCATCATCATCATCTTCCAATTTTTCATCATCCTCTACCACTGCTTCTATTTGATAATTCTCCATGGGGTTTAATCATAGTTTTGATTTTTTCAAAAATCCATGATCTGTTTTATTTGAGAATTATTTTTGGCTTTTGGTTTTCATGTATGGTTATTTGATTAATGAGTTTTATAAACAATGCTGATTTACTTATAAATTGGTGTCTAAGGTATGTTTAGTAGGTGTTATCTATGACTAAATGACTATTTAAATAGTGTTAGGACAAATATGGTATGTTTAATTTTCATGAATGATTAATTAACTGGTGTTATATTTGAGGAATTATTTTTTGATGAATGGTTGTCTTATAAATCTTATTACGATTATTCCTGAAATTTAAAGTATATTTAATTTACTTAATATTATTTTTACAACATGTAAGATAGGTTTAATTTATTAAATGGTTTTTTTGATGTTAAATGATTGTTGTTTTCTTGCATTATGAATGGGTGTTTTGATGGTATAATGGATTATGGAGTTTGAAAATGGATTATTGATAATATATATTTATACTACCAGCATGGGAATGTTTGATTCTATTGATTGTATAATTTTAATACTAGGTATGTTAGATTATAATTTAGTTTTAATAACACTAGAATAATATAAGATTTTTTAGAGTCATCCCCCATTTATTTTATATTCTATAGTTTAATATTTATATACAATTCATTTGGTAAATTTTCAACTTAACCCTCATTAGGTTCTATTAATATTTCATCCAAAAATACCATCACTTCCCTAATGTTATTTTCTATATCTTCTCTAGCTATAGAGTACACTAATATTGATCCTTATAAAAAGATATTATAAGGATAAGAAGATTTAAATTTATTTTAAATATAATTAGAAAAAAAACTTATCTCACTATTTAAACATGTTCATAGTATATATCACTTTTTATTTACTACAAGAAGAGAAATTTTCATTGTTTATATGATTTATGAAATCTTATGCTTCCTTTTGGATCTATATCACTATTGATATTGTTTTCAATACTAACATATTATTCCTAATGTTATTCTATAATTTATATTTATTTATGTATTTTGAAAATAATAATTAACAAATTATATAATTAAAAGAATGAAAATGTTAGTTTTAATTGTAGTCAACCATTTAAGATAAATGTTATGATTGTTTTGGAATTTTTTCGAAATGGATTATAATTGAGTATGTGTAAAGTGAAACCTTTCCTATAAATATTTTTTCTTTATTATATTTGTGAAAATATTTTCATTTATTTTCATTTATTTTTATTTATAAAGGTAAATTTGAATTTAATTTTTCAAAATAAAAAATATATTTATTACTTTAAATTTATTATATGTGATAATGAATCATAGCGGGATTACAAAAATATAAACAAGTTATGTATATGTAGAAAGCGTTGATGATTTTTTAGAATTATCATAACATAATTTTCAAAAAAATGACCAATTTTTTCAATCTTTAATGGAAATGTTTAAATACTTCAGAGTTCAAAATTAATGAAATGAAATGTCATTTAATTTTTTATGGTTTTAATATATGTTATATTCCTTGTATTTGGAATGTTTAAATTGAGAAGAATTCAGGATCAATTAATAGTGAAGATTATCAGGTTTAAAAGATTGATCAAATTGATTAATTTTTTTTGCATTAATGTAGTGGAAATTGAGAAGACACCAATAATTATAAAATTATATAGTGATACTAAAAAACCATTGTATCTTGGTTGTGGAAATTGTTTGGTTTCATTAATGAGTTTATAAATCAAAACCTAGGAAATTTATTTTATAAGGTATTAGAATGATTATTAAATAATATCTCATTCTCTTTCATGGGAAATACTAGGAGATTTCAAGGGAAGTATCATGATCTAATTTGAATATAGAAAACTAGGACCAATAGTTTTATCTGGTTCTAACTTTTGTAGTTCCACCTATTTCATCCGGACTGGAAACCACATATAGACCAAAGAGTGGTTTCCAATATGGGTTGCTCTAATATGTTGGACCAAACATATGAAAACTACATTCATTTATTAATCTAAAAATTATTTGGACCTTATAAAATATTTATGCCTGAGATTTTATAAATAAAATAATATATATAATTAAAGGAAACATGTTGAAACTTTAATTTCATGGAATAAAAAATTTTAAAATAAGAAAACATGTTTAACAAAATTTACACAACAAACCAGTCTTAAATATATATTGTGAAGAAAACTTATGAGGTGGTCTTCATCTCACCACACCCAATATAATGAAAAAACATTATTCAGTAGTGATTTATAAGAGGTATTATATGATCACCTTAGTAGTGATTAGATATGTGTTATAAAATCCAGTATATTCCCTTAAAACCTAGTGGTATAACCTATAAGAGTCATGATGGATTAGTTGATCATATAACTTACTTTGCCTTAATATTTGACTTGTGTGAGTGATGAAATAATTCATATGAACTATGAGATTATCTTATGAGCGATTCTTGAGAAAGATGATCAATTCCTAAGATCGCCGATCTTTGAGTACCATATATTAGAATATGATGGGTATTATGTGAGGAAGAGGTATGGTATTTTGTAATGTGAGTTACTATGGAGTTATTAGTGATTCTCCAAGGGATATGGCGAGGGTGATGTGAAATTTGTGTTGTTGTCTGTTCTTATTTATGGTTCTTAATAAGTTAGGTTTAACTAATATATTATGGCACCCATTGTGTGGTTATTTCCTAAAGGAAAAAATTATGTTAAGACTTCCCCATATATAAAATTCACTTCCTAAAAAATGTCTATGTTATACCCATTTCACGATTTAGATGAAATAAGTACATGTGATGGTTATCCCGGAGGGATAGTATTGGATTCTAGGGGCTTGAGGAAAAATCTCATGGTACCAATGATGTGGCTATTTCTAGAGGGAGATAAATAATTTTTAATCCTAGCATTATTCAGCTGTTGACCTCTTATTAGTGAAATGATTTGAAATATAGGGAGAGAACATGGTGTAAACCTCTGTTTTGATTAGTGTAATTCATTAGTATGAAATGAAGTAGTTATATTTGATTATCATGTTTTCTGGGTTAGTATACAATGAATTTATTACATGTGTATTTTTAGTGTTACTACTTTGAACATATATTCAAATATTTGAATTTTTGTATATTTTAGTGGCCTGGTCAGTATTTAATTGGTTGTTTTTATACTCACACCCTACACATGAACCTTCGTAGACATATAGTTGTTATATTTTAGATAAATGTGATGTAAAAGGACTAGTAACATATATTATAATCATTTTAGATTAACGAGGATGAGTTGATGTTCTCATGGTAGTGTGAGAAAACTTTTAGCATTTTGAGATGATATATGAACTTTAAAATAAAGATGTGGTAATTTAAAAAGTTCAACTATCATCCTCCCCAACATTATCTCCAAAACAATTATTATTTCATTTTCTTCTTGAGACACATCCCTTATCTCTATTATGTTTCATGAACTACTCTGAGAATTATTCATCTAAAATGATCACCAATACTTGGTATGGGATGACTACTTCTTAGAGTAGTCCAAACAATATAAGTGCATGTCTAGATGATATGGAGGACGAGTCTCAAGCCAAAAAAACAATTAATAACTATTTAAGAGATGAAGTTGAGGAGTATAATGATTGTCTATAACATTTACCATTTGATGAATTCAAAGGATAACACCTAATATATTAGAACAATTATTTTCTTAAATTAAATCACCCATTTCCTTTTAAATGAATGCATGATAATCATTTGACTAAAGAATATTAAGATGGAGTTAAAGAGTTCATAATGTTTTCTATAGAGAATGAATACAAACCTTCTAAAATATTTTTTCTTTGTTTATATTGTTTTTATCCATGAAAAATTAAATGTTCTACTACTTTGGTTGAAAATGTATTCTAAAAATTATGATGTTACCAATATTAAGGAAGAATAAACTGTTGATTCTGAAATTATAGAGTTATTTTGAGATCAAGAACTTGTTTATAAAAAAAATAATGATGAAGTATCATAGTGTTGAATAAAATTATCAATGTAATAAGTAGAGGTATAAATTTTGAGGTCAGTTGGAATCAATGAATCTAACTTTCTGACACTAACAAGTCAATGTTCATTAGATATGTTGGGGTCACAAAGAGGATGAATGTGCTTATTGATATTGATTTGTGTCTCTAAATTCATCCTGTAATGAATGAATCCCTTTGTAAAGTTATAATGGTAATGTTACATTATACTTTCTATATTTTACTGAAAAATTATATATTGAAACATTGATTTAATTTTCATTATTTCTTTGTGTAGTTCATTTAATTTAAAAGATTTTCATAATAAAGTTGTCTTAATATCCCCTGGAAAAACCCATAGAGTCTTCCAGTATCTTCTTACCATGTTAATATTTGGGATGTTGAGGGGAATGTAATGCCCCCCACACCAGTTAGTTATGATCATATTAAAAAGAAAAAAACATGGATCGTGATGAGAAATCATTTCAGGTGAATTTCTATTGATAATATATCACTTGACATTACTTATTTTATCTAATTAGATTAAAAAATTTTAATTTATTAAACAGAAAAAGAGTGCTAAAAATAAATAATGCACATCAAAACCGCTATACCCCAATCACAAAGTAAGGATGGGGTAAGCTTCACTAGAGAATAAATGTGTATATATTTTAAATCAATAATACAATTTTTATGTGATATGAAAAAACATATGTTCCTTTATTTATTTTATGATTGATAAATAAAAATCCATGTCACTTCCATCTGAGGTCATGTGCTATGGAATGAGGATCATGCAACTAATGAGGGTAAACTAATTGATAAAAACCTAAAATTAGTATAGGAAATATGTGTAAGTTTGAAATAATAGGAATTTATTATGATTTATAATATTATTATATAAAAATATGTATTTATGTTCATATTTTTTTATATATTTCATACATAAGAATAATAAGTGACTGTACTAGAAGAAAACCTACTTTTATTATCTTTGAAGTAGCTGAAACAATATAGGCGCATTTGAGGATTAATTTTTTGAGTGTCTCCTTGAAAAAATTTTGAGAAGATAAAACCAGATAAAGATACATATAATATGTTGAATTTATTTTAGAGAAAAAATATATGATTTTAAGGATATTATTGTCTGGTTTGGTTTGAAAGACCAATATATGAGAAATAATCAAATCAAACTTGCAGTGGAACAAAGATCCCCACATGAACCAAATAAACTAGCTTTCTTTGAGGATAGTCATTCCCCTTAACCACATACCTTACCTGAGGTTATCAATTTTTACATTACTCATTCTCTTAAATGTGAATCAAACAACTTCTTATAACGTTGTATTACTAAAATTATTCAGGGTATATTTATATGTGATTTCTATCTGTCAACACCCACACACTACCTTGTTGTGAGGTGTACAATGTATAATTTTCTAGAAGTTAAGATAAATCATAAATAACTCCAAAAAAATCACATTACATTGGGGATTGAGGTAGCTCTTTAGCCAACTACCGAGTTTCCTGTTATACTTGGTGATTTGGATATTACAATGGTCAATGATACTATAGCATCTTTCATAGCATGAATGTATAATATTATAAAAATACAACAGGTATGTATTTACAAAAATCATATGAAGAACATATAGTAGTTGATAAAAAAGGTCTGAATTGAGGTTTGATTTTATAGATAGATAAAGAGACAGAAAAATATAAGGCCAGATCAATAAAATCTAGTGTATCGACCATGAAATTTAAAAGAACTTCCAGTAGTACCTTCTCCCCACTAGTTTTAGAGAAACACAATTATTATCCTTGCAACTTCACATAGAGACCAAATTTAAAGATTAAAATATTCCATATATTTTATATGAAAAAGAAATATATGGAACTTTCAAAACAGACATAGCTTTTCTTGAGAGTATAAATGAGATGTTCAAGCATGAATGGATGGGAGTATCAGCTGTGAATACATACATAAGGTACAATTTCATAATACGTTTATCTAAATAGTGAGATAATATGTTTATAAAAGTTAATATCTATTCAAATTTTCTACAGACCTTTATATTACTACTATATAAAGGGAACCCCATGGGAAGTATGAGTTAGATTCCTTAATCCCTATACCATTCCTATAGATAAATATTCTTTGTATAAGAAAGAAATTGAGAAGAAGATTGATGAGATACTCAAAGCAGTTGAGTATGAAATAAGATATGACATATTCTTTTTGATTCCTACAATACAATAATAAAACTCTATAATATAATCACATAAAATGTTTTTTTGTATTACATTTTTTTGTTTTTTATGAAGCACTGGATGTTGATCACAATGAGTATAGATACCCAAAAATATTTATTTTTTGATCCAATACACAAATACCTAACAAACTGACAACACAAGATGTGTATTGTGAATTTATTGTACACTAAAATCAATATTTTATTGATTAAAATAAAATTATATGTTTCATTATGTTTTTAACTATAATTTTGTTATGATAGGGTGTTCAATAAATATAAGCTAAATCATGGCATGAATTCTATTCTAGAACATAAAAATCCTATAGATTTCAAAAAACGGAAACATATTAAGGTATATATATATAAATATTTAAGTATCAAAACATATTTCAAAAATAATTTACTTATTTTTTTCAAAGCTTATATAGTTCCTGAAATAGGATAATGACAACTATTTTGGATATTATGTTTGCAAATTTTCGACGGATATCATAAACCATAAAAGATTAGCATCCTGGAATAGGTAATTTATAAAGGTAATTACAATTTCATTAAAAATATTTCTTAATCATTTATTTTTCTATATTTTATCAGTACTACCAATATTAACAACAACCTTCATACTCAAAAGAAGAAGTAAATTTGATAAGTGATGATTGGGCAACCTACATGGTGTCAGGATGTTTTATAACAATATATTTAGGTGATTATATTCTATATTTGTGATCTAGTATGAGCTATAACCTTAGAAATATATTTTGGTTGTGAAGAATTATTTTTAGAATTTTTATATATTATTTTTGAAGTATTTATCAAGGAGAATTACAATGGTGGAAATAAATTTGTTTATAATTACTGACCAAAAAATAATAAAAGTGTTGGTAAATAGAGGTGGCATACGAAGAGTTATAGGAGGAGGTGGAGGTAGAGGTGGATGCATAGGTGGAGTCGAACATTGAGGAGGAGGAAGAGGTATAGAATGAGACCGAGATAGAGGAAGAGACTAAGCACTGACTTTCAAACTATAAAATTATTGGGCAATGAAGTAGAATGAGTATCATACCAAGGTTGTGTTTGATAATTTTTTTTAAAAGTGGGAAAAAATCATTGAGATAAGATCCATTTTGAAAGTGTTTCAAGTTTATTATTGAATTTTTTTTCATCACTTGTTTAAGTGATTTTTTATAGGGATTTAAGTGTAAGAATATTTTAAAAAAATTAAACAGACACCACAAATTTTTCCAAACTGATTATAATAGGCTACAATTTCTATTATCACATTCTATATACTATCAAATATTACCAATGTGTGAAAATAACTCATTACTAAGAACAAAATAATCAAAAAAATAGACTTAGTTTCTTTCCCATTGATTCTCTACCGCATAAAGAAAGGTTCTTAGTAGTGGATCCAATAGTCAACTGATAGTCATAGAAAACCAAAATAATCATCAAACGATTATATAATCCATATAAAATGTTTGAATAAATATGTGTGTAACCAACCAATAAATACAATAGGTGTTTGAGAGAACTATTGTAGGATAACCAACATTGATATATTATGGTCATTGAGTAGAGATGTTGTCAAATAATTCAATGAATTAAATGAAAATAAAGAACTTTTTGAAGAAATCCTAAAAAATGAACAACTAGGTTCAAATGAAATCGTGAAGAACCAAAAATCTAAAAAAAATACCCCTTTGAATAAAAGATAGTATCTTGATCTAGAACCTATAAAAATACCAAATTTCATCGATTAAGTCATGAATTTTGGGAAAAGAAGAATACTGTGATTTTACATTGGTGGGTTGTGGAATTATTTAGGCTACTCAATCATCAATTAGATGCCTAATATAAAATCAAAAATGATTGGGAAATTCATACAAGTAACATTAATTATGAATGCGCACACTCATCATGTGAAATGTTCCATATTTAAAATATCATTAATAAAAAAACACATCATTATTCTCAATAAAAAATACACAATAATAGGGATATTCCCATTTTGATTAATAAATAATGATGATGTTATGTTAGAGTTTATCGTCACCCAGAATATTGAAAAGGATATAATAATTTATAGCCCAATCTAGGAATAATTAATGAATTCACTATATTTTAGTTTCATTTGGATGCTATAATGGGCCATAATGATGTTTAATACTTTTAAAAAGGGGTAAAAATTTTATAATGGAATTTACCATCTTCAAAAAATACAAAATGGGTCACTATGAAGTATTTAAATAAAATAAAGTAAATGGTTTTTCATGGGATTTTTACTCTCTATAACAGTGAAATGGAAATATAAAATTTATTATGTTCTATAAATACTCATATATTAGTATTTATTTTAGTTCAATCAATAAATTCGAATAAATTTACAGTAATATTTCATGTTTTATAGGATTAAATAAATTCTTCAATAAGGATGATTCACTCTTATACTATGATCATGCACTAAATAAGGATGATTCACTCATGATGATGAAAATTACTTTTTAATATCTAATTAATTCAATATTTTGTGTTATAAAACTATAATATTGTTAGATGAACCCGAGTGTTGAATGAACTGTAGGATATAAAGACATGGTGGAATCAACTGTACCTCAATGAAATTAACGGTAAACCTTGTACAACTTAAATTATGTGGTCTTAGTTTAAAATAGTCATTCTATTAATGTATTGTTTTGTATTTATGTTTAATTTATTTAATTATAGTATTAATAACATAATAATTGTTTTATTATATAGGTGGAATCTTTTTCTCTAGTTAGGGTGGATTGTTTGAAGCTTCTCATGCCACTAAAACAAATTCGTTGTTTAACGATAGTTTTATAATGGCTTTTTACTCAACCAAAACTAAAAAAATAACTTATTTCATGGCGTTTTTCATAAAATTCTACAAAATTTTATGTTTTTAATAAAAAAAACTTTCCTCCATAGACTCTTCTCCCTCCCCCCGAGATCTCCCTTACCCCGGAACCTAAACCCTAGTATGTGGTCCCTTAGATCATGTTCCCCTCAAACTCTACCACACCACACCTTATCCCACAAGCCCCCATTCCCCATTGAGCTTGAATCCTAGCACCACCCCCTCTCTAGTACTCATGAGGCCTCTACCACAACCCTACTGTGAACCCTATAACCACCCCCTTACCGGTGCTCCGTAGCCCTTCGACATGTCCTGTTATTCTCTCCCTAACCTCCCCTTCCCTATAGACCCTGAACCCAAGAATCACAATGCTTCCCCCCCCACCAGTGTTCAAGAATATCCCTAGGACTTCAATATTGTGCCTCCCAGAGCTTTTTTCGGCACTACAGTCATAGCCCCATGCCCTGTGAGCCATACCAGAATCGCATTCATAGCCCCGTACCCCCTGAGCCACAAGCCGAAACTATTTTCACAACCTTGTGCTTCTTGATCCCTTTTCAGCACTATGGTCATATCTCCCCACCCTTGTCATCACTCGAGTCGTCATCCTCGCTTGAGTGATCTCCCTTTCATTGTCATCACTCAATCCCACACTCGAGGTGAGGTAATATAGGTTTGATTTTAATCTTTATTTATATTCTAACATTGTGTCATTAGATTTTTAGATTTGGTTATTGTTTCGGAGTATGGTTGAAAAATAAGAAGTAGAGGAAGAACACTTAATAGTGGTAGGAATTCTTAGATATTGGTTATTTTACAGTTTTAATTATAGATAAATAATTAATATAAAGTTGGATTTTTTGTAAAATTATTTCAACAAAAAATATATTTTTTTCAAAGTGGAAATCATGGTGATTGATTTTTTTAGTATTACCATTAGAGGCCACTTGAGTATTTAGTGATCATGTTCATGATGTTTTTTTAATGATAACCATATCGTAATTATGTTTAGATATAGATTTTAAAATTATGGAAATGAATTGATTTCAAAAGAGATAATATTTTAAAAGTCATAGTTTTAAATTTTTATCACTTTAACTAATAAATCCAAAGGATTGTGGGTGTGACCCCACCATGGTACGATTTATTTTTAAAAATATATAATAGAATTTTATATTAAAATTTATAGTAAAATTTCATCAAGTATAATGACTTTAACCTATACATGATCTACATATTTACAGAAAATGATGTGCTGACAAGTGGTGTTTAATGGTTTAATTTTTTTGAATAAATTCATTAGAATATTAAAGGTGAAATATTATACGATTTCAATGATTTTGAAGTACATAAAATATTAGGAAATATAATTACTAATAATAATGAGTTTTTGTTATATAATTATTATTATATTGAAATTTTTTAAATATACAGTGTTGATCATGATAAGTTATGACTAAAGAGAAAAACACCAACATTTTCATGGTGTTTTAAACATCTTTCTTATACTCATTCGGAGTAAGTTTCATGTTATATTTTTATATAATCTAATTTTTTACGTAGTTCATATACAAAAATAAGTATTTTGTGACCCTTGGTTTTTAGTGAGCCTTAACTAAACATTTTTATTTAATTTAATGTATAGTTACTTTGTCACAAAAAAAATCATCAGTGTACGATCATTGGATAGATCCCTTTGTAGTGAACCAAGTAAAATCAATATGTGATTGCATTTTTTTTTAATTTCAAATCATTATTGTGTAATAAGATATTATTTATTTAGTATGGTCTAACAAGAATAATAATAATATACTTTTAATGAAAACAAGTTAATACACTAATTCACACACTTTATAGAATTTCTTTGGTGATTTAGGTTATAAAAAAAATGTGGATAGTGATAAATTATTACTGGTTCCACTGATGTATGATACCCTAGGGGTTTGAATTGATTCTTATAAAAAAAATTTCCCACTTTCAATGATCTTATTCCACGATTAGTCAAAATACACCTCTAGTCCTAACCAAATGTGAAATTAATATATAATGATATATAAATAAATTTACTAGGTTCAATCTCACTAGGATACATATAAGTAGAATACACATGATGATATTTTTTTGAACTAAAATTCAAAATATCTTATTGTACAATGTTTTCATCAAACTAATTATCCCCTTTTGATCACAACCACTCACATGAAGGAAAGACCACTATTCTCTCAATCAAGATGGTGAGCTTTTTATGTTTTAGTTGATTTTAAAACATAATAAAGAACTGTGTTTATTATTCCAGTTTATGTACATAGTTAGAAAATTTATTCTAGTACAATTATTATAATATTAAATAAAATAGAAGAATGTTAGAATGGATAAATTGATTTAATTTTTAATTTATTTTATATTGTCCCTGTTATTTGATTACTAGCCATGAGGGAATGTTGAAATAAATAATATCATTTTTCGATTTTTAATCAAGAAATTAATTGAGAATGATGGTTTGAAACAAAAATATATTTTTGGAATATTTTTAATACGTGAAAATCTTCACATGTTTTGTTCAGGAATTAATAGCATTACAATAAAATGAAATTATTAAGGAAAATTGTTTAATTGTTTTTTATTGCTGGTTACGAGTTTTTACTAATGTTTATGTGATCAAATTTGAGGAACCATATTTTATTGATAATGGTGTATTTAAATTAAATAATATCATTGGATTGTTTTTAAAATTCTATCTCTATTTAATAAATTTTTTAAAAAATCCATAATCATGGATTTTCAATAATATATTTTAGGTATTTAAACATGATGAAATATTTAATGAGTTCTCATTTAATGGTCTATGAGAGAAATAATTTCTAAAAGGAATCCTTTGATTGATTTGAAATACAAATTTTTATAGTTTTTAATATATTTTTATAATGATTTAATTTTTTCATACATGTTTTAATGAGATGTTATAAATCATACTCTCCTAAATGTTTTACTAGTGTTACCTTTGATTGATTTGAAATATTCTTTTTTTTATGTTTTTTTGTATTATGAGTCTATGGTTAGGAAAATTTAGATCAAGGAGTTATTTTATTCATAAATTATTTTTCTAAGGTATGGTTTACCAAAAAACTAACCCAATATAAAATTAAAATTTCGGTTATTATTGTTGTTTGAGCACCAATTACCATATTTCTCAATTATGGGAAACTAATCACTAGCCAACAGCCATTTATATTTTTATTGATTATCTATTCATTCAAAGAATTTAAATTTTAATTAAAGCATGAATCTATTTAATTTCAACTAATGCCACTTTACTATATTTTACCATTATAACTTTTCCTACATAGTAATACTTATGCGTTTTAATTTTAAAAAATAATTTATAGGGACATTGTGATATATATTGATAAAAGCAAGATCACATTAAAAAGGAACACACCTCATTATGCTAAGGGTTTGAAGTATTTTTTAGTTTTTTCAATTTCCAATCGATCCATTGATGGGAGAATAAGATTTCCATGTACTAAATTTAAATATAGAAGATGGTTGAAGAGAGATGAAGTTTATGAACAGTTTACATTGAACTGATAACCTGCTCAATATTTGTGTGGTATTTGGCATGGATGATAGAACATTACATAAAGTTTTAGCACTGATATCAATCAACATAATGAGCTCCCAACTTCATCGAAAATGGAAAATGAAATGAGAAAAATTATAAATGATGCATTCATCATTGTAAGAATCCAACATCAACATCAAAACTTATCAAAACAACTAGTTGAGGGTGATATAAATAGAAACTTGAAAAGTGATTTTTTTGAGAATATAGGACAAACAAATCAAAATTGTAACATATAATTGGATCCTCCTCTAGATTCTTTGGAGACTAGTGTAAGAGAAAACATCACTGAGTATACAAATGTTTTTCATTGTTTAGTTGATGACGAAAATCAATGTTTCACAGTGGATGTTTTAAAAAAAATTTACTTTCTGCTAAAGTTGTACCACATCAAATGCCTATGCAGAATTATAAATAAGGTAAATTACATGATATTTGAATTGTCACATCATTAATTTCCTAAAGAAAAGTTCCATGAGTCTTTTTATGACATGGAAAAAGTTTTTAAAAAACATGGTTTGAATTATACAAAAATTCATGCATGTCAAAATGATTATTTTCTTTATTGGGGAGAGGATTCACGCAGACAGGATTGAAAAAATATTCTTCTTATAAATGGAAATAAATGGGTGATTTTGGAAGTCTGAATCAACATACTTCCATGATGAAGAATAAAATGAACACATCTACAATGGTTTTTATTTAATTTCCTTTTAATCCTTGATTGAAATGATTATTCATGTCATTGAAAACCGTCGATCACATAACGTGGAATTATATAGACAACAATAATGATGAGTTAATGTGACTTCGAAGAGAATCAAAATTGTGTAGGAAAATTGATTCATTACATCCATATCTCTCATATTATCCTAGGAATGTTCAATTGGGATTAGTTGTCGATGGATTCAACCCATTTGGGGCATTGAGCACCAGTAATATCATTTGGTTGATTGTTTTGATTCCTTAAAATCTGCCTTTGTGGATGTGTATGAAACAATAGTATTTTATAATTTCAATGATTATTCCTAGAATAAAATTACTAGAAATGATATTGATATGTATTTTCAGCCTATAATTGAAGAATTTCAGTAGTTATGGAGCAATGGTGTTGAGACATATAAAGCATCTTCTAAAAATGTTCAAATTAAGAGCTTCTCTAATGTGAACCATTAGTGACTTTAATGGACATGGTAATTTAGCTAGTTGGAACACTTTTATTGGTTTAGATTGTTATTATCATAAGATTTATTTTGAGTTTGAATGACTAATTCATAGTAAAAAATTGTTCTTGTTGTTTCATCAAATATTTTTCAATACAACTCATAGATTTTGGTTGAACAAGCCAAAATTCAATGGTTCTATTGATCATAAACCATATCCAACGTTTTTGACAGGTTATGAAATATTAAAAAAACATGAAAATTTTGAAACTTAATTTGGAAAGGATCATCATTTGAATGATTGTGCGAAATTAGTTTGAAGTGCACCGTCAATGAAATCGAAACTCAAAAATAAAAGAAAAAATATATTCTTCAGAGTTCCGTATTGGAACTTTAATTTTTTTGGAATAATCTTGATGTTGTGAATATTGAGAGGAATATTTGTGAAAAGTTAATCTTTAAATTTCTTAATGATCATAGAAAATAAAAGGACCATATCAGTGCTTAGAAAGACTTAAAAATAAATAACAAAAAGCATGATCTATGGCCAGATGAGAATAAAAAGTATTCTCCAAATTTTTTTACAATGAAAAATTGGGATAAAGATACATTCTTTCAAAATTTAAAACATGTGAAGGTATATTATGGTTATTTAAGTAACAACTCTACGTGTATTGACTTAAAGCATCATTGGTTACATGGATATAAATTTCTTACTTCACATATTTTTCTACAACTGTTACTACTATTGGAATTATGTACATTATTACCTGAAAAGATTAATGTTGTTGTACTCCAATTTTTCACATTCCTCAAAAAACTATTTTAGAAAACTCTAAAACCATTTGAGCTTGAAAACATTTAGGAGAGATTTGTATTGACACTTTGTGCAATGGAGAAAATCTTTTTTCTATTGTTTTTTACTTTCATAATGCATTTAACTGTGAATTTGATCAATGAAGCTAAATTAGAAGGCCCCATACATTCTCAATGGATGTATCTAATTGAGAGGTACTTTATTTTTATTTTATTCATTTAAGTAAAAAATTCATTGGAATTCATTAAATACCCAATTATATAATTTTATTTAACTAATATATTGTGTATTTGAAATCATACATGAAAAATATCACTCAACCTAAAGGATCTCTTTATAAAGTCTATTTGGAAGAGGACTGTCTTAAATATTGTTCTAGGTAATTTGATGATATTGAGATAAGAATCAATTGACTTGGACAAGTTGTATACACATCGACTCAATCTCAACCATATGGGAAATTAATAATATTTCATGTTATTGGATGATCTGTTGGGTGGAGCTCAAATAATTCACGGACAGAAATAGAATTACTACATGATCATAGACATATGATGCTGAATAGGTAGGTTGTACATCCATTTATTAAATATTTGAGGATATGTACAAAAAAATTAATGAGTGTCTAAACACAAAATGATAACGATATTAGAAAATATCTTAATAAAGATCTTGTAAAATGGTTTTCATGAAGATTAATTTCTTAAATATTGAAATTAATATAGATATTAGGTTGACATATCTTTTTTCTATATCTAATAATGTATATTCTTTTTTAGATCATGAATACTAATACTTGAGCTATGTTTTTAGAAGATTTGAATTTTCTTACTCAAGGTATTTTAAAATAGGATAAAATGTTATATTCATACAATGTGAATAGATTTAAATTTCATATAGTCGATTGAGAAGAGGGTTTGAAAACCTAGAATAATGGTATATTTACATTTTCTGAAATGGGATACTATGGAATGTTGATTAATTTTGTTGAATTAAACTTCCATTGAAATTTTCTAGTTATTTTATTCATATCCAATTGAGTCGATATTATCAGGCGTGTTAAAAGGGATTCATTACAATTTACCTCTGTGAAATTATCTGTCTTGATGGATGTCAGTGACTGTGAATTACATAATCTGTATATCTTATCATCATAAGAAAAAAATAGTATATTATGTGAAATATGTTGTTGATGAATGGTGGAGTGTATTTGATCATGTAAAACAAAGAGAGTTTTATTATATGGGTTATGAAGTGAAATATTTGACCTCTAAAATTGAATCCCATCAATAAAATTTATTTGTCCATCAAGATATTGAAAATATTAGTCTTTTAGGGGTGGATGAAGTAGATGATGTAATTATGGAGAAGGAAAATTTCATGATTGAAATAGAAAATGATTTAATATACAGGTATCCATTATTTTATCAACCACTTATGTTATTTGTAAGGTCATTCATTATCATAACCATGTATATATAGTTTTTTGGTACTGTTCATCTATTATCATTTCTAATTTTTTTCTGCATATTATTTTTGAATTATATATTATGATATTAATTTTATTTGATTAAATGATAGAAATGAAAAAGAGGAAGCATTATACTGAGGCATGTAAACTCTCAATCCATGTTACCTTGACCATAATGACTGATGATGATCCCTCAGTCTCACTCCCTAAAGCTTTTAAGACACCCTATGCTTACCTCCAGACACCATCTCTCACACCCTCCGTCAGAATCCCGTCAAAAGCTCAACCAACACCTCCCCATTTAGTAGCCTCATCAATGAGGGATAGGGTCTCCACTCATGGTTCTTCACAATGATATTGGAGGGTGATATTTATAGGTACACATTTTAATGTGAATAATGTTATTGAACTTTGTAAAACTACTAACAATTTTTTCTATAAAAGATTGAAACAATGCTACTACGAAGAGAAATATGAAAATTTAAAATTTCTAGAATATAAATGAACTAAATATAGTTGTCCTATTTGACTTCTATAGGGTTCATATAGATGGATTTATTGGATTCATTGGCCAGATTCTAGGATATATGGCAGCGAATTCGGTTACCCTTCTTATTACATATGCTGATTGGAGTTATATGCCTTCATCTTGAAAAAATGATGTTTTGATTCATAGATAAAAGTAATTTTAATAAATTATGATGTAATTGAATGTCATTATGTTATTAAATTCGAATATTTTCAAAATTAACCTCTTTGTATAGATTTTTTTCCACTTTCTCATTACTGCTCTTATAGCACGAAAGTGGAAATTGGAAAATTTGGGTAAGAAATGGAAGGATTTTAAATGAAGACTGTTGAAGAAATTCAATAATACTTTATTGAGCACCTAGAAACAATATGTTAAGATACCCAATGGGTTATATAGAGAGTAATGGTTTTTTTTGATATTCATCATCATAAGAAGCAGATGGTATTTAAATATACATTATTATATTAATCTCATTTTAAATTTATACATTGATATGAGAATGAGATGACACTACATAAATTAATTTTTAATTACTTTTTATTTATTTCAGGTTTTTTCAAGGAATAATAAATCATGTTGAGCTAATAAAATCATCCCTCACACTACCAGGTCAAAGGGTTTTTCCAAAAAAATGATCGACTTTGGTAATATTTTTAGTGGTTTAAATATATATATATATGAAAATATAATCTATTCCATATATTAAATTGTTAATTTATCTTTGTTTAATACAGTCATATAATTTAGGGAACCAAGTATCTTGAACAGAACAGTGGTTGGATGTTCATAAAAGATATGATGGGAGTTATGTTAATGATCCTACCAAAGAAGTTGGGTAATGAATTCATTTTTCATTATAATAACTTATTATTAGTAGTCATTGTGTTAATATATATTAGTTCAAATTTGACTGAAAATTGATTTATAGGTAAAATATAAATAACCTTGGAATAATAATCATGTACAATACTTCTCAGTCTCTCTGAATGACCTAGCTAGTAATGTCCATAGGAAAGAGATTCATGGTCAGGTGTAGAGGATGGGTTTGAGACTGTTACCATCTAAGGTATTTAGCATAAAATTTTGGATTTCGGGTGAATTTACTCTAATTTTAGTCATTTCATACAATGAGATACTCAAATTGAATTTTTATATGAAAATCACAATCTAGGAATAGGGGATTATATATCTACTTTATAGAAAGAATTGGTTGATTTCTATCGAAATACAACTAGTGTTGTCTCTAGTGATATGGAATTGATGACTGGATGTGAGCATGTGAATCAAACAACTTCAAAATTAATTAGTTTAAAAAAATTATTGGTCTTAAGTTTAAATATAAATATACAACATTTATTATTTCTCTATATAATTATCTTGCATGTGCCGATAGTAGGAAGTAGATACAGAGATAGAGAGGGTGATGAGAAGAGTTCATAATGTGGTAGTGATTAGTGGTCTCTTAGATCTCTTAGAACAACATGGAAAGGGGGGGTTTCATGTATCATTTGTGGCATAGAGTATTCACATGAAATTTTTATGGTTTTCCATGTTTGAAGAGGCTGAAACTATATAGATCATGTATTTTGGTATAACTATATGGTGTAATGTTATGGTTCATGTAAATTAATATACGTGTTTATATATGATTAATTTCATTCATTCATGTTTCAGGGGACTTTTTAGATGAATTTGGTCTAATAAAACTACAGAGAAATATATATGACATTTTTGGGCCTTTTAATCTTAGAATAAGTTCTCTTTAGCACTATAGGTAAATAGAATTCCTTGGGGACTATGTCAGCCTAGTTAGAGGGTACTATGTAAGTTGAAAAGAGATTTTGGGTGGTATCTGGATATGAAACTTGATGTGTGTATCCTTGGTTGGTTTCTTTAAGGCTAGTCTAACATGTATGAGAGGATTAAGACCAATGAAAAATGGGTGAGACGACCATATGTACCAGGATTCTTGAGAAACATCCTTAAAAGTGAGGGTTGAGCCTTATTGATCACTATGAGTGGGATGAGTCCATCGAAAAAAGATTATGTGTGTTAGAGAAGTTCTCTAACTAGGTGGAAGGATTGAATATCTTCTTTAAGATTAGGTAAATAAAACCATGGGTGCTAGTCACTGGAGTTGTTTGATATATGGAATCATGTTTCAAATGGGTATAGAGCATGATAAGTTGGGATGATACCTATGTAGTATGAACATGAGAGTTAGGGGATTCTGTATAGTTGGACTAGGACCTGAGGTTTGGGTTAGGGGAGATTTTGGGTAGTTGTGTGACCTATTGGTGACAGGTATGATATCATATCAATGACCTTAGATCTTGATGGGTATAAGAAATCTAGGTGGCACTCTAACATGAAAGAAATGATTAGATATGAGGGGCTAGGTTTCAAGTGACTTGCACCATGGGAATATTTAGTAAGCTATGTGATTGGATTCATTCCATATTTGTTATTTCATGTGTGTGATTTTTTGAGCTTATTATAGGTGAAACACCTAGTGGGGGGATCTTAAAGCCTGATCTATCAGTGAGATGGATATTCATGAACTAATAGGGTTGAGATGGGTTCCTTATGTTCATGAAGTAATACCTTTCCCTAAGTAGTGTTCCGTTAGGATTTTGGATCATTCCTTGAGAAATATTGGGTTATAATAGTGTGCAATGTTCAGTAAGATGGTTGGGTCATGGTATAAGAAGATTCATAGATGATGGAAACTATCTTAATTGATGAGGTAGTGGGTTAGGATTCATATTTAATATTTTAGCATGATTTTTTACGTAGTGTGTCAATGACATAGATGATGCCCACCCAGAGTCTTTAGGTATGCATTGGGGTATGAGTACAATGACACGAGATAAGGTGATGTTGTGATTTTGGCATGAAATAAATTTATGTATGATAAGTTGTAACAGTGTCCCGGTTAGAACATAATAACCTAATGAAAATAGAGACATGGTAACAAAGATAGAAAATTCCCTTTAGGATCTTATTTGATATGTTTAATTTTCCCTTATTCATAAATTAATATAATGTTGTTTACTAAGAAAACGTTCTGAGACCCTACTAATATGTTTCTTCAGGCCCTGAATAGGCACCCCGGTCTGTGTACATACCTTATTTTTAATTTTTCTTTTCAGATCATAGTATTTGTCGTGAATTAGAATAGAGTATCTTGATAGGTATTTGCAGGTAGGGTATTATGGCATGGGTATTCCAGTAGGTCCAATGTGTTTATTTTTTTATGTTTTTCTTATATTTTAGATGGCATTGGGACAGTGAGTGTCCTATGTATGTTTTCTAAAACCATGTTTTTGTTTTCTAAGTTTAATTTTTTATGAAATTAAGTTATTGATTTATCTGTACTTTGATTATAAGATATATAAATTTTGGTATAACACTATGGTGGAACTTTTTGGCCTTGTAAAATGGGAAGGTGTAAATATTATCTATGACTTTTTATGTAATTTTATGTGCATTGTTTTTTTCTTGGTTTGTTTTTGGATGGATTTTTTTGTAAATCATCATATAGTGGTGGTTTAAACAACCATTAAATAAGGAATTCCTTCTCACAGTGATTTATACCACTGCTACATGATTATGTTTTTTGGATGGTGGGTTAAACTACTACTAAATATGTTATACTATTATTTAGGGGTGGTTTCTATTGTTTAGTGGTGGTTTTGTGGTATTTTCTTAGAATATAGTAGTGGTTTTAACCACCTTTTAATACTCACCATTTTTTGGTTGGAAAACTGCCACTATAACAAAAAAACCCACCAATAAATATACCTTCAATGGTGCTTACCATAAACTGTTACTAAATGAAAGTAACTGTCACTGGTTGGATTCCAAAACCAACTTTAACGACGGTTTTTTGATAACATTTTAGAAATATTTGGCGGCAGTTTAAACCACCACTAAAACAAAAAATAACCACTAAAAAATGGTAATTTTATTTTTCTATTCTTGTTAGAGATTGGGATTTTAGGTTGCAACTAGGATTAAAATAAGAAAATGGGTTAATAATTAATACAACCATCCTGAAAAGGTGAATTCCTACTACTTATTTAGTTACTTTTTTCACCATTTTATATAATATTTTTAAATTAATTTCCAAATCAATTTTATCTAATAATTATTTTCTTAATATATATTTTGGGAATTCATATTTTTTCTTTCAATTATCTGCTACAAGACCGAAAAAAGAGAACATGTTGCTTTTGGATGAGTCATTTCAAGAAGCCTGTGGTTTTTTTCTTCCATCCATTTAGAATATTTCATTTCTTTTTGGGTTGGGGAAGATAGTTGAAATAAAAAAACACTTCACATAGACACACCTCAATCTAAAAGATGGTGTGACTGGTATAACTCAAAATATATGTTTTTATCTTCTAAATTCCATTTTAGTTCAAAACAAACATCACATACTCAAAACTAATAAAATGAATTAATATTTTTTTAATGCTTTATGAAAATAATCCATAATTATTTTTTAGGTGTGGGAATCATCCAAAACTATATCTAATGCATTATGTGGCCAGCATAACTCAAATTCTCCGTTATTATTTTGAAATTTACATTTCACTTCAAAAAGTGTCACTAACTAAAAAATGAGAAAATGTGGTCAAATTGTCTGGATAATCTAGGAAAATGATTCATAAGTCATTTTATCTTTTTGGAATTAGTTTCCATCAAACCAATATACAATGTGATTGATATGACTCAAATTAGGTGTTTCCTATTTTAAATAATATTTTTGTAAAAATACAAGTGACATACTCAAAACTGAGAAAACACAATAGGATTGTTTTGATACATTAATAAAATTATCCATAATTGATTTTGGACTTGTCGGAATCAGTCTCACCTCATTCCGACTCACGGTGTGACTAATATGACTCCATGTGAAACTTTTTATTTATAATTGACATCCATTTTAGTAAAAAAGACAACTGATATACTCAAAAAATATATAATTCATTCTAATTATTTTGATAATTTTTTAAAATGACCAATAGTTCACATTTGAAATGTAGGAATCAGCTACACCTTAATCTGATACACAATGCTCTCAGTATGACTCAATGTGTCCATTATTAGTTTTAAATAGAAATTTCAGTTAAAAAATGGCCAGTCACTAAAAAAAAGTAATTATACTTAGATTGGATTGATAATTTTTGAAAATATTCATAAGTAATTTTTTAGAAGTAAAAATAGATATAATGTCAATCTGACAGAAGATGTTACCGGTATGACTCAAAGTGTGTGTTTCCAGTTAATAATGACATTTTAGAAAAACACATGCGACTAACTCAAATCCTAGAAAATGAATTCAGATTGTTTTTATACTTTATGAAAATTATCCAGATATAAATTTTGTTGTGTATAAATAATATTGACCTTAATCTAATGTATTGTGTGACTAGTATGACTCTAGGCGGGTTTTTAATTAAAATTGACATCAATTTCAGTAAAAAAATATTGGTATACTAAAAACAAAGAAAAATAATTCATATTGTTTTTATACTTTAGTAAAATGATCCATAAGTCATTTTTTACATGTAGGAATTATCTTCTCCACAATTCATTACATGACGTGCCCGACATGATAAAAAGTGTCCATTATCTATTCAAAACTGACATTTTAGTTCAAAAAGCGCCACTCAATGAAAAATTAGAAAACACACACATGTTCTATTAATAATTTAAGAAAACAACTCATAAATAATTTTTTATGGGTATGAATCAGTCACAATCAAACTGACACAAGATATGACCCTGTATGAATCAAATTTCTTTTTTCCAGTTTAAAATGACATTTTAGTAAAAAATAGAAGTGACATGCTAAAAAATAGAAAATTCATTTGGATTATTTTTATTCATTAATGAAATAGTCCATATGTCATTTGGTATGTTTCAGAATTAGCATCACCTCAATCTAACACACAGAGTGACTGGTATGACTCCATGTACGTCTTTTTATTTAAATTGACATTAATTTTAGTAAAAAATACAAATGACATACTAAAAAAAGATCAAACACAATTGGATTGTTTTGATAATTTTTAAAAATGATCCATACAATAGTTTTTATGTTTGTTAATTAGACACACCTCAATTAAATACACAATGTTCTTGACATGACTCAAAGTGTCTATTATTAGTTCAAAATTGACATTATGTTCAAAAATACCCACTCACTGAAAACTAAGAAAACACCCTTAGATAGTCTTTATAATTTATGAAAATGATTCATAAGTCATTTGTGATGTGTAGAAATTAGTCTCATGTCATACTCACATATGATGTGACCAATTTTAATCAAAGTGGGTGTTTCTAGTTTAAAATGTGTTTTTAGTAAAAAATAGTAGTGACATACTCAAAACAAATAAAATGCATTCATATTATTTTTATACTTCAATAAAATTATCCATTGGTCATGTGGTATATTTAGATATCATAATCACATCAATTCAACGAATGGTGTGACCTATATGACTTTAAGTGCATCTTTTTATTTAAAATATACACTAATTTTAGTAAAAAAGACAACTGACATACTCAATGTGGATAAAAAACATTTGTATTTTTTTAGAATATAGAAAATTAATCCCAAAGTCATTTTTGATGTTTATTAATCATACTCACCTAAATCTGATATTCTATGGGACCTAAATGACACAAAGTGTCTATTACTAGTTTAAAATTGACATTTAATATTAAAGAGTGTCAATCACTGAAAACTAAGAAAATGTGCTCAGATTGTATAGATAAATTAGGAAAATTATTTTTAAATCTTTTTTGATGTGTAGAAATTAGTCTCACCTAAAACTAACACATTCTGCAACTAGTATGACTCCATGTGTATGTTTCTAGTTTAAAATGAAATTTTAATAAAAAAAAGTGACATTCTCAAAACTGAGAAAACATGTTCATATTACATTGATACTTTTGGAAAACAATCAATACATCATTTGGGATATATAGGAATCATCCTCACCTCAATCTGGTGCATGATGTGACCAGTATGTCTCGGAGTTTGTCTTTTCAATATATAGGTTTCATTTTAGTTTAAAACATGCATCACAGTTCAAAAACATGACAAATAATCCTAGATTTTTTTTCATCATTCTTAATGATATTACTCAATTAATTTACTTATCATTTTTATCTTATAATTATTTAGTTAATTTTATTGAAGATAATTCTAAAAGATGAACAATAAATCTTGTGATGTGAAATAATTGATCGTAACTCAATCTGATACATCGTGTTCTTAGTATGACCTGATGTTTAGTTTTAAATAAAGACTTTTTTAAATTTATTTCATCATTTAATTAATATCATAAGAATTTTTTTCTTATATAGGTTTTTTGTTTTTCTCAATAAGGGGTGGTTTGTTATTTTATATAGGTGTGTTATTTTTCTCTATAATAGTGTTTTTCATGTATTTTCATTATAAATTTAATTTCATTTAAATTATATATTTGTATAACATTTCCCTAATTTCATGTGCTGTTTTTGGTGCTATAGTGTGCTGTTATTTCACATTATATTATGCCTTGTTTTCAGCACTAAATAAACGAACCAATAAATGTAGTCTTTTATCACTACTTTTCTAGCATTAATAAAGTCCAATGGATTTTAATCATGCTTCAGCAGCCATTTCTTCTCTAGCACTAACAAAATCCATTTTTAGTACTGTTAACGATTTATTTTTTTATTGTGGAGATTGTAACATAAAGCCTTTAAACATTTGGTAACTATTGATACAAAATCCATCGAGATAAAGATTATAACATTTCACTATAAATAATATTAATTTCATTAAATAATATGTTAAAATTTACTCATAATGAAGTATGTATACCCTACAATAAATCATGGTGCATGACATGAAAAATGTCTTTATAAAATAAGAATGAGACAAAGAAACCCCTTAAAGATATCATAAAATTTAGTTGAGAATTAATCAATAAAGGGATTATGCATAATAAATTTAAATCCACAAAAAACATGTACAATTAAAAAAATTAAAAAAAATATTTCACAAATAATCTTGACGTATTCTAATCTAAGAATAAGTTATATAACTTGTTGAATTGAAATTGACTAAAGAAAACCATTACCACATGGTAATTTCCATTTAAAATCCCCTTGGATGAATTTTTTTTAATTTCAACATGAAATACTATTAGGTATGAATTATTTATTATATAAAATGTAAAATGAAATTTTATACACCATATAAAATATTAGGTTTAAAATAATAAAACATGCTTGAATGAAGTGAAATTGAGATGAAATCTGTTACCTAGAGTCTAAAATCTCTATGAAAATCCTTTAAAACATTCAAAATAAACTTATATAAATTATTTAATTTATTAAAAAATTTCTAGGGTTACTAAATTTTCCTTAAACCATTTATTTCATTTACTATAATGACAAATTTAATTACTTAAAAAGGTAAGTCCATATCGGGTGTTTTGATGATGTTTGGTTCATATATCCAAAATGATTTTGGTAAGTTTATTATAATCATGTACATCATTATTCCATCATATCTAGAATAATAATAATGAAATATTGTTTATTTTTATATATTAATTATTCTTTTAAAACAAACCATCAATGATGTTAATGAAAAATGAACTATGGTACGACCGTAATGGTTGTAGGCTATACGTACACATAAGTAACATTTCCATTTTTTAATAATCTCAATGAAATTAATGTAATTATTATTTTATATTTAAATTATGATAATTATATCATAAATATAACTTCATTTTTAAAATATATTTATGTATTTTATCTATGTGATGCAGTGATGAAAAATGAATCACATTGCTTCATGAAAGTGGTAGTCCACACACACATGAATGAAGTTGTAATTTTTATTGAATGGAAAGGTATGAAAAAAGATGATATATTAATTTTATATAATGATAATTATGTCCTTAAGATAATATATATAAATTAAATCCATCATTATTACCAGTTATTAGAGATGGTTATGGAAAATTAATTACATCGATTCGTAAGGCGGTAGTTCGCAATACACAAGAATAATGGTTTTGTTTCCTATTTGATGTAAGAAGAAGAAAGATATAAGTTATTAAATTAACATAATAACATATAAGTATATGATAGTTATTAAAAATACTATATAATCATGTTTGATGAATATTTTGTGGTGTTTTGAGAAGAAATAAATCTAAAACATTCGGCTAAATGCTATAATTCTTCTTCATAGAACCTCATTTTATTTATAACTTAATCCATATAAATATTTTATTATTCCAAAACAAAATACCTATATTTCAGGGTAATGGATGTTAGGAAAGGATTTAAGTAAGTATGGGATGAATAAAATAGGTTATGAAGTGTAAATAAAATAGGATAGGAGGTTCCCATTTATAATGAGGGGAGGGGGCCTTCTAGAATTTATTAAAGTATTAAATGAATATATATTAATTTAATGTAAAAGTTGTTCAAAATTTACAATATTATAAGATAATTAGTTTAAATATACTCATTAAATAAAATTTAGATAATATAATATTATTTTTTCAACCATATCTTTTTATTTTATCCCTATGTTAACCCTTTTGACAATTACTGAGATAACAAATTTTTTTACACATTAATGCTTAAGATAGTTACTATAAAATTTAAATTGGCCCATAAATGGTTGATGGTTGTTATTTTAAACCTTTTATAAATCACTTTTCTGAAGATAATATTTTTATTTTTTTAACATTTTATAATAAAATATTTTTTATTATAAAATAAAATTAATTTTATTTTTGGAACTATTCATTTAATTTGAATTTTAAAATTACATGATAGAAAATGAATTCGAATATAATCCTTTTAGGAATACCTAACTTGTTATATTTTTCTAGAAAATTTATTGAACATAATAATTCATTAAAATTATATTACTTTTAATTTGTTTACAAAAATTATTTTATTTTATTTTTAAATAAATAAATACTATATCATCATTGTGTACGAACTTGTGATAAGTATATCATCACTAAAAATTATAAATAAATTATCATGATATCCTTAATGTTTTGAACACCTTCATTTTTTATTGATTTTTGATAACTCCCCTCTCAGGGGGTGAGGGGGAACCCTTGCAAGACCTGTAGGTTCAGAGATTACGTGGCCCGTAGGCTTAGGAGATTACATGAACCGAAGGTCTTAGGGAATTTAACTAGACTATCTACAAGGAACTGCCCCTCCCCATCATTTACATCATGATAGTTTCTCTCCACCTTTTCATGGCCATCGGGCTAGAATTTCTGTGCAAGCACATGCTGGTCTCGATGGAATATCCGTACCCTCTCATTCTAACAAATCCATTTTCTTCTGCTCTAGTGAGTTCCCCTGCTCTGAATCCTCTTCTAGGACTATTCTTTTTTTGTAGATTCTGTTTGAGGAAACTACATATGGCTCGAAGGACTTGAGGTGGCCCAAAGTCCTTAAAGGTGCCCCGAAAGCCCTATTGACATGAAGGAATGGGTGGATTGAAAGCCTTAAGGACAGAGGGAGGCACACAATTGGTGCATAGTGAGTAGAAAATGTGTGCCAACCTTCAAATAACCATGTTACCTTGATAAAGGCACTAGGATTCCCAAAACATTAGGAATAGATGTATCTGTCCTTACCTAGGAAGTTGTGCTTCCCAAGGCATAAGCACTAGGGCCCCAAATGGTTAGGTGCATGTTTTTTGAATCCATGAGGCCTGAACTCATGTAAACCCCTCTTGTTGGGATATAAGCAGTCACACTGTTGGTTCATGGTCGGAAGTCCATTCATCCAAACTGTGTGGTGTATCTAGGTTCTAATAAAATATTGAAAGGAATATTTTTCCTTCAAGGAATTAAATCACATAAAAGGGATGTCCCCATACTCCCTCTATCTCATTTGACCCACACCCATAGGGGTCTCCCATCACACACATCCATACTCCCTTATCCATCCATTTTTGGCTATTTTCACTTCTGATTGTTGGTGGTATCATCTCAAGTGAGTATTTATTCTCCTTCATTACTCTTTTCTTGCTTCTAATTTCCATCGCTATGGCATGGGGGTAGAAATCCCCAAGGGTATTCTCATGGCCATATTTATTTTCCTATGATCCTAGGTTTTCTTTCCATTTATTTATTTTCTTGTACTCAATTAAGATGATATTAGGTCTCCCACATCCATGGTGGTGAGTTCTTCCTTGATTTGAGTTAGGTTACCATATGTTAGATCCTTTAATTTGAAAACTACTATTTATTGGGTGTTTTATGTTGTTTTTTATTTCTATTATAAATTAATTATGATATATTAAATGTTTTTGATTCTTGGAATTGGGATTCCCCTTTCCTTACATGTCTTCCCATAAGTATTTTCATGTGTTTTTTATTAAAGTATGTCCTTAATCTCATTCAAAAGTGTTAGTAATTATAATTTATTAAAAGTGTTCCAAATTAATTATAACATGTGAATTGGAAATTCACAATGGTTTTTTGTCTTTTGATCAGTTTTATACTAAGGATTGATGTCAAGTTTGGTTTCTTAAGGAATTTTTCAGAGGATTTATAAATCCCTTAAATTGTTAAATATGTATTATACATATATACATGTATATGTATGTCCCCTATTTTTACATATTCACTCATAAATATGGAAACATGTACATTGGGATGAGTAGTATCCATATATATACACATATATGTGTATATGTTCTTAAGTATAAAGTGTGATTTTGTAATATATATTCCTTGGGTGAAAGTGGTTCTCTAAAAAAATTGTGTTTCCCTTATAAATGATCAAGCTTAGTTGGCACTTTGAAATGTTTTAATGAAATTAAAATCCCTATTAACTCATTCCTTTTGTATTGGAAATTTGGTGCGTGTTCTAAAAATGTGATATGTAATCTATACCCAGTAAATGTGCTTGTGAATTGTTGTGTTCTATGGAAAGGGAAAAGGGTTCTTTCTTAAAGGGGATTTCAAAAGTGAAAATGTGAATGGTTATTTTAGAGAAAAGTATGTGATATGTATTTTAATGATATCCTGATAAAATTCTCCTATATTTTTATTTCATGGGAAGCCTTTGGTAGTTATGAGGGAGCTCTTTTACACATGTTTCACTGGTATAGTACTGTAATCTGACTAGTGACCATGAGTTATATCACCTCCCTGTTCCTGAGATATTCCCCTCAACCAAACCCTAAAGGGTGTTATGGAGAATTAGGGCAGTGAGACTTTTTATATCTAGCATCATTAGATGTTGATTATGTAAATTTTTATGTTTCTTTCTGAGACTTTCCCGACTAGCTCCTAAGATTCCATTAAACTCATTTTATGTGTATTATATTTTCCTTTTTTAGTAGTTTTATATAATTCCTTCACTAGTATGACTTTTATCCAAAAAAAAATTATTTCCTTATTATAAATGTTTTTTGGAAAACCCCTTCTTTCTTTGGATATTATTTTTCAAATAATAAGGGAATTTATTTTCTAGATCTAGTTGCTACACTTTTGGAAAGATTGGAAAACCAATTTTTATATTTTAATATTTTTAAACTAGAACTTAATATATTTCTATTTAAAGTTATGGTATAGGTCATGGTTTCTCACTGGGAGTTATTACTAATCATCTCATTGATCCTGCATACACTACCATTTTTAGTTATAGGTTCTACCTAACTCTGGATTTCTTATTGAGCGAGTGTGGTTTTGTGGTCGGTGGTGACCTGTAGGGTCAAATGGATGTATGTCTTGTTTTTTTTCATACTTTATGTTTTGTTTTATTTTTAAATTATTATTTATTATTTTAAAATATAATGGGCCGACTAATTCCCAATGGATCTGTTTTTGATGCCCGACACTAGTTTCTAGCCCAGGAGGATTGGGAACACTTCTTGGGCCTTGTTTTAGACCATCTCATGTTTCCAGATTGAGATCGACTAGGGTTTCTTCAAAAAATATTGTATCAGAGTCGCTTATACCCTTTTATTGGGGGATTTATAGTAGTTTGGTGTTAGGATTTTCAAAATTCAAGTGGAAAGTCAAGGATAAGTTCTTTATCAACACTTATTCAGAAGGACTCTTTAACTCGTTGGGTGGTTTAGGATGTATGTATTTCAAATTTGATCTTGGATATCCTAAATTTTCATGGTTTTTGGCCTTTTGTGTCTCTTTATTACTGGATTTTAGAATTGGTAGGTTTTCTTAGGAATCTAAAAATGTTGGAGTAGATATCTGGAGGGATTTAAAGGGTTCACAGTTACTATTTATGGTTAGGAAAACCATGAGTAGATTGTGAGGATACCTATATTAACCTCTAGTGAGCTCGAAATTATTGGTTCATGGTATTCCAAATCAAGAACAACAGCTATTTCTTTAAATTTTTTGAATTTTGATGCTTTTAGTTTCAGGCAACTATCTTTCATCATTATTATTAGTTTAAGTTAATTTTAATGTATTCCTTTTGAGTTTAAAATGGTATTTGGTTTATCAATGTTGGATTTCCAAAATAAAAAAACATTGGGTTTTTGGAAAATGAAATGGATAGTTTTTGGTATTTGTAATTGTTTTTGGAAATTTAGTAGGATAAAAAGTTTTAATTATTTTATTTTAGGATAAAGGGATTATTTAAAAAAATGGGATGGTTTAAGAAATGATTTGAGATGCAACAACCATTGTTTGGCCTTTTATATTCCTCATGAATGTTCACATATGTGTACATGTGTGGTAAGTGTATTAATCTGTGTATGAATGGATTTTAATAAAATTATTGGGTATGTGTACATATTAAGAGCTTCATAGGATACAATTGGTGTGTGTTTTAATTCAAAAATTTGAGTTGGGTTACAAAATTTGTTTTTACAAAAATTATTTCAATGTTTTAATAAGTGATTAGTATAGGGTGTTTTGTGGATTCCCTTCTTAGATATTTTAGTTTGGTTATACAAGGAGTGTTTCTGAAATGATGTTTTGAATTTGAGTTTTTTTATTTCTGATTTATATGTGTATTTTTGGTTTGTGATGTGTGTTGATTTAGTTTCATGTTTTTTATTTTCAAATTATTCCCCTACTATGTTCTATGGAATTTTGAGGAGGATTATGGGGTGGTGCTTCCACCATGTGTCTTTTGTTGACTGGGTCTCATATTAGTCATATGGTTTATCTTTTCTTGATATAGGTCCTAGAGGTCCTCATTATTATACATTTGTTATGATGTTTTGATAATTGATCCCTCCTCATTTTTTAAGTATCAAGATACTCTGAAATCTAAAGATTGTATGTGAATCATCAAAGATAACTTATTTTGACTTGAGTTTCTTGATCCTCTTAAGATCAAGTTCATTAAATTTATGCCATAAGGCCTAGGATGGATGTGGTGGATGTACATATTTTAGTAAAAACCAATATTAGGTCATTCATAATAAAGCTTCAAGTATTTTTTTCATTCATAGGTATTTATTTAATGTTGTGAATGTACCAAATCAAATGGAATAATACCATCTCAATCAAGGAGATTCAATAGTTTTATAGTTTGCTAAATGTTTTCTGGAGATGGTTCCATATAACAAAAAACATTATAGAGATGAATCATTGATAGAGTGGTTATTTGAAAAGGGAATTCTTCCAGAACTATTTCAATAGGTGTCGTTATTCCCCAAAACCTATGAATAGGTTGTGGGACAAGCTGTTTTGGATGAATATAGTTAGCTTGTCAGTGAAAGGTGTTAGATACTTTTCCCATCCTCTAAAGTATAGGTGGTAGTTCTATTAATGTAGGGGGAAGAAATATTTGTATGGCCTACTGGGAAGTGGGGTTTAAATCCAACTATGTTTCTTCTTTCTAGATTTATCATAGAGTAAGATCTGAGTGTGTCATTAATATAGGAATTCAGTGAACAAGAAGCCTTTAGGTCCAGAATAAAAAAAGACCCTTAAAACATATTAAAATTTGGGACACTTGGAATTGTTCTTCTTTGGTGTTTATATGATGTAACATGGATCCAAATTTTCTCCTTTAAAGGACCCCCATCCTGTTTGTGGGAGCATGTTGCTGATGCATGATCTATTTAGAGTTTATTTTATTATAATTTGTTGGGTTGTTTTGTATTATGATGGTAATTTATTTTCTAGGGATGGATGATAATGTTATGTTTCATTTGGAATTTATATTTTAATGGAATAACCTTTTACTGATAAATTATGAATCTTATGGTTGTGGAATTGTTGTGTTTCTCATTTCCATGTATTTTATCTTGTAGATTTAGTCTTAATAAAACTCATGAGATTGTTTCAACTTGGGAAATTAGTGTTCAACTATATTCCTAACATGGTTAAGAGTAATCTGTATAAGGATATCATGGTGAACATGGTTCCCATGATTCCATGAAGAGAAGACTCATTGTTTCTTCCCCTTCTGAGCCAGACTATCGTAGTTTGGGAAACCTAGATACTCTGTTATATGATGGATGATCATGGAGATCCCAAATAGACCATGATTCTTTCATATTGTGATTTATATGTTAAGGGTTGAGACTTTTTTTATTGGGTGGTGTTTTGAATGGAGGTTCTCATGATTTTGTTCCCTTTAATTTGTTGGTTGGGGTTATTTGGTTTCATCAGATGTTTCCATGGATGATTGGTTCAGGCATTGAGTATGATATTTTTATCCTCTTTTAGGATTTTTATATTTTTATTTTTGGAAGAAAAAGTTAGTTTGTTTTTTAGTCTTTAGGTTTTTAATCCCCATCTTGGGTGGTAGTGGATCATCTCCTGTGACTTGATCAATGGAACCATTTGAGAATTTTGAAGGGTACAAAGTGTCACATTGGTATAATTGTCACATCCAAACCAAAAATAATTCATTGTATTATTTATTTTTTAGTATTTTTTATATTAACTTTCCTCTATGTATTTTCCACTGAAATTGGAAATTTTATAAGGTCAAATGGTGGCACACGGTTGGCGCACGATTAACAGAAACTGTGCACTATCCCTCAAAAAAAAAATAGGCCTATATATATGAAATGGGTAGTATACATTTATAGTCTCATGGGTGGGCATACTTCCCCAAAAGGTCATGTGACGTAAGGAAGAAGAACCAGGGACCCACTTGGTTATGTGCACAATTTGTGAAGTCGCGCGACCAAATCATGGGGCCGGCCAAGTTCTCAAAAAATTTGAAATGAATCAATTTTCCATAGAGGAATTAATTACCATAAAAGGGATACCCCATCACTCTCCCTCCCATTTTATGCACACCAATATGAGGCTCATAGTGTGCATGTACCTCCTCTTTCATCCCTCCATTTTTTCCTTTTTCACACAATATTCTTGGTCCAGTCATCACAAATGAGTATTTATTCTTCTGCATCACTCTCTTCTTCCTCCTTCCCCCCTCACTATAGTTTGAGGTTTGCTGAAACCTATGTTATTCTCATGGACTTATTTTTGTGTTTTTTCCTTGAACCTTTGTATTTTTCCTTTTTTTGGATTCCTCACTCTTGATTGAGAAGGGAGTGGGTCTCGTACATCAAAGATAAAGTTTTATTCTTCGATTTTAGGTATCTTACCCTATGTTCGGGCCTTTAATTTTAATAAATTAATTCTTGGTGGTTTTATTTAGAGGTTTAATTATATTAAAAATTAATAATATTATAACAAATGATTGTAAATCTGGGAATTGGGTGTCCCCTTTTTCCATGATTTACACTAAACAATTACATTTGTGTTTTCTATTAAAGTATTTATTTATGGTCATTGCAATGTGTTAAAAATTAAAATTTAACCAATGTGTTTAAAATGATTTATTACATGTGAATTGAAAATATCAAAAGGTGTTTTAGTATTTTGACAAGATTTCTACTATGTATTTATGGCATTGTTAGTTTCCTAAGGATATTTCATAGGATTTCCAAATCTCTTAAATTGCTAAATGTGACTTGTAAACATATACATGTATATATATGTGACCGATTTGCAAAAAAAAATCAATCATGGTGATGGAAACATGTATATTTGGGAGAGGGGTATCCATATATATATATATACAAGGAGTATATGTTATTAAGTGTGAATACACTACTGGAAAAGCGACCTATACCCACGGTTGAAAACCGTGGGTATAGGCTGTACCCACGGTTTTGGAAACCGTGGGATGGAACGACGTCGGTATAGGGGTCTCAACCTATACCCATAGTTTTGGAGAACCGTGGGTATAGTGGATTCATAGTGTGCACCATGGCTGTTCCTGCGTGGCACACAACAGACCCCATGGTTTGAAAACTGTGGGGTATTTAAATTCAAAAAATTCTCATCGGGCGGGTTTCAAACCAGCACTCACACTGCGCCTCAAGCTGCGTGCCACCAAGGGATCAACCAAGATACGAATTATTTTCATTATATAATCATACATCAACTTATATATATTCATTTAATTTATGTGGTGTACTAAAAAAAGGCGGTCATGGGGATTCGAACCAGCGTCTCACGCCGAGCCTCACTGCCGCGCACCACCAACTAACCAACTGAACCGCTATGTTATTTGATATATATATATATATCTATATAAATATATTAATATAGGTGCTTAACGAAAAATGGTAACAGCAGGATTCGAACACGCGACAACTGCGAGGATGATCTGATGCCTGACCACCTGAGCTGGGATTATTTTGATAATATTATCATACATATATTTACTTATATTATTTTACCTCATTTAAAACTAAAATATAATTTTCCAAGATTCGAACAACATACTGTTTTAAACAATACCAATGATCTAACCAACCAACCTATGTATGATAGTTGAATTTATATTTGTATATATGTAATTATATTAACAAAAACCATCTTCTCGCCAATTTTTTTTCATTGTCCCGCATAATATTTTTTCCCGCCTTATAGCAGGAGTGTTATACCCATGGGTTTCAAAAACCATGGGTATAGGTCTTCAAAAAAAATTACCCCAATACCCACGGTTTTTAAAAACCATGGGTATAGGTATTCTGAAAAAAATCTATACCCACGGTTTGGCCAAAACCGTGGGTATACATCTTCAAAAAAACATCTATACCCATGTTTTTGGGGAAAATCGTGGGTATAGGTGACCTATACCCATGGTTTTCTAAAACCGTGGGTATATGTCACCATATTATCCATATACCCAGGGTTTTATAAAACCCTGGGTATAGGACTGTTTAGAAGTAGTGAATTGTGATTTATGAACTTGGAGGTCATAGAAAAAATGGTTCTCCAAATAAACAATGTTTCCCTTGTAAACGATGAGGCCCAATTGGAAGGTTGAATTATTTTAAGGAAATGAAATGCCATTTTAAGGCATACCAATTATATTGAGATTATGGTGCATGGGATAGATGTGTGATATGTACTATTATTGGTAAAGGTGGCTAGGAATTAATTTTCGTTTTAGGATGGGAAAAGGGGTTATTCTTAAAAGGCAGTTTCGAGGTAAGAAGGTGAATGATTGTTTTAGTGAAAAGTATGTGATATTTATTTATATGAGAGATTGATAAGAATGTTGAAAGCCTTATATAGTTAGAATGGATCACTAGGTACATATGTTACACTAATTAAGTATTACGCTCTGACTAGTGTCACTATGTTAGTTAACCTCACTAATCGTGGGATGTGCCCCTTGATCGAACTTGGGAGGGTGTCACTGAGTGTTAGGGTTGTGATAGTTTTTGGTATTTTGAACTGGGAGAGATTCATTAAGTAACTTTAGATGGCTCTATCCTAGACCATCTGAACTAGCTTCAAAGACCCCATGGAACCCATTTTATATTTTTCCAACATTATTTTGTTTTGTAGTGCCTTTATAGAATGATTTCACAGTTATTACTTTTTACAAAACCCGATCTAGTATATCTTTCTTATTATATATGTTTTATAGGAAACCCTTATTTAGTTGGATACTATTTTATAAATAAAAATAGAATTTGTTTTCTAGAGCATACATTATAATTTTATTTGAATGATTTAAATACCCTATATTTTTATTTTTATTTTTTTAAACTATGATTTAATATATTTCTCTTTAAAGGTTTGTAATAGGGAATGGTTCTTCCTTATTCATCCATAAAAAGTGTCATTATGTGGTTGGTAGTGACCCTTGGGGTCACATAGTGGTAATACAAGTTTTATTTCTATTTTTATGATAGTTTTGATTTATTTTCTTCTTATTTTTTAGTGGGAAAATCATTCCCAATTGAGCTATGATTTATGGTTAAAATTAGTTTCTATCCTGGGAGGATTGAGAACGCCTCTCGGGGCTTATCACAGACTAAATCAAGTGCCCATTTTGGGATTGACATGGGTAGGTTCATGATGTAAAGGGTCAAATCCCACAAATATAATAGGATAAAATTTAGTGTTAGGGTTATTTTTTCGTCCCTGTCATATTATTTTTAACCTTAATTACCCAATTTACCCTTATTTTTGGGAAATTATTTACTATGTTACTATTCATAATGAAAAAAATAAAAGGGATATATTTACCAAAAATAGACTTAATGATTTCAAAATTTATAATTCATTTTTAAAGATTAAATTTCTAGAAGCATTTGATATTTATTTACTATTAAAATGAAAACAAATATTTTTAGAAAGATGCATTTTTAACAATAAATTTTTTATACAAAATTCAACCATAAAACTGATTCTAATGAATATAACTAGATTATTTATGACATAAAATAATTAAATTTACTTTTAAATTATTTTAAAAAAATTTATCTTTGTAAAGGATTGAAAATAAAAACAAATTTCTATAAAAATTAGTATTTTCCACTATTTTCTGGAAAATCATGATTTTCAAAAAAATCTGAAAAATTCCCTATAAAATAATTTTGATATCTTGTCTTCAAAAATAATTTCTCTTATATAAAATATAATTTAAAAAAATTCTTGAACTTAATTATAATATTTGTTCATCAAATCCCATAAAACCATTTTTAAAGAAAATGTATTTTTAAAGATTAAAATGACTTTACTAAAAATTTATAAGCTCGATGTTCGATATCTTATACTTTATCAAACAGAGTATATATTTTAAAAACTATCAATCTTATATTCTCTACCTCATTTAATAAATTTCACCCTCATAATTTTAAATTTTACTCGATAATCAAGGTTTTGATATTTGAAAATACCTTTGTGAAATCTTACATCATACAAAGGGATAAAAAACAACCTTTTGAAAAGAGGAAAAAGAAAATACAAAGTTCATTGGGAATAACACTTAACTACATTTCCAAATAGGATATCATTGGTGAGAAGTGAAAATATGGACATGGAGGAGAAATTCCTATTCAAATAGTATTGGAGAGTGACAAAGAACATTAATAAATAAAAAATTAATGATAAAGAGAATGTTAATAATCACAAAACCATAAACCAATGTGGTTTAGAAAAGACCACCTAATAATCCAAAATTTTGACTGTAGGATAAATTTTTCAATATACTTTTCTTATATTTTTGTAATTCCTTTAATATATAGAATCAGAACATAACAAAATAATATTACATGACATGTATAATTTCATCCTTTCATATATTTATAACACAATATCATCTTTTTCTCCAAACGATGAGTATTTAAGATGATTTTTTCATGATATAAGCACTAAAATCAAATTTTAAAAGGTCAAATAATCTATAAAAGAATAATAATATATTCCTCAAATATTTATACATTAAAATAAACCAAAATATTTATCATAAGATTAGATAATTTCTAAAATAAATAAACCTTAATATGAAGAAATGCAAAATTAATCTCCCAAAATAATGATTAATACCCATATTTAAAGAAAAATCATTCCATAAATTACTATCCATAAAATCCTTCAAAATATTAACAACTAACACTAATTACCAATGATTAGATTGATTTAATCACATATTCTTCCATGATAAATTTAATATTTATAGATAAATAGAATCAATCACTCTTAACATCTGATACCAAAAAGGTTTATTCCCTAATCATATAATCTCTAAGATATGATAATAATTTATTCAATCAACGAATCAATTTTCAATCCCATAGTTATTTATATGATAAAAAATATTTTCTCAAGTAGTAATAACTCATAATTACCTCAATTTCAAAGATCATATAAACTATAATGGATATCAATACCTTTAAACTTATGTCAAAAAAATGTAAAGAAATTTTTACTGAAATAATACATCTTGTTTAACCTATGTGTTTCATATATATAAATATAATAAATAATCTCCAAAAATTTCATTAATAACTATAAAATCACATCACATAAAACCTCAGAAGGGTTTCCTAAGACATTAGACTTTTGATCAACCTTGAACATATAAACTGATGTGGGTATACATTACTCTTCAGTTAACCTCCCACAGAAACATTATAATATATAAACTTTTTTATACCATTATATGATTCCAAATATAATATCCCTGAGGCAACACTTTTAGATCTAGTACTAAAAACATAAATTGTGCATTTTTGTCTAGAAACCAACAAACATGACCCAAAATTTAGTCATCCAAAAAATATAAAATCAACCTAAAATATTGGATAACTTATATATTCAAGGACCTTTTAGTTTTATAGATTTATACAATTGGGGAAAACACCTATATAAACAATCCCTATGTCTTAAATTGAGTATTTTTCCACTATGACTAGATTTTCTTATTCCATATTAAGTCATCATCATCATCCATATGAAACCATTATAGACCTTATTCATTTAACATAATTCTAGATAACCTCGGGAGAAGGAAATATAATAAGGGTGAACTCAAATTCTTATTAAATTTAAACATAATTATTAATAATTGAATGTCATCGTTGATAATAATATGATTGTAAGGGAAATATAACAAAATAAAAGTAAATAAGCATAAAATAAAATAACTCTCACTCATAAAAACATGGACCACAATTCATGAGACATGGAATAATGATTTAAAAAACAAAATATCCATAATAATAAATAATATTAACCCTTTTGATATCAATATTGATCAAAGGAACCATTAAAAACTCATTGAAATAATAAAAAAAATGTGTCGGTGTCTTGGAACATTAAACATTCATCATGGAATTACCTAACATATTAATTCCCATGTATCAAAAGACAAACCTATAACCTATAGTCTTAATTATCTATTAGTATCAACATAGATGTATCATATTAAGAGTAACTCATATCCATTAAACTCTGTAGCATTACCCAATGCATTGGAGGGGTATAACAGACCCACCTATCCTTGGTTTATAATGCAACCACCCATCATTGGTTTATAATGGAAGAAACCATCATTGGATTATAAATAATACAACCATAATTAGTTTATAACAAAACCATCCATCAACATAAACAATTCACCTGAAATATAACGTGGATATATTATATATATATGTAAATTTCATTTCATCATAAAACCCACAGAAACAACCATTATTCCCTTTATAACTTGATTAACCCATTGAAAATAAATGGTTTCTATGACCATATCTTTTAAATAATTATAATCTATTGAAAATAATAATAAGTATGTTTTAATAACAATATATAATCAGTAGATAATAACTAAAAACACGCGTTGTCATCATTTAAGAATATAAATACCCAAAAAGGGTTATTAAAATCATTATTGAAGAAAATACCATTTTCACATTGAAAATAACTGTTAAAAATAAAAAATTCACAAAAAATATTTCCAAAATTATTTTATTTGAAAATAAAATAGTATAATTATAAATTAATAATCAAACAAAATATAGGTAATTATGGAAGTAAAATTTTTATGACATAAATGATAAAAATAAAAATTATTTTCAAAAAAATTATAATGAGAGTTACAAATAGCCCATGTAGAACATGTTAAGAAATTTCATTTTAATTTTTTTCAAATAAGTTAAAATATCATGTAAAATAAGTTTAATAAATAATATATGTTTCGAAAATGATATTCTTGAAATTTTTTTATAAAACATTGATATAGAAGTGAACGATTCCCCATCTAGAAGAAGATATAATATCGATATCACAAACATACAACTTTCTTGATGTTTCTTTGATTAATAAAGGTGGAAATAGAAATTAAACAAGTAAAAAAAATTCATAAGTAGTGTAGACTTAAATAGATGTGTTTTAAGAAAATAATATTATACGATTTCATCTAAAGGAACTTTAAAATATAAAAAATATCAAAAAAAGAAGATTATAACATATAACCTTTAATGATTTGGTAACTTTCTAATAAGAAAGTCATTGAGAGTAATAGTATGGTATGGATATACAAATACCATTAATTTTAGGATTTAATATTTCACAATTTATTTATTAGTAAGTAAGTGCACTATACAAGGAAATCATGACGCATGACATGAACGATGTCTCATGAAAAATGAGATTGAGATAAAGAAAACCCTTTAAATGATCATAATATTGATTTGATAATTAATAAATAGTGATATTTTGTGTGAAAAATGTAAATAAAAATCATTAATTACAACATAAATCAAACAAATTTAATTTGACACATAATTTTGACATATTATAATCAATTTAGAATTGATTTGACCCAATTAAAGGAAATTGATTTCGGAAAACTTCTACCACATGGTAACTTAAATTTTAAATCCACTTGTATGAAAGAATTATGAATTTAATCTGAAAATACCATTAAACATGAATGATTCATGATATAAAATTTAATATGTCATGTATAACAACCCTACTTTTTATTATACACTTAAACCTGATTTATTACATAAAATGTTCACTTGATAATACATAAAAGATCCAGAGGTATAGTGTATCTGGGGATTTGAAACATTACATATTATCTTAGAACAAAAAAATACAACAACTTTATAGAAAACTTGTTTTAAGTGACCACTACATTCCCTCGTACTTAGAATTGCATGGGATAACCTGAGGACATGTATAAGAAAATGGTGAGCTATAAATCCCACTAAGGGTATACACATGGAATAAAATGAGTAATACAATAAATTTTAGTCAATAGGCATGTCAATGGAGAATAAGAGAAACATGAACATAAAGTCATGATAAAGCATGATAATCATAACATGGAAATGTGGCAATAACACTTAACATGTAAATATCATGAGCGACAGCTCATTGCACATGGAGCATGAGTAAATCCTTATTGCACATAAAGAATGAGTAAAAACTCATTTCACATTAATTAACATGAGTCAACACCCATTTCACATGACATATCATGATACTATACTTTACCCAATGCATTGGAGCGCTATCAGGGCACACCCTTCTTAAACATTTCATCCATAAGTGTGCCACATGGATCATGGAATCAATCAGCATCATAAGTTATTCGATGATTAAGTAATGTGGAATAAATACATGAAATTACCATTCAATTTGTATATTTTTATAAATTTTAATACCCATGATAGGTCATGAGTATGGTATTCACTACACAATGATTTTTTCTTGGAAAAAGCGTTGCAATTTCGGCAGCCTAACGACGTGAAATAAGGATGCATGAAAATTGTTTATAAGAGAGAAAAGGGTGTCTCATAATATATAAATGAAATGGATAGTAAGGGGTAACATGGATACATTTCCCAACAAATTTAATGGAATTTAGATGCATAATTCAAAATAATTACATGGTTGTAAAAGAGGAGAGAGAAATCTCTCTTAGAATTTCAGCATGGTAACGGGTGTACATGGGAGGAATTAATGAGACAGAAATGGGTCTCTGATCATCCAAATATAAAGAGGATAGTATGGGGTAGGTGATAAATCATACCACAACATTTGTAATTGAAAAAATAGGGCATAACAACTTAAAGAAAATTGGACAAAGATGAGAAAAGAAGAAATCACTTACTTGGAAGTGCGATCCTAAAGGCTAGGGAGAGGCTTGAGAGAGGCTTCTTGGGATCTTGGGTCACAATTGGAGGATTATAGAGAGAAGACAGAAGGGTTTGGTTGAACTCCAATGGCTTTTAGTGAAGAGGAAGTGGTAGCTTGGGTGGGTTTAAATAGGAAAGGAGAGGGAATTCATAATTATTTAGGTTTGGGACACCTCACATTAAACTAATCCAAACCACAAATTAGCCCATGGTTTTTGCCCATGGTTTTTTCCAATGGGGAGTGGAATAAAATATTTTATATGGCCAATGTCCTAACTTCTTAAAATAATAGGGTTTCTTATGTGGAGGTGAGTTACACTCTCAAGGAAAGCAATTTAAAAAGACAAAATGTTTTTTAAGGTTTGAAGGGTCCACTAAAGCTTTGTAAAATAAATTAAAAATACCAAAAACCACTTAATTTTAATAGGAAAACATATATTGGCCGAAGATAATGTTTATATTTTTTTATTTCATTACAATTGGTTCATTATGATGTCATAAAACACATTATATATTCAAACAATATTTATTTTTTACCCAAAACTTCGACTGTCTCGGAAAATTATGAAAAAATTATCATGGGATAATTTAGATGTCCTTATTCCAAAAATAATATTCATTTTATTTAATAATTTTATAAATATTTGAATTTTCACATTTAAAATAAAAACTGGCATTTACCAAATATACATTGGTTTTGAAAAAAACAACTTTCAAACCTTAATAAAAATTAAAATTGCATTCATAATATTATATGATCATTTATATTTAATAAAAATTAATTTAATAATAATAATAATTGATTATTATATTTTTTTTATTAAAAAATCCATTATTTCATCAAAATAGATTTCTTAGTAGAATATTAACTTAAAATACAATTTGTGCTTTAAAAACTATTTACAAAGTAACAATAATAAAATGAATGCACATTATTTATAAAAAAATAATGTACATAGTCATAGTTCTAGGGTCTTGTTTCATAACCTCTTATAACACCCACATAAGACCGAAGGGTAAGGTGTGCGATTGGTGACAGACTCTTTGGGTGGCTCTGATAACATTGCTCGAGTGGTAATCTCTATTAACTTACACTTCTCTCGTCATCGGTTCTGCTCATGTTTAACGTGTTCAAGCTTGGCTTAGGATTGGTCAAGAGAGAAGCCCAATGACACCAAATCCTTTCAGATCTTAGACATATGGGCTTCGTATGAGGAAAGTCTTCTCGATGATTCCATCACTTCCTTTTTCTGAGTAAATTGGATTTATTAAATCCCTCTATCTATATTAATCATGTGATCAATATTAAATAGCTATATTAGCAACGATCACTATTCATTATGGTTTTTTAAAATCCATAAACATAAAACCAATGAAGATCGCATTTTAAATAACCCTAATAAGACATTTAATTAAATCAAGAGTAATTTCCATTAATTAAAGTTTGGGTCGTTACAATCTTCCCCCCTTAAGAAATTTCCCCCCGAAATTTCCTTTTCCAACTCTAAAAAAATGAGGGTTACTCTGCTTCATCACTTCCTTCGATTCCCATGTCTCTTATTCAAACTTGTGGTTTCTCTACAACACCTTGATGAGGGTCATTGTCATATTTCATAGAAATTTTTCTCTATGATATAAGATCTTCACTGGTTTCTCCTCAGAAGAAAGATCATCCTCTAGATATACTACCTCTGAAGAGAGTACATGTGAAGGGTCTTGTATGTACTACTTTAAGAGGGATACATGAAATACATTATGTAATTCAGACATGGTAGGTGGAAGTTTTAGTCGATAGGCCACAACCCCAACACGATCAAGAATCTCGAAGCGGTCGATGTACCTAGGACTTAACTTCAAATTCTTTCCAAATATCATGACATTCCTCCATGGAGATATGCATAGAAATACCATGTATCCAACTTTAAACTAAAGGTCTCATTGATGGTTATCTACATAACTCTTCTGTCGACTCTAGGATGCCTTGATATGTTGCTGAATATTTTTCCCCTTCTCCACCATTTCTTTGACCATTTCTGGTCCTAGAAGCTTACGTTCACCGACTTCATCCCAACATGCTGGTGTTCTGCACCTCATCCAATACAGTTCTTCATAAGGTTCCATTTGGATGCTCAAGTAGAAACTATTATTGTATTAGAATTCAACCACTAGAACGTGTTGATCCCAAACTCCTTTGAAGTCCATAGAACATGATCTTAACATATCCTCTAGTGTCTGAATATTTCGCTCAGATTGGCCATCCGTTTGTGGATGATATGTTGTACTGATGTTAAGTTTAGTATCCAAATCATGTTGAATACTCTTCAAAAACATATAGGTGAATTTTGGATCTTGATCGGATATAATAGATAGTGGTACTCTAAGTATCCTTACCACTTCCCTGATGTATATCTGTGCTAGTTGATCCAATGAGAAATCCTACCGAATTGCAATAAAGTGTGCAGACTTTGTAAGAAGATCCAAAAAAACCCAAATTTCATTATTTCCTATGGATGTCTTCAAAAGTCTGGTGACAAAGTCCATAGTGATGTTCTCCCATTTTCGTGCTGGTATGGGAAATGGTTGCATCACCCCTTTGACTTTTTCCTCTATAACTTCACTTGCTAACACACCAGGCACATTGATGTATACTTAGTAATCTCCTTCTTCATATTATCCCACCAATAATGCTCTCTGAGATCTTGATACATCTTTGTGTATCCTGGGTGAATAGAGAAATTGTAACTGTGTGCATCATCCAAAAGTTCCTTCTTTAACTCCAGACATGATGGAACACATAGTCTTTTCACAAATCTCACATTTCATTCTTCATTAAAATTAAACTCGGAGGGTTTACCTTTACTGATAGCTTCCACTTTCTTTTGAATTCCCACATCATCCTTTTGAGCATCATTTAACCTTTCCAAAAGAGACAGTTGATCAATGATTTATGAAAGAATTGATGATGTTCCCTTTTTTATGATTCCCATGTCCATTTTCATCAAATCTAAGAAGATCAGATCCTTCAAAATTCTCATCAATGATAGAATCATCAGGTCCTTTCTAATTAATGAATCAACCACCTTGTTCACTTTCCCAGGGTGGTAATGGATTGAGCATTCATAGTCTTTGATCAGATCTAACCATCTTCGTTGGTGCATGTTTAACTCTTTCTGTGTGAATATATACTTGAGGCCTTTGGGGTCTGTATATATTTAACACTTCTCCCTAAATAGATAATGTCGTAAAAATTTGAAAGTGTAGATCACTGAAACCAACTCTAAATCATGTGTTGGATAATTCTTCACATTAAATTTCAATTTCATTGAAGCATGGGAAATGACTTTGTCATTTTGCATCAACACACAGCCCGAGCCATTCTTCGAAGCATCACTAAATACCACAAAAAGTTCTCCACTTGTGGGTAAAGTGATCACATGCCTAGTGATAAGCCTCCTTTATAACTCTTTGAATCCTTCTTCGCATTCATCACTCCACGAAAACTTTACTCCCATCCGAGTTAGCTTGGTAAGAGGGTTGGACAATCATGAGAAATTTCTCACAAATCGTCGATAATATCTAGCTGACCCAAAGAATATATAGATATTTGTTATCGATGTTGGCCTCATCTATCCCTCAATTTCATATGTTTTGGATAGATCCATAGATATCCCATTTCTTGTGATGATATGGCCCAATAATAAGACCTCCTTCAACCATAAATCACAATTTTTGTACTTTTCATAGAGATTATCCTTCCACAAGGTCTCTAGTACATGTTCTTAGATGCTCCTCATGATCATCCTTGGTTTTGGAGTATATTAGAATATCATATAAAAAGAATACCACAAATTTTTCTTGGTAATCCATAAAGACTATATTCATCATGTCCATGAATATTTCTGGAGCATTAGTGAGTAAGAAAGGAATTCTATGAATTCATAGTGCTCGTATCTTGTACGAAAAGCAGTCTTCGGGATATCTCCCTTCATCACCCTTACCTGATAATATCTCGACCGAAAATACTCCTTGGAGAAGTATTGTGCTCCACGTACCTGATCGAACAAGTCATCGATTCATGGGAGAGGATACTTTTTCTTTATTGTGATTTTGTTAAGCTCATGATAATAGACGAAAAGGAGCACTTACCCATCTTTATTCTTGATGAAGATGACTGGTGCACCCCATGGTGAAGCACTAGGCCATATAAACCCTTTATCCAGATTCTCATGTAGTTGTTTCTTCAACTACTCATCTCTACAACAGTCATTCTATATAGAGTCTTGGATATTAGAAACTCCCTAGGTATAAGATCAATTGAGAATTCAACATATCTTCTAGGAGGAAGACCTGGAAATTCCTCGGGAAACACTTCTGTGAATTCCCTCACAATAGGCATGTCCTCAAGGATGGTCACCTCCTATGACTTAGTCATCTGAGCCAGATATGCATGCTCATAGGGAAGTAATATCCATGATTGAGATGATGGAGCTAAAGGAGATTCATTTTCCTCATTTCACTTGTATAGATTGAGGGGCTGATTCTCTACATGGAGAGTGATTTCCCACTCACGACAATTTAGGTTGGCTCTATATAAGGAAAGCCAATTCATGCCAAGAATTGCATCAAATTCCAAGAGAGGGAGTATGTCGAGGTTCGCTGGGAAATTCAATCCACAGATTATGATAGGGAAAGAGTTATATTCATGGGATGCAATGATTTCTCCATTTTTCATACTCACCGTCATCTTTACTTCCATGATTTGTGGTGGTGTTGGTATTGTTCTACTAAACTTTTGGGAAATAAAAGAATGCGTAGAACTTGAATCAAAAAGTAAATTCGCTATTCTTGAATGAATAAATAGTGTACTTGTAACCACTTTGTTATAATGGTTTACTTTAGTTGTAGTGATGGAAAAAGATCTCCCTTGCTACCTTGGAGGTTGTGGGTTGCCTCTAAAAAACTATTGGATTAGGGAACTCATTTGGAAGATGCCCTGGTTTTTTGTTATTGTCGCAATGAACAACATGTTGAGGTTTGAATGGAGTGTTCCTCTCCTATGTTGCAGTTGTGGGTTTTTCTTGTTGGTAGTTAACAGCTAGGTGCCCTTATCTTCCACACCTAAATCATTTCCTTGTCCCCTTTAGGAAATTTCTAAGGTGCTTCTTTCCACAAATTTGTCAAGTGGGGTCCTAGATTATCTTAGAACCATTGGATATATCCATCAGACCACCAACATTGGAGTCCAACTTACGTTTCTTATCCCCATGATACCCATGTGATTCTTTGATCTTCATTTTGGCCTTAAGGTCACATCAGACAATGTCCTCATAGCTGTCGATGTCACAGATCACCATCACTTTCCGTAGGCTAGGTTTTATCCCACTAATGAAGTGGTCAACCTTTCATTAGAGGGTAACAACCAAGCCGAAGGTGTATCGTGCACGCCTTGTGATGTTTTACTTGTACTCCCCGATATATTCTTCATCTTTTTTACTTGAGGGCTATGAAGTCCCTTTCCATCTGAATTAAGAGGGCTCTCGGAAAATATATATCGAAAAATATCTTCCAGAAATCATTCCATTTTAACACATTGATCTCTTCCTCAGGATTTTTATTTTTCATCAATGTCCACCATTGATTTAATTCTCCCTCCATATGATAAGAATCCAGAAGAACCTTCTCTTGTTCAGAACATTGAAGGATGGAGAAGATCTTTTCAATGCAGTTGATCCATTTTTTGGAAATTGAGGGATCATATGATCCATTACAAGTAAGGGGCCTTTGTCTCCTGAACCTCTCTATAGAGAATTGTTCTTTCTTAGGGTGGGGGGGGGGGGTTGAACGTTCTTCTGGACCCATGTTTCTATTAAAAACTTGAGTTAACTGAGAGAGAATCCTGAAAAAGTTTGTGATTCCTGCTCCCATCAGATTGGACATCTCATTAGCATAGTCATCACATTGATCTTTACATCGATTGTTAGCCCGATTCCTCTGGTTACTGGCCATTGGATTTAATAAAAGGAAGGTTAGGGGTAACACATAAAGTGTAATCCAAGGAAAAAACTAATTACTTATAAATAACTTTTATTTCCTTAACTTATGAATTCATAGGCTTCAATCTGGGATATTCATGATCTACTTTCTAACATATATTCTTAGCGGAATTTTTTTAATTACCTTAATAAGGATTCATACTAAGCTTTTGAATTTATCAAAGCATATCCCCCAGGAGTGTCATTACTATGAGTGCAGTACGACCCATTGTCGTGCACCATTTCCCGTTCGAGTCTAGCTCAAAGCGGTGTTTTCGGGTTTTACCCCAAGGATACATTTGTCCCAAAGTCACCTCTACCTGCCTATATCCAGACATGGATGTATTTTCTTAATAAAACTATTAGTCAATACTCCCCAAGACATAGGTATGTTGTTATTGAACTTATTCTTGTCTCTATGTCTTCACTAGGGTTTTCTAATCCTAATCCCAAAACAACTAAACCAATCCTCTAATACCAACTTTAACAACACTACTTTTTATTACACACTTAAACCAGATTTATTACATAAAATATTCACTTGATACAACATAAAAGATAGATCTTTATAGTGTCTTTAGGGATTAGTAACTTTAAAGAATAGCTTATAACATAAACCACACAACATCTTTATTGAAAACGTATTTTACAAGACCACTACATTCCCTCATACTTAGCATTGCATGGGACAACCTGATGAAATTCATAAGAAAAGGGTGAGATATAAAGCCCAGTAAGGGAATAAACATGGAATAAAATGAGGAATAAAATACATGTTAGAAAATAGGAATATCAATGGAGCACAAAAGAAACATGAACATAAAGGCATGATAAATCTTGATAATCGTAACATGGAAATGTGGCAACAACACTTAACATGGAATTAGCATGAGTCAAGGCTCATTGCACATGGAGAATGAGTAAAAATGCATTCCACATGAAGCATGACTAAAATATCCTTGCATGTGAATTATCATGAGTAAAAAACCATTCCACATGACTTATCATGATAATATACTTTTCCCAATTCATTGGAGTGCTATCAGGGCGCACCCTTCTTAAACATTTCATGCATAAGTGTGCCACATGGATCATGGAATCAATCAACATCATAAGTTATTCCATGATTAAGTAACGTGGAATAAATACATGAAATTACCATTAAATATGTATATATGTATAAAGGTGAATACCCTTTATAGAGACATGGGTACGGTATTCACTACACAATGAACTTGGCTTGGAAAAGCGCCTGGTAATTTCAGTAGCCTAACGGTGTGACATAAGGATTCAAGAAAATTGTTTTATGGGGGAGAAAAGGGTGTTTCATCATATATAAATTAAATGGATAGAAATGGGGTCATATAGATACATGTCCCAACAAACCTAATGGCATTTAGATTCATAATACAAAAGAATTACATAGATGTAAAAGAGGGGAGAGAAATCTGTTACGGAATTTTGGCCTGGTAACACGTGTACATGGGAGAAATTAATGAGAGATATAGGGTTATCGCATCACCAAAAATAAATATTAAAGAATGGAGGAGGTTTGAAATCATTCCCCAACATTTTTAATTGAAAACAAAAGGTCATAACAGATAAAAAAAATTGGAAAAAAATGATAAAGGAAGAAATCCGTCACTTGGAAGTGTGGTCACAAAGGCTTGTGAGAGGCTTGAGAGAGGCTTCTTGGGAGATTAGGGCACCTTGGTAGCATTATAGAGAGAAGAGGGCAGAGGTTAGTCGAGCTCTAAAGGCTTTGAGTGTAGAGGAAGTGCGAGCTTGGGTGGTTTTATAAAGGAAAGGAGAGGGACTTCTATATTATTTTTGTTTGGGACACCTCACATTAAACTAATCAAAAACACAAACCAGCCCATGGTTTTCTCTCATGGTTTCTGCCAAAGGGGAGTGGAAGAAAATATTTTATAAGGCCAATGTCCTAACTTATTAAAACAATTGGGATGCTTACGTGGGGGTGAGTCAAACTCTCAAGAAAAACAACTTAAAAAGACAAAATGTTTTATAAGCCTTGAAGGGTCCACTAAAGTTTTGTAAAATAAATAAAACAAACCTAAAATCAAATTATTTTAATGATAAAATATATATTGGACGAAAATAATATTTATATTATTTTATTACATCACTATTGGGTCATTATGATTTCATAAACCACATTATATATTTAAACGTTATTTAATTTTTACCCAAGAAATTGACTGTCTAAGAAAATTATAAAAAATTCATTGTTGTATAATTTCAACATCCTGATTCCAAAAATAATATTTGTTTTAACTAAATAATTTTATAAACTATGAATTTTTAATTTTAAAATAAAAACCAACATTTATAGAAAATTCATGGGGTTTGACAAAAACAACATTAAAACCTTAATAAATATTACAATTGCATTAATAAAATTATGTGATCATTTATATTTAATAGAAAGTATTTTAATTATAATAATATTTTATTAAAATATTATTTAACTAAAAAATACATTAATTCATCAAATTAGATTTCTTAGTTGAATATTAACTAAAAATATTATTTGTGCTTTAAAAACTATTTACAAAGTAAAAATAATAAAATCAATGCACATTCTATATTCAAAAATAATGTACATTGTCATACTACTTGGGTCTTATTACACAACCCCTTATAACACCCACATACAACCAAAGGGTAAGGTGTGAAATGGTGATAGACTCTTGGGGTGGCTCAGATAACATCTCTCAGGTGGTAATCTCTATTAACTTCCATTTCTCTTGTAGTCGGTTCTGCTCAAGTTTAACGTGCTCAAGATCGGCTTGGGCTTGGTCAAGAGAGAAGCCAAATGACGCCAACTCCTTTCCAAGCTCCGACAAATGGACTTCGTACGGGGCAAGTCTTCTGGATGAGGTCATCACTTCCTTTTTCTGAGTAAATTGGATTTTTTAGAGCCCTTTATTTATACTAATCATAATATCACTATTCAATGCCTATATTAGCAACTATCACAATACATAACGGTATTTTAAAAACCAGAAACATAAAACCAATGAATTTCACATTTTATATAACCATAATAATACATTTAATTATATCAAGTGGAATATCCATTAATGAATGTTTGGGTCATTACATTATTATATACACCATTTAAAATAAGTTATGTGAATAATATTAAAACATTCCTAAATGAATTTAAATTGAGACAAAATACCTTACCTAGAGTTTAAAATTTCAATTACTGTCCTTTAACTCAAGAATAATAAATATATATAAATTATTTGATTTAACAAAAACATTTATCAAGATTTATAAATTATCATTAAACCATTTATTTCACTTACTGTAATGACATATTTAATTAATTAATCAATTAAGTCAATATCAGGTGTTTTAATCTTGTTCAGTTCATATGTCTAAAATGAAAATGATAAGATGACTATGTTCAAAGTGGGTATTATTAAACCATCTCAAAAATAATAATAATTAGTAAAATTTAATTTTTATGCATTAATTAAAATTTTAATACCAACATTGACTATTTTTATGAAAAATGAACTATGTTACGATCATGGAGTTGGTAGGCCATATGTACGCATGACTAACATTTCCATTTTTTTAATGATCTTGATGGAAAGAAGTTAAAATTTATTTTCCCTTTAATATATGACCATTATGAAATAAATATAAAATTATTTTATAAAATATAATTATATATATTATCAATTTGATGTGGTGATGAAAAACAAATCACATCGCTTCGTGGAGGTGGTAGTCCACACATATCCATGAACCGTGTAATTATTTTGAATGAATGACAAGGTATGAAAATAAAGGATATATTAATATTACATAATGGTAATTATTTTATAAATATCATATTTATTGATTAAATCCATCATTATAACCAGCTATTAGGGGTGATTTTTGAATGAAAATTACATGGGATCATGAAGCAGTAGTCCTCCATACACACGAACAACAGCTTCATTTCTCATCTGTTGGAAAAAAGAGATAGATATAGGTTATTAAATTAACATACTAACATATAATTATAATTTATATAGTAATGTTTCTAAATCAGTATGTTTCCTGATGATTTTGGGGAGGTAGAAGATGAAATATAACTAAAAAATCGCTTAAATTCGATACATCCTCTTTGGAAAACCTCCATTTCTTTCCACATTAATCCTATAAGGATGGTATTCAGAAAAAATTAAGACTACTAGATCACATATAGGGATGTTAGGAATATATTTGGATTAACAAAATGGTTATTGAAGCAAGTAGAAAATATTATATTAGGTTCCATTTTATAATGAAGGGAGGGGATGTTTTGGAAATTCTTAATGTATTAAAATAATATAAATTAATTTTGATGGAAAAAAGGTTCTAAATTGATAATATTATAAGATAAGATTAGGATAATTTTAAATTATCTCACCCAATATAATTTGGATACCTTTAAATTATTTTTCCACCCTTAACTATCTATTTTAATCCCACGTTAATCCTTTTGACAATTACCATGATAATAATGTTTTTTACACATTAGGGGTTAAGAGAGTTACTATAAAAGGAAAATTAGAACATAAATGGATAATGGTTTATATTTTAAACCATATCACACCCAATTGACCGAATATAATATTTTCTAGATTTTTAAATCATTTAATAAAATATTATTTACTATAGAATAACATTAAGGTCATTTTTGGAACAATTCATTTAATTCTACTTCTAAATTAACATTATATTAATTTAATTAAAATACAATACTTTCACACATACCTAAAATGTTATATTTTTCTATGAATTTTTTTTAACAAAATAATTCATTCAAATTATATTACTTTTAAAAAAATTATAATCTATTGTTTTATTTTCCTTTTAATTAAATAAATATTGTATTTCTGTTGCATAAGAATTTAATGTAATTATATCATCACTAAAAATAATAAATAAGTCACTATGAAAAATATAAATATATTATATTTAAAATAAAAACCTATAAATTAATATAACATATGATAAAATATTAGAGATACTAAATTCAATAGAGTGACATTTTCACTTGATCTTTTCTTAAATTAATATATAAGTCATAATCAAATTAATAAGGTACAAAGTGTCCATATATTATAGAATTAGATGGAAATTAGTAAACTACACTCATTAAATAGGATAAATTCAAGTGTTAGGGTTATTTTCTTTGTCTCCATGATATTATATTTAACCTTATTTATTCGATTTATCAATAGCATGTTGACAATTATTTACTATGGTTACTATTCATAATAGCCAAAAATAAAAGGGAACTATTTAAATAAAATTGAACTCCATATTAAAAATATAGAATCCATTTTTCAATATTAAATTTATATAATTGGAATAAATAAATTTAATATCAAAATACCAATCATAGTAAAAAAGTGTTTTTTAGTGAAATTCCTTTTTGAGTATAAAAATATTTATATACCAAATTTCACCATAAAATTGGATCTAATGAACATATTTGGATATTTAATATCATAATATAACTAATTTTACTTTGATTTTTTTTAAAAAATTGAACTTTGTAATTCATTGAATAAAATAAAATTTTAATAAAAATCCATATTTTTCACTATTCATAAGAAAATCATCATTTTCAGAAAAATCCCAAATATTAAATGTAAACTAATTTTGATATTAGGATTTCAAAAAAATCATTTATATAAAATAAAATTTATAAATGAATAAAAAATTAATTATAATATTATCTCACAAAAAGTGATAAAACTCTTTTTGAAGAAAATTCATTTTTAAAGAAAAATGACATTAAAAAATTGGGAGTTTTTTCCTGAGTTTTAATCAATAAATTTGTATTATGTAGGAAATTTATATATATTTAATAATTTTCTTAATTCTATTTATTCTTGAAAATTCCAGAACTAGTTTGTAATGGTTATATAATAATATTTAGTGACTAGTTTTAGCTCAGTGTTGAGTATCTTATACTCAATTGAACATAGTATTTATTATAAAAACTACAGACATTAAATTTTCTTGGTGAATATCACATACTTCATTTTCCTAAATAATGTTTGTTAATATATATTATCATACATTCAATTGACTATGGATATTACTAACGTGTCCATTTACCCATAATTTATATAGTGTGAACACCCTAACCTTCATTATATTGATTATTGAGAATTTATCAGGATTTTTACATTATTTAAATAGATTATAATTTTGTTTACAAGGGTAAATTATGATATTATTTTGATGGATTTATATTTTTTTAAAATTTATGTGGCACAAATATATATGGAGATATCATAATTGTAATGGGTGAGTCCATAATTATGTATCCCTCTAATACATTCTATAATTTTTTATATCTTTGGAAATCATTACATGTGGGATATATGCAATTAGTATTTTCCATAATTTCATGTGTGGAAAAAATGAAGTTATTATTTTCCATAATTTTATACAAGGTCTAGATGTGGTTAGTATTATCCATAGTGTTACGTGTAGGGTGGGTGCATTTGGACTTGTTCATAATGTTATGATGTCTTGGAAAATAGCTTTATCATATTTTTATGATTTTCAATGATTATTTATGTGATACATATTATGAGTGGGTTCCCTAGACAAAAATATTTTATATAATTTGATTAACATAGAATATAAATAAGTTGATATACACATGTATTTTCTCTTCCCATGATCGTAACATTATTTTTTGCATGTATTATATCATAACTAATTTCCTTGGATTACATGTCATATAGAATGATTATATTAGTCCCCAGACATAATTAGTACCTTGATTTACCATGGATTTAGTCATAAATATATGTTATATGGTCTAGATACATAATACTTACATGAATCATATTATGTTTAACAATTTGGTGTTGGAGGCACATAAACATTGATACTTCATCTCATGAAGTTTGTACCTGGTGATCTCAATTTTATGAGACAATTAAGACTCACCCACAAATATGAACACCATATATTGTGGGTATCATTGCTTGTTTCTATCTATTAGCATGTGTATTGGTCTATTTGCGTAAGAAAATCATCAATGTGTATATTTTGATCACATACATTAATGAAAGATGTAAACCATGGAATTGATTTCATGGCAAGGTAGATTAAATTGAGTGGGTAATTAGTGGCGTGGAATTGGTTGAATGATTAATATAGGATTTATCACTTCCAAATAGAGTATATACTTTTATATAGGTGGCCAATATGGTAGTACAATTTATAAATCCATGGCCATTGTTCGAGAAGGTATGTATGTCCAGTATGTTTAAGAATAAATAAAAAAGTATGGATTGCGACACAAGTTATACATATTTCCTTATAAGATATTGTATTACAAATAGATTATAGTAAATGTCATATGTTCATATGAGAGGTTATTGTTTCTCTAACTATAACCTATCACCTTAGAAGCCTTTATTGGTTTCTAGGCTATACTATGATTATTCATGATTCTATCATATTCTATGTAAATAAGAGTTTAAGACATGATGGTCCCACCATATGGTTTGGGTGGTGTCTAAGACTATATGACTACTAATAAATAAATAAATTCAATATTATTTTATTGACAAAAAAATATTATTCAATTTACTTACTCACCGTATTCACAAGTAATTAAGTGAACAAAAAATATATATTTTTCAAGTTAATATTATTATTCATGGATCATTAAGTATTTGATATGATAAAAAAGTTAAGCTAATGAATCAAATATTATGATATTAGATATATTTAACGTTACAGGTATGAGATAAATTATATATTAATTTTATGATGTAGTTTTTAAGTCCTTTATTGTCATTAAGGGATTATTTAGAAGATTTATGTTACATGGGGGCTTAAGGGAACTTTTCAGGACACTAAAACTACCTATATAAGACATGAGAAGCCCAAATACAATGTACTATTTTTCCCTCAAATTTCAGAGCCACTCCCTCTTCTCTCTAAAATCATAGAGAGATAAATAAAATATCTATGCACCCCAATCCAAGTTCTTCATCTCAGATCAGTGGAATAGTTCTCGGGTGATCATAAGTATGTTGAAAGAATATTTTTTTCTCAATACTACCATCCCAAGACTGAATATAGATGCATTATAATTGTATTGAATCATGTGTGGATGAACTAAAGGGTTCCAAATTACGTTCCATCTAACAATTATCACCGATCAAGAGAAAAAACCCCTATATCAAACAAATTTACAATGTAATAGTTTGATTTAATTTCATGCTAAATTCCTTCCTCATGATATCTTTGGGTAGTATACTTGCCTTTCACATCACTATGAACAACATCATGACATCTTCCAATGATACAAATTTAAAATACCACTATTCCATGATTCTGATGTGAGCTCGATTGGTTCAATTTATATCATAGAAATCATGTAATAAGTTAAAATAAAATTATTTCTGATATTAATTTGAGTTTAAGGGATTAAAATGGCATCAAAGGGACTGAAAATGTTTCAATATGAAGATGTATGGCCATGTTATGGTCATCTGATGTTTCAAATCAGACTAAATCCGTTATTTCTGGTTCTAAAAATTAAAAACACCCATTCAAACATATATATTTTTCACAAACACACAAATATATATATATATATATATATATATTTTATAACCGCGGGTTTGAAACAAATGGTGACCTAGATGTTTCTACTAGGAAATCATAGCTTGAAGAGTTTTTTCAAGAAGCATAGATTCCACATGATGGAATGGTAAAAATAATAATTATAAAGCCTAAGTGCCTAGGTTGAAGAAAAAAAGAATCTATATAGGAAGTGTGGTGAAAACATATAAGAAAATGTGTTCTCTTTTTAGTGGGAATCACAACAACGCTCTTCTGCACCAGCAATCCCTCCATTATTTGGGGGTGGGGGGGGGGGTGGGTTCAAAGTCAGTTCCCCTATGGGGTTATCATTAAAGGAGTATATATTTTGTATAATAAAAAACAAGGGGTGACACCCCTCCCTAGTATTCTCCCCTATTAGGGAACATCTTACCCAAATGATCCACTCTGTATCAAGGTTACCTCAACTTGGGGTGGGTTAGGATAAGCTGTTCCTAACCTGGATACCTCTATAGGGGTAATTTTTGAATCCTAAGAGCTTAAAAATATTACAAAAAAATTCAAAAAAAAAGAAGTTATTTGGAATTTATAATTTTTTTGGAATATCTGATTTAAAAATTATTAATTAAAATTAATATCATTTATTTTGATTCATAATTATTTCCCTCAGGGAAAATTAATTTCAAATATAATTTTATATTGAAAATATATTGTGTTTTGACTAATCATAAGTGATATTGTGCTATGTTTAGATGCTATTTTATTTTTATATCAAATTATTTCAATGCCTGAGATATTTGTAATAAGTAACTAACTAAAAGATTTTATGTGAATCATATCTCTCACATTATATTCATAAGGGTCTATGTGTCAATGGTAAAATTTATTTATCAATATTTGACATTCTTGAAATCCCTTAACCATCATTTGAATATATATGGTAAATGAATATAATATCCTTGCAATTTATTACACAGTTAAACATGATTTTTTTACATAAAATTTCACTTAATAAAAAATTAAGGATATATAGGGATAATATCATTGGAAATTAGGAACATTACATAACAAATTATAACAGAAAACCCAACATCTTTATTGAAAACTTATTTTACTTGACCACACCATTCTTTTGTACTTAGTATTGCATGGGATAACCTGAAGATATAAAAAATGAAAGGGTGAGCTATAGAGTATATTAAGGGTGTAAACAAGGCATAACATGAAGAATATAGTACACGTTAGGCAATAGACATATCAATGGATCACAAGAGAACCATGAACATAAAGGCATGATATAGCTTGATTATCATAACATAGAAATGGGGAACAACATTTAACATGATATTAGCATGATATAAGGCTCATTTCACATGGACCATGAGTAAAACCTCATTGCACTTGAATTATCATGAGTAAACCCTAATTTTAATTTAATTATCATGATTAAATCTTCATTTCCCTTGACATATCATGATATTAATCTTTACCCAGTGCATTGGAGCTCTATCAGTGTGCATCCTTCTTAATCATTTCACTTCATACATTAGTGTGCCATATAGATCATAAAAATGGATTCATTAAACATCATCATTTATTCCATGATAAAGGAATGTGGAATTCAGACATAAATCTCTATAATAAATAAGTAAATTATAATAAAGGTGAATACCCTTGATAGAGAAATGGGCATGATATTCACTTCACAATGACTTTGGCTTGGAAAATCGCAGTGCAATTTCAATAGTATAACAGTGTGATAAAAGAATTAATAAAAATGTTTGATGAGAGGTAAAGGGTTATATCATCATATTTAAATGAAATGTACAGTAATGGGGTCATACAGATACATTTCCCAACATATGTAATGTAATTTTTATGCATAATATAAAATAATTTCTTGAATGTAAATGAGAAGAGAGAAATTCCTTATGGAATTTCGGCATGTTAATGGGTGTACATTGGAGGAATTAATGAGAGATAAAGATATATCTCATCATTAAAACATCATTTGGTAAGTATTAAGAGGTTATAAATAATACCCAAACATTTTTAATCGATATAAAAGGGTATAACAACATAAAGAAATTTGGGGAGAAATAAGCAAGGCAGAAATCCCTTACTAGGAAGTGTGATCCCAAAGGATTGAGAGAGTATTGAGAGGGGATGATTAGGTGATTGGGGAGACTTGGGATAATTATAGAGGGAGGAGGTCAAGGTTTGGTAATGATCCAAATGGTTTGAGAGAAAAATAAAGGGATATTGATTGAGTTTATATAAGAAAGGAGAGAGAATTCTTTATTATTGAGGTTTTGGACACCACACATTAGACTAATCAAAACCACAAACCATACCATGGTTTTTGCCCATTTTTTTTACCAAAGTGGAGTGGAAAACATTATTTTATAATTAAAATTATATAACGTATTAAAATATTAGGGTTTCTTATGTAGAGGTGAGTCACACTCTGAATGAAATTATTTTAAAATGTTAAAATGTTTTATAAGTTTTAGAGGGTACACTAAGGCTGTGTAAAATAAATCAAACAAACCTAAAATCATATTAGTTTAAAGGTGAAATATATATTGGCCTAAAATCCAATTTATATTATTTTATTACATCATTATTGGGTGATTATGATGTCATAAAACAAATTATATAATTAAATGATATTTAAATTTTTACCCAAAAATTCGACTATCTTATAAAATTCTGAAAAATTCACTATTGGATAATTTCAATGTCCTGAATAAAAAAATAATATTCATTTTATTAAAATAATTTTATAAATATGTTAATTTTTACTTTTAAAATAAGAACTAACATTTATTGAAAATTCATGGTTTTGAAAAAAACAGCTTTCGAACCGAAATAATAATTACATTTGCATTCATAAAAATTATACGATTATTTATATTTAATAAAATATAATTTAGAAATAATATTTTATTAAAATATAATTTAATTTAAAATTCCATTAATTCATCAAAATATATTTCTTAATTGAATATTAAATAAATATACTATTTGTGTTTCAGAACTATTTACAATGTAATAATAATCTAATGAATGTATATTTTTTATTCGATACAAAAATAATGAAAATAATAATGGTGATAGGGTATTGTTACATAACCATTTATAACTCCCTCATATGACCTAAGGGTAAGGTGTGTGACGGTGACACACTCTTGGGGTGGCTCGAATAAATCGCTTGGGTGGTAATCTCTAACATCATCCACTGTCTTGTGGCAGTTCCGTTCAAGCTTAACGCATTGAACCTCGGCTGGGGCTTGGTCAAGACTGAATCACAGTGATGCCACCTTATTTCTTAAATATAACAAATGAGTTTTTTACATAGAAATTCTACTGGATGAGGTCATCTCTTCCTTTGTATGAGTAAATTGGATTTGTTAAAGCCCTATATTTATACTAATCAGTTGATCACTGTTCAATGGCAATATTAGAAATGGTAACAATTTTTAACGGTATTCTAAATCCAAAAACATAAAACCAATGGATTTCATATGTTTTATATAACTATATTACATAATAATAAATTTAATCAGATCAAGAAGAATTTTCATTAGTAAAAGCTTGGGTCATTACAATCTTCCCCCCTTAAGAAATTTCTCCCTCTAAATTTTCTTTTCCCACACTAAAATAGATGAGGGTAACTTTGCTTCATTACTTCATCTAATTCCCATGTTTCCTCTTGAAATATGTGGTTTCACCACCACACCTTGACGAGGGGAATTGTCTTATTTCGTAGAAATTTTTCCCGGTGATCTTAGATATTCACTAGCTTCTCTTCATTGGGGAGGTCACTCTCTCATGGTACCACCTCTATATTGAGTACATCTGAAGGGTTAGGTATGTGCATCATCAAGAGTGATACAAGGAATACATCATATACTTGAGATAAGTTCGGTGGGAGTTCTAGTCGATAGGCCACTTCTCCAATGCTACCAAGAATAAAAAAAGGCATGATGTACCTTAGACTAAGCGTTCGATTCTTCCCAAATCTCATAACCCTCTTCCACAGAGATATGTGTTGGAATAACTTATCTCTAACAACAAATTCTAGGTCTCATCGATGATTATCAACATAGCTTTTTTTTCAACTCTCAGAAGTATTAATGTGTTACGGGATAGTATTAACATTCTACACCATTTCTTTTACCATTTCTGGACCTAAGAGTTTTTTCTCCCCAACTTCATCCCAACATACCGGTGTTCTACACCTATTCCCATAAAGGGATTCATAATGAGCTATCTTTATGCTTGAGTGGAAACTGTTATTGTAAGATAACTAAACCAGAGGAAGATGTTGATCCCATTATCCTTTGAAGTCCGTTGATAATGCTCTCAACATGTCCTCAAATGTTTGGATAGTCCACTCAGATTAGCCATAAGTTTTAGGATGATAAGTCATACTAATGTTCTACTCAATTTTCAGATCATGTTAAAAACACTTCCATAACTTAGAGGTGAATCATAGATCTCAATCGGATATAATATATAGTGGTACTCCATGCTTCTTTACCACTTCTATGATATATATCTATGCTTGTTGACCCAATTTGAAATCCTCTCAGATTTCAATGAAGTGTTCAGTCTTTGTAAGATGACCCACAACAACGCAGATAGCATTGTTTCCTTTGGATGTCTTTGGATGTCCAGTGACAATTTCCAAGGTTATTTTTTTCCATTTCCATGTTGGTATGGGAAACGGTTGCATCATCCCCTTAGACTTTGGCCTCCCATCCTTTACTTGTTAACATACCTAGCACTTTGATGTATTCTCAGTGATAACCTTATTCATGTTATCCCACCAATAAAGCTCCCAGGGAACTCAAAACATATTTGTGTTTCCTAGGTGAATAGAGAAACTCCATCTATGTGCATCATCTAAAAGATCTTTCTTTAACTCTGGATTTGATGGAATGCAAAGTTACTACCCAAATGTAAAAATTCTGTCTTCATTAACATTAAATTCTGAGGATTACCCTTTTAGGATAGTTCCCAATTTCATATAAATTCCCACATCAACCTTTTGAGAATCCTTTAACCTTTCCCAAAGAGATGGTTAAGAAATCATTTGTGAAAGGATTTATGATGTTATTTACTTTATGATTACCGTGTTCATCTTCATCAAATATGAGAAGATTGGATATTTTTCAATCCTCATCAATGAAAAAATCACTGGTTCTTTTCTACTTATAGCATCCAACACCTTGTTATCTTTCCTAGGGTGGTAATGGAATGAGAAATCATAGTCTCTAATCAGCTCTAAAAATCTTCATTTTCACATGTTCAACTCTTTTTGTGTGATTATATACTTGAGGCTTTTGTGATCCATGTATATTTCACACTTCTCCCCATAGAGGTAATGTCACCAAATTCTCAGACCAAATATTACTATATCCAACTCCAAATCATGTGTTGGATAGATTTTCTCATGCAATTTCAATTTCCATGAATAATAGGTAATGACTTTTTCATTTTCCCTCAACACACAACCTAGTTCATTCTTCAAAGAATCACTAAATTACACAAAAATTTCTCCAATTATGAGTATTGTGAGAATGGGAACAGTGATGAGACTACTTTTAAACTCCTTGAAGCTCTCTCCGCATTCATCACACTATGAAAACATGACTCCCTTCAATGTTAGCTTGGTAACAGGGTTTGACAATTATGAGAAATTTCTCTCCAATAGTCGATAATATCCAACTAACTTCCAGAAGTTATGGATATCTATCATCGATGTTAGACTTAGCCATCCCTCTATTGCAGATGTCTTGGAGGGATCCATAGATATTCCATTTCCTATAATTATATGACCACAATAAAGAGACCTATTTCAATCAGAGCTCACACTTATTGTACTTTTCATAGATATTCTACTTTCGCAAGGCCTCTAGTACAGTGCTTAGATACTCCTCATGCTTCTCCTTAGTTTTGGAGTATATTATAATATATTCTATAAAAACTTCCACAATTTTTTCGAGGTAATATATACATATTATATTCATCAATTCCATGATGATTTATAGAAAATTAGTTATTATGAAATGCATTACTAAGAATTAATAGTGCCAGTACCTTGTACGAAACGTAGTCTTCGGGATATCCTCCTTAATCACACTTACTTGTTAATATTCCAACCAAAAATACTCCTTGGAGAAGTATTGTGATCATTGTATCTGGTCGATCAAGTAATCAATTCAAAAAATATGATACTTGTTCTTTATCGTGATTTTGTTCAGCTCACAATAATCAATGCAAAGGTGAATTGAACCATCCTTCTTCTTGACAAAGAGGACTGGTACACCCAATGGCGAAACACTTGGGAAAATTAACACTTTTTCATGATTCTCATGTAGTTGTTTCTTCATCTCCTCAAGATTTACAAAATCTATTCTATATGGAGTCTTGGATATTAGAAACGCCCCAGGTATAAGATCAATTGAGAATTCAGCATCTCTTTTAGGATGAAGACCAGACAATTCCTTGGGAAACACTTCAGAATTCCCTCACAATAGGAATGTATTAAAGGATGGTTTCTTCCTTATACTCAATCATCTAAGCAAGATACGCATGCTCATAGTGTAGTAATATCCATAGTTTCGATGATGGTACTGAGGAATATTAATCCTCCTCTATTCACTCATACATAATCGGGAGTCAATTCACCATATTGAGATTTATTTCCCTCTCATTGAAATTTATGTTTTCTCTATATAGGCAAAGCCAATCCATGAAAAAATTGCATCAAAGTCCACCAAAGGGAGTATAACCTGGTTCTATGGGAAGTCAAAACCTAAAATGGGGACATGGGAGGAGTTATATTCATGGGATACAATGATTTTCCCATTTTTCGTTCTCACCGACATCTTTACTTCCATGATTTGTAGTGGTGTTGAGATTCTTCTACTAATATTATGGGATATAAAATAATATGAAGAACCAGATTTAAAAATTAGGTTAGATATTATTGAATGAATAACTATCATACTTGTCACTACTTATTTGATGATGTTATCTTCGGTGGTAGTGATGGAAAAAGATCACCTTTACTGCCTTGCAGGTTGTTGGTTGCCTCTGAAAACCCTTGGCATAGGGAACTAGTTTGAAAATATTCATGGTTATTTGTAGTTGAAGAAATGAACAATGTGTTGAGAGTTGAATGGATCATTCCTATCCTTTATGGCATCAGTGGTTTTTTTTATTGTCTGCAGTAAATAGATAGGTTCCCTTCTCTTCCACACCTAAAGCATTTCCTCGTCCCCTTCAGGTTATTTTTGGGGTGCTTCTTTCCACACCTTTGGAATGTGGGGTGATGTAATTTCTTATCACCATTGGATTTATCCATATGATGGATAGAATTAACATCCACCTTACAGTTATTATCCCTATTATACCCCTAAGATTCACTGATCTCCATTTATACTTTGAGGGCACATCAGAAAATTCTTTCATTGCTCTCGAAGTCAAGGATCTCTAGGTCTTTCTGTAGGCTAGGTTTTAGCCCACCAAAGAAGCAGTAAAACTTTTATTCAGGGGCAATGAAAAATAAAAAGGCATATTGTGAAATCCATATGAAGTTTTCCTCATGTGTACTGATGGATTCATCATCATTTTGCTTGAGGCAAAAGAAGTCCCTTTCCATATTATGTCAGAGGGTGAGTGGAAAATATTTATCGAAAAACTTTTTCCAAAAAACCATTCTTTCTAATGACTCAATCTTCTACTCAGACTTCGTAGTTTTGATCAATTTCCATTATTGATCAACTTCACCCTCCATACAATAAGAATATAGAAGAAATATCTCTTGTTTAAAACATTAATGTATGGAGAAGATCATCTCAATGGAGTTGATCCATTGTTCGATGAGTGAGGGATCAGATGACCCATTAAAAGTAGGAGGATTTTTTCTCATGAGTCTATCAATTGTGGCTTGTTCTTTGTTAAGGGGGGTGGCTGTTTCTCTTGACCCATGTTTCTATTCAAAAATTTTGTTAACTGAGAGAGTATCATAACGGTGTTTGTGATTCTTGTTCCCATCAGATTTGGCAGCTCATTATAACAGTCATCACATTGATCTCCACATTGTTTGTTATCCCGAGTCCTCCTATTATCGGCCATTGGCTGGAATAAAAGGAAAATTAAGGGTTACACATAAAGGGGAATCCAATGAAAAAATGGATAACTTAAAATTTTCATTTATTTCCTTAACTTATCTATATTGTCTGTGATATAATTCCCAACATATATTCATAGGGGAATTTTTTAATTCCCTTAATAATGGTTCATACTAAGCTTATGATTTTACCAAAGCATATCCCCCCCGGAGCATCATAACCAATAGTGAAGCAAGGCTTATTTTCATGCACCAGTTCTCATTCCACTCTCGTTTAAAAGTGATGTTTTTAGGTTTTACCCCAAGATACATCTTTTCCAGTGCCACCTCTACCTCCTCGTATCCAGACGTGGATGTATTTTCTTGATAAACCACTTAATCAATACTCATAAAAATTTAGTTATGATTTTAATAGACTTGGTCTTATTACAAAGGCCTTCATTAGGTTTTTCTAATCCTAATTCCAAAAATAAAAAAACCTATCATCTGATACCAACTATAGAAACCCTTATCTTTATTACACACATAAACATGATTTATATCATAAACATTATCTTGAGACAACTTTGAGGATCTAGAGGTCTAGTGTCATAGAAAATTAGGAACATTACATAAAAACATAGAACATAAAACCCAAAATCTTTATTGAAATATTCTTTTACATGAACACAAATTTCCCTCGTACATAACATATCATGGGATCACTTTAGGACATGCATAAGAAAAGGGAGAGATATAAAGCCCAGTAAGGGAGTAAACAAGGAATAACATAAAGAATATAGTACATGATAAAAAATAGGTATATCAATGGATTAAAAGAGAGAAATTAATATAAAGTTGTGATATAGCATGATTATCATAACATGGGAATGTGGAAACAACATTTAATAGGATATTAGCATGATACAAGGTTCATTACACATAGAGCACGAGTAAACCCTCATTGCACTTATATTAGACTGATTAAACCCTCATTTCACTTGAATTAGCATGAGTAAACCCTTATTTCACTTGACGTATCATGATACTAATCTTTACCTAATGCATTGGAGTCCTATCAGGGCACTATTGAGTCAATAAGGGTTTCCTTATAAATTTTCCATTACTTCATATTTTGAAAATCACAAACACCTTATCTTAAGGAAAATCTCTTTTTACCCCTTATTTCTTTTTCTTATGGAAAATTTCCTTCCTCAAGGAAATTTATCCTTACTTTGTTTTCATTGTTCAATCACATTTCATTTCTAAGTGAAAAATTAGGATTGTAACTAAAAACCCTCGGAATCGTATAATACTTAGATATGAAGTATTCTATTTATGAAACCAAATTTCGACTCCGAACTTTTACTAGTTCAACTCTGAACTTCTACTAGTTAGACTCTTAACTTCTATGAGATTGACTCCGAACTTTTAGTAGTTAGACTCCAAACTTCGACAAGTCGACTACGAACTTTTATGAGTTCGACTCCGAACTTTTAAAAGTTTGACTCCAAACTTCTACTAGTTCAACTCCAATATTCTATGAGTTCAACTCTGAAATTATACTAGTTAAACTCTAAACTTCTATGAGTTCAACTCTGAACTCTTTATGTTCAGGTTCTGAATTCCTGTGAATCCAGACTCTGAATTTCCTTGAAATTCTGACTCCAGAATTCTATAGAATTCAGGTTCCAAATTCCTACGAAACAGAATCCAAATATCAGTTTATTATAAAATGATAATTCTATTTTTAGTTAGAATACAAACTTTCATACTTTTCTAACATTCCATACTTTTTTTTACTTTCATTCTGAACTTCAGTTTTACTTATGCTTACACTTGTTCTAATATAAAATGATGGCATTCCTTCAGTTATCATCTAACCATTGGTTGAGTGACATGTGTACTTGTACTTCCAAAATTAATGGAGAAATATGAATGTTGGAGGAGGGAGCCGACCGTTGGAGCTTCTCCTATAAATAGGAGCTAATTTGAAAAGAAGAAATAACACTAGACAACATCTTTGACATTGGATCTTACATGTTGTTGAAGTGATTTCTAGAGAGAGAGGCTCTTATCAGTTGTCAAGATTCGTGTAGAAGGTTTGAACAACTTGTTCAAACTTTTCTTCATGAAAACTTTCTTCATGCGACTCTAATTGTTGCTTTATACAATTGAGGGCTTCCGGGGATAGAAAGATAGAGGTGTCGACTACTTGATAGTTGAGGCCTTGCAGGGATAGCAAGAAAGACTCAGATCTTTGTATCAAGGGCTTACCCTGGTGTGGGTAAGATAGAGTTTCTTGAAAGTATAAATCAAGGGACCTTTTATCCAGGGTGGTTGGATACCCTTCTCTTTGGGTTAAAATATTTATTGTTTGTTACTTGTAGTGTTACTACTATGTTTTCCGCTGTGCATTTCATATTTTTAAGGAAAGTACAACTTTCTTATACTTCCTTACTTTTACTATGATATAGTTAGATTCTATAGGATTTAAGGTAGAATCTTAGTAGTTTTAAACTTTTGTTAAGTTTCATTTCCGGAATCATTTTTCTTGAATCAAGAAAGTCTTTAGAACATAGAGGTGTTGTGAATTTCATTTATGCAAAATTTCCTTAGGGAATTTCTAAAGCTACAATTGACCCCCCCCCCCTCTTGTATATAAAAATATCATACTTATATATTCGATCCTACATTTGGTATAATAGACTATATCATACTGAGACATACCATCCTAATAATTGGTATCAAAGGAATTGGTTCCATCGGAATTAATATCACGATTAGCTTTAGAAGAAATTTTTTTCGCATAACATTTGGATTCATATTTCTGGATTCATACTTTTCGTAATCTATTTTTTCTGAATCATAGTTTGGATTCACTTTTTTCTTAGAGATACAATTTTTCATGCTTAAAATATATTCTCTTTTTTACATACTTATACTTATAACAAGTTTGTGTGCCAAATTTTTTCTTAAGGATGGCAGGCTTAAATGTTATTTCTATCAACAACCTAAATCCTACCAGACCACCAATTTTTGATGGTAATGATTACAAGTATTGGATAGATCGAATGAAGACATTCATTATCAATACTGGAGTATATAAGTTTGTCATGTATACCGAAGGATATAAAATTCCTAACAAGGAAGTTAGTGCCTTCACTAATTAAGAAAAACATGAATATCAACTCAACTATAAGGTACGCAATACTTTGCTTTGTTAAATGACTAGGAACATATATAGACAAATTTCTTCTTGTGAAACGGCTAACTGTATATGGATGAAACTTGAAGTTACACAATTTGGAACATCTAAAGTGATTGAGACTAGGAGAGACATGCTCAGAGATCAGTATCATGGTTTTAATTTTCCTTATGGATAACCAATTTGTAAGCTGCAATAGAGATTCATGAACATTGTGAATAGATTACAGTCAATGGGAGAAAAATGACTAGATGATGAAGCCCTTGTTGACAAGATCATAGATATTATTCCCAATGAGTGGGAATCTAATAGAACTACTATCAATGAAAATAGAAACGTTACTCATATTTCTCTTGATGAACTATTTGGAACTCTTCTTCAACATGAGACTACAATGAAGAGAGATGCCGACAACATAAAGAAGATGAATGGAAATGGTAGTGTATCTTTTACTACTACTTCCAATCACATGAGATCTAAGACTACTGAGAGAGTAACTAGATCCAGATCTAGGAAAGTTGTTACCCATTCTTAATCTAGTGAAAGTGAATCCTCAAAAAATGAATTAGAAAATCTTGCTTGAAGGATGAAAAAGATAGATGGACAGATGAAATTTCAATCTAAATATAAGAAGACGGAAAAGAAATACAAGAAAGATTCTGAAGTTACATACTATGAATGTAAGAGAGATGGACACATAAGACCTGACTACCCTATGATCATGAGAAAAGAAAGAAAGGAAAGGCATTATTAGAAAAATAGAAAGAAGTATTACAAGTCCAAAGCTAAGAAAGAGTTTAAAGCCAATGAAACATGGAGTCCCAGTGGTGGAGACTCTTCAGATGAATCTTCGGATTGTGAGTCTTTCAGAGAGAAGAATCGTGGTCTTTTAGCCAGGCTACCTATTGATAATCACTTCTTGATGGCTAAGGTACACAATGATGAATCAATGACCAATGTTTCTTTGAATCCTAATGATATTAAATATTATAACTTTTCGGTTGAAGATTCCACTTCTGATGAAGATAATACTGTACCTACCTATGAATAAGTTTCTAGGTTTTCCAAACTTCTTGAGAATGAGAATTCAAAACTCACGAAGAAACTTGATAAGGAAAATTCTAGGAATAATATTCTTACTAAGGAAATATCATATCTTTATAAAGATCTTGATAAGAAAAATGCTGATTTTGAATGTATTTAAAAAAATCTTGAGGAAGTAATTTTTGAGAAGAATAAACTTTCAAAAGATCTAGAAAAAAAAATTCTAAGAAAGATGTTTTCGAGACAAGCTCTAGTTCAAATATTTTTAAAGACAAGAGATTAGTTAATAAAATAAAATCTGAAATATTCTCCTCGAGGAATTGTTTGTAAAACTTTACCCTAGGTAAGGACAATTTTGATAAAATTTATTCACAAATCTGACTTCGAAGGAATACTTCTGGTTTTGGTTATACTAGTTCTAAACTGATTTTTAGTAGCAACTACATTGTTCCTCAAAGTGTTCCATTCTGTACTAAATGTCAATGTGGTGGTCATTGGGAAAATAATTGTTCCCTAAACAAAACCCAATCTTTAGTATTTCATAAGTCTTATATTTTTAAGAAAATGTGGGTACCCAAAATTCGTCTTTCTGAAATTTTCTGATCCAAGAAAGTCTGGATTCCGAAAACCTATATTTTTTATTATTTTCAGGAAAATAGGAAAAGTACCAACAACAATACTTGGTATATGAATATTGGATGTTCCTGGTATATGACTGGTAACAAAAACTATTTCTAAAATATTATCAAGACGAAAGGAGGAAAAGTAACTTTTGGAGATAATTCTCAGGAAGAAATTATTGGTATATGTAATATTGTTCTTCTTGGAAAGTCTTTGATTTAAACTGATTTATTTGTTAAAGGTCTTAAGCACAACCTCATTAGCATAATTCTGTTATTTTATGAAGGTTACCTTGTGAATTTTAGGAATGATAAATGCCTAGTACACAATTCGAAGGAAGAGTTTATTCTTTATGCCAATAGGAAAGAGAATGTATACACTTTTATCTTTGAAGACCATAGGAGCCAAGATGTACCTTGCCTTAGTGAAATGGAAGATCATTCTTAGTTGTGGAATAAATGGTTAGGACACTGCAACCATAAGAACTTATGGAAACTCTCTAAGAAAGGTTTAGTTAAGGATATACTGGAGCTTAGATTTGATTATTCAAAAGTTTGTGACCCTTTTCAATATAGAAAGAAACATAAATCAAGTTTTAAATCAATTGGTGAAGTCTCAACAACTCATTCACTACAGTTGGTGCACATGGATCTTTTTGGTCCAACAAAAAATGGAAGCATTAGGTTAAAGTATTATGTATTTGTCTTAGTTGATGATTACACTAGATTTACATGGGACTATTTTATAATAAAAAAGTCTGAAGCTTTATCTTATTTCAAAAAAATTATTGCCCAAGTCAAAAATGAGAAAAAACTTCCATTGAAAACTATTCATAGTGGTCATGGAGAAGAATTTCAAAATTCGGATTTTGAAACTTTTTGTAGTAAAAACGGTATTACTCACAACTTCTCAGCACCCAGAACACCTCAACAGAATGATGTTGTTGAAAGAAGAAATAGAATTATTCAAGAAATAACTAGAACCATGTTGAGTGTGTATTCTGTAGCCAAACATTTTTTGGGCTGAAGCTGTAAGTACCACTTGTTATACTATAAATCGAGTTTTTATTAGACCTTTTCTAAATAAAACAGTTTATGAATTATGGAATGGTAGAAAACCTAAACTTTCTTACTTTAAGGTTTTTGGCAGAAAAGTATTCATTCTAAACACTAAATATAATTTACACAAATTCACACCCAAATTTGATGAAAGAATTTTCTTAGGCTACTCCACAACTACTAAGTCTTATAAAGTTTATAACAAAAACACTTGCACTGTTGAAGAGACAGTACATGTCAAATTTGATGAAACTGATCCCTTTGTTTTCAAACAACCCCAACCTCCATCCTCAGATGTGTTTTCAAAAACTGATTATCAACCTATGGTAGAAAATCCTTTTGATAAGGAAAATTTTCAAGAAGATGATTTTGAATCATTTACCCTAGAAGATTTCCTACCCTATGTTGATGAACAAGTTTTATAAAACCCAAATCATTCCTTTATAAATAATCATCCCAGTGATAGTATCATTGGTGATGTGAATCAACCTGTAAGGACTAGAAGCTCCAAAAGAAATGAAATAGCACATCTAGTATTCCTTTCCCAATTGGAACCAAAAAGCACTGATGAAGCTTGAGGTGATGATGATTGGATAAAAGCCATGCAAGATGAACTAAATGAATTCGAAAGGAATAAAGTCTGGACCTTGGTTGAAAGACCTAAGGAAACTTCTGTAATTGGTGTAAAATGGGTCTTCACAAATAAGCGTGATTAAAATGGAGTCATAATTTGGAATAAAGATAGATTGTTTGCTAAACGCTATAATCAAAAAGAAGAAATAGACTATGAATAAACCTATGCTCTAGTAGATAGACATGAATATATTCGTATTTTTCTTCTCTTTGCAGCATTCTTCAATTTCAAACTTTTTCAAATGGATGTGAAATGTGCTTTCCTTAATGGTTATGTTCAAGAGGATGTTTTTGATGAACAAACTCCTGGCTTTGAAGACACAAAACATCCTGATCATGTTTTTAGACTTACCAAAGCTTTGTATGGCCTTAAACAAGCCTCTCGAGTGTGGTATGATAGACTTACAAGATTTTTGCTTCAAAATAACTATGTTAAGAGAAATGAAGATCCAACAAATTTTATAAAGAAATATAAGAAAAATGTTTGGATTGTAAAAATTTATGTTGATGAAATTATATTTGGTTCAACTCAACAATCATTAACTGATTACCTTGCAGATCTAAAGAAATATGAGTTTGAAATGAGCATGATGGGTGAGTTAACATTTTTTCTTGGTTTTCAAATTTCACAAAAACGAGAAGGAACTTATATATCTCAACATAAGTATATTAAAGATCTTCTTAAAAAGTATGGATATGACAACACTAAAATTATTAGGACTCCCATTGGTACCTCAAACACACTTGATCTTGATGAAGCTGGGAAACCAGTAGATCAAACATCTTTTAGAGGTATGATAGGAAGATTACTATATTTGATAGCTAGTCATATATAATTGATGTTTTCAGTATGCTTATGTTCTAGATATCAATCCAATACAAAGGAATATCATTTAAAGGAAGTGAAGAAAAAATTTCTCTACTTAAAGGGAACCATGGATCATGGAATACTTTATAATTCTGGAAATGATTTTATCTTAATTTTATTTTTCAGATGTTGACTTCGGTGGATGTAGAACGAATAAAAAAACTTCATCCAGAACTTGAAATTTCTTAATAAATTTGTTAGTTTCTTGGTCTTGTAAGAAGCAACATTTTGTAGCTCTATCCACTGTTGAAGGTGAATATGTAGCATCTGGAAGTTTTTGTGTTCAAGTGTTGTGGATACAACACACACTCACATACTATGGCTTGAGTTTTACTAAGACTCAATTTTTTTGTGATAACAAAAGTTCCATTGCTCTTAGAAAAAACCCTGCACATCATTCTTGTGAAAAGAACATAGATATTAGGCATCACTTTCTTAGGGATCACACACTAAAAGGAGATATCATTCTTCAGTTTATCGGAACACAAGATCAACTTGCTGACATTTTCAAAAAATCTTTACCCTCCGATAGATTTGAATACATTAAACAGAAGTTAGGAATGATAACCATAATGTAATCTTCATTAATTAACTTCTTGTTGAACCAATTCTCTTACAGTAATAAACTCTTTTTCATAGGGGGAGTACATCTGTTATGATGTTTTTCAAATTTTTCATAATGATGTTTTTTTAAGTATTTCTTAATGGAGTTTTTCATGTTTATTGTAATGAAGTTTTTTGAAATTTTCAGAATGGAAATTTTCAGAATGGAAATTTGCGGAATGGAAATTTTTGGAATGGAAATTTTCAGAATGAAAAGTTTCAGAATGGATATTTTCTTAATAAAAATTTTCAGAATGGAAATTTTCCTAATGGAAATTTTCATAATGAGAATTTTCTTTTCTTTTTCGAAATAACGTTTTTTTTAATCTAAAGTACTTCAAGAAGAATTTTATTCTAATATGAATAATTCTCCTGACAATTCTAAAGTTATGATTCCTTCTTGAGTTTTTGTAATCTTTTTTCTCCTGATGTTAGTTTCTTGTGTTATGAAAAATTTCTCGGATTCAAGTTTCCTTAAATATGAATGTTTTCTTTTAAAAACCTCAAAAGATCAGATTCAACCAAATTTTTTTCCCTTGTGGCTACTTTTATAACCATCAGACCAGATCTAAAAAATTCTCAACCGTTAGATTGGTTTTAGAAGACGAAAGGTCACCTCCATCGCCTATATAAAGGACCCCCGATGGTTTTCCCACATTGGTTGTCACGCTCTTGCGTCTCGAAGATCTACCTCTCTATAACATCCTGTTCCAAACTCATCAGAAGTTCTCCGATCCAAATGTCTTCATAAGCCCAAGAAATTTCTACTAAGATGATCTCAGAGTGGCTAATCTACAGGGAAAGGTTGGTGCATTCGATTTTTTTTTCAATAAGTATGATTCTATCATTTCTAAGAACATAAAGCTCAATGGATGGGAAATTGTAGCTATTTAATAGATAGCATCTCAAGATGTAGTTTATACGGATCTTCTTATAGAATTTTATGAGTCAGTTTGCTTCTTTAAGGAAGCTGATGGTGAGAGGTTTTCATTCAAAGCCTATGGAAAAACCTACAAACTCTCTTACACCAAGGCTTCACGCTTGGTGGGCTTATCATATGAAGGTGAAGCCGAATTTTGTTCACACAAGTTTCCTAATATTCAGGGATGTTTCAAAAACCTGAAGGTTTTGGAATGCCTTGAGCTCAAAGACGAAAAAACAACAAAGATTTCCCATCTATTTACCAACAACCAAATTCTACAATTATGGGAACAAGGTCTCATTGTTCCAAGAAGGGGTGATAAGGATACCCTTAAAAAGAGTGATATGTACATCTTAGTTTTTTTGGTAAATCTATGGAAGGTGAACTTCATGAAGCATATCCTTATCAAGATTGAGAATATCAAGAATGGTAATCTTAGTGCTCAGATCATTATGTATCCGGCATTGCTTTCTAAGATGATAGTTTGGTGCTCAGAATCCTTCAAAATTCCATGGAGCTCAAAGCCCATGAATTTCAAGGTGATACTGATTAGTGATGAAACCTTAAAGAGGATGAAAGTTGGTTTTTCAAAACAGACAGGTGAGTTCTATGATCTTCTAGAGGATGAGGCATACGCTCTTCCGGAAAATGTAGAGAAGGATGAACCATCCAAGAAGGCCGGCAAGAAAAGGAAGTTGAAAGAAGTGGAAGCTGAAGGTAAAACTTTTAAGTCCAAGGAAGTCGAATCCGCACCCCATAAACCCAAGAAACAAAAATCCTATCTGGATGAGGTTGTTTCAAAATAGAGAGAAGATAAGGAAAAGACGAAAGAAGGGGAGGCACAGTTTTTCTTGGACCCTACAGAGGAAAATGAATTGAAAGAGAAAACCGGTGAAGAGATAGAAAATCATGCCAAGGAAAAGAAGCTGAAGACGAATCTGTTTGAGGAAGAAATTGTGAAATCCCTTCTGAGGGATACTGAGGTTGCATCTGAAAATATTCTGGTGCCGAAGTCATTTTTAGTGGAACCTTTACCTGAAACCCCGGGGAAAAACGTCTTCACTCCGAAAAAACTCAAAGAGAAAGATATTGAAAAGGAAGTTGTGGAAGAAGTTATGGAAGATCAAATCTCTAAAAAGACAAAAGATTTGTTAAATATAGTTGAAGAGTATTAAGAAAAGGCAAGTGCTTCTTAGAATTTTTCACTCCGGACTTCTCAAGCCAGATCCTCAAAACTGGATACACCCATAGATGACGAGAAAGGTGAAGAGGAGGTGAACAAGGCATTTGAAGAAGAAAGTCATAATAATGACTTTAACCATCCAAAATATTTTGAGGCTGGGGATGAAAAAGAAAAGGTTGATGAAGATAGGCTTGTGCAATTATCTGATAGTGAGCATGAATCTCCTGAAGAAGTGTCCATTCCGAGGACTATTAATGGTAAGAAAGTGCTTATTGATACCCCAACGAAATATATCATAAGGAAGAAGCATGTTGGAGGATCTTCTAAAAGGAAGATGGTGGAAATATAAGAAGGACAATATCCTAGAAAGTTGTCTGATTCAGAGTCATCTTCATTGGGACATGATTTTGTGGTTAAGTCCTTGAAGAAATTGGTAGACACCATTCCGATCATTCCTAAAATATAATCCAGATGCCAGCTACTTCAGCATATCTTGAATCAGAAGTCAGAATCCTTATCCATGGTAATGGATAAATGTGTGAAGATTGAAGAAAAGCATAAAAATTTTCTTATCAACTATGAGGTCCATAGAAAGTCATGCAGCAAAATAACCCTTTGGTCTAAGAAAATTGTTGAATATATGGAAGAGCATGATCAGTTCCAACTAGATGTTAAAGAGGCTTTTGGTACTAAGGATGTCAAAATCAAAAATATTTTAGAACGTTTTCAGGATAAGCTGAACCTAGAGAAAAATACTTGGATTGAATATGTCAAATATATAAATGAAAAGATAAATTATGTTTCTCATGGTTTTAAATTAGAAAGAAATATCCGGACCGAGATGGAAGAGAAGATAGTGAAGCAAGAGGAGTTGTTGAAGGCTCGGGTAGAAGTCTTGAAGTCTCAAGAAGATTAAATCACAGTCTTAGAAAAGCAAGCCGAGGAGGATCATAAAGAGCTCAAAAATATGAACACAATTATGAAGAAGCTCTTTCCCAAGGAAAAGGATACAAAATAAACTCAATCCAATCATTTGTTTCTTTTTATTTTTCTTTTAAAAATTCATCCAATTATAATTGAATTGTGGTTGTTTGTTTTGTTTGGTTGTCTTTACTAATATCTCTAGTACTATATTTATTTTCTATTCCCTCAAACTCATTTTGAAAATCACAAAGGGGGAGAAGAAAAAATAACTCCCAAAGGAAGAAGGAAAAAGCTAAAGGAGAGAAGGAAAAATATTAATAAGTAAAAGAGGTATCCCTATGTAAGGGGGATTTAATCTAAGGAAGTGTTTTTCAAAAAAAGAAATTTCCATACTCAAGACAAATCCCATTCTAAAAAATCCAAAATACGATCCTTAGAGGTATAAATTTTAAGGGGGAGTTAGTCCTATTCATCTTTGTCCATATGAAAATGGAGATAAGTTTTATTTTTTCTAAGTCCTTTTATTCTTTTTAATAAGGATGTTTGTTCTTTCCAAAATGGGGAAGATTGTTGAGTCAATAAGGTTTTCCTTATGACCTTTCCATTCCTTCATGTTTTGAAAATCACAAACACCTTACCTTAAGGAAAATATCTTTTTACATCTTGTTTCATATTCTTAAGGAAAATTTCCTTCATCAAGGAAATTTTTCCTTACATTGTTTTTATTGTTCAATCACATTTCTTTTCTAAGTGTAAAATTCAGATTGTAACTAAAAACCCTCGGAATCGTATAATACTTAGATATGAATCATTATATTTAAGACTCCGAATTATGACTCCGAACTTTTACTAGTTTTACTACGAACTTCTATTAGTTCGACTTCGAACCTCAAAGAGTTCGACTCCGAAATTTTACTAGTTTGACTACAAACATCTTCTATTTCGACTCTGAACTTCTATGAGTTCGACTCCAAACTTTTACTAGTTCGACTCCGAACTTCTACTAGTTCGACTACAAACTTATACTAGTTCGACTCCGAACTTCTTTTAGTTCAACTCTGAACATCTACTAGTTCTACTCCAAACATCTATAAGTTAAACTCCGAACTCTTTAAGTTCAGGTTCTGAAATATTGTGAATCCAGACTCCAAATTTCCTTGAAATTTAGACTCCGGAATTCTATAGAATTCATGTTCCGAATTCCAATGAAATAGAATCCAAATAAATCTTTATTATAAAATCCGAAATCTATTTTTAGTTAGACTACGGACTTTCATACTTTTCTTAAATTCTAAACATTTATTTACATTCATTCCGAACATCAGTTTTACTTATGCTTACACTTATTCTAATATAAAACAATGTCATTCCTTTAGTTATCAACTAACCATTGGGTGAGTGACACATGTACATGTCCCTCCGAAATTCATGGAGAAATATGACCGTTGGAGGAGGGAGCCGACCGTTGGAGCTTCACCTATAAATAAGAGCTCATTTGAAAAGAATCAAGAACACTAGACACCATAATTGAAATTTGTTCTTACATGCTGTTGAAGTGATATCTAGGGAGAGAGGCTCTTATCAACTCTCAAGCTTCGTGAAAAAAGTTTGAAAGGCTTGTTCAAATGTTTCTTTGTGCAAACATTCTTCGTGCGACTCCGAATGTTGCTGTATACAATTGAGAGCTTCAGGGGATAGGAAGACAGAGGTTCCAATAACCTGATAGTTGAGGGCTTGTGGGGATAGCAAGAAAGACTCTGATCTTCATATCGAGGGCTTACCCTGGTGTGGGTAAGAAGTACTTTCTTGAAAGTATAAATCAAGGGACCTCTTATCCAGGGTTGTTGGATACCCTTCTCTTTGGGTTAAAAGAGTTATTGTTTGTTATTTGTAGTGTTACTACTTTGTTTTCCACTGTGCATTTTGTATTGTCAAGGAAAGTGTAACATTTTTATAACTCCTTATTTGTACATAGATTTAGTTAGATTCTAAATGATTTAAGTTATAATATTAGTAGTTGTAAACTTTTGTTAAGTTTCATTTCTGAAATCATTTTTCCAAAATCAAGCAAGTCTTTAGAACTTAGAGGTGTTGTGAATTTTGGTTATGAAAAATTTACTTAGGGAATTTTAAAAGGTAAAATTCAGCCCCCTCTTGTATCTGATAATATCATACTTATATATTCGATCCTAAGTTTGGTATAATAGAGTATATCATACTCAAACATACCATCCTAATAGGCACACCCTTCTTAATCATTTCATTTCATGCATAAGTGTACCACATAGATCATACAACATGGATTCAATAAACATCATCATTTATTACGTGATAAAGTAATGTGGAATTAATACATGAAAATATATAGTCAATAAGTAAATGTGCATTAAGGTAAATACCCAAGATAGATAAATGGGCATGGAATTCACTACACAATGAATTTGTCTTGGAAAATCATGGTGTAATTTCAGCAGCATAACAGTGCGACATAAGAATTAATAAAAATGGTTGATGAGATAGAAAGGGTTATTTCATCATATGTACATTAAATGGATTGTAACGGTGTCATATAGGTACAATTCCCAACATAGGTAACGGAGTTTATATGCATAATATAAAAGAATTTCTTGAATATAAATGAGAAGACTTAAATTCCTTAGGGAATTTAGACATGGTAATGAGTGTCCATGGGAAGAATTAATGAGAGGTAAAGAGATATATCATCATTAAAACAGAAGGGGGAATTATGGGGGAGGATAAAAATCATACCCTAATATTTGAAACTGAAAAAGGGTATAACAATATAATGAAAATTGGACAAAAATGAGAAAGAAATAAATCCTTTACTTGAAAGTGTGATCCCAAAGAATTGGGAGATGATTGTGAGGGGATTCTTGGGATCTTGGGGAACCTTGTAATGATTCTAGATATAGTAGGGAAGGGTTTGGTCGAGCTCCAAATGGTTTGAGTTAACATGAATGAGATATTGAGTGGATTTATATAGGAATAGAGAGGGAATTATTTATTATTTAGATTTTCGACAACACACATTAAACTAGTCCAAACCAAAAACCATCCCAGGGGTTTTTCAATGGTTTTTACCAAAGTGGAGTGGAAAAAATTTATTTTATAAGGACAATGTTCGAACTTATTAAAATATTTGTCTTTCTTGTGTGGAGTTGAGTCACACTGTGAAAGAAAAACATTTAAAATGTTAAAATGATTTATAAGTCTTAGAGGGTTCACTGCGGCTTTGTAAAATAAATAAAAAACATAAAATTACATTATTTTTAAGAAAAAACAAATATTGGCCGAAAATCCCATTTATAGTAATTTATTACATCACTATTGGTTCATTATGATGTCATAAAACACATTATATAATTAAACGGTATTTAATTTTCTACCAAAAAATTTGACTCTCAGAAAATTATAAAAAATTAACCATAGGATAATTTAAAAGTCTTGATTCCAAGAATAAGATTCATTTTATCTAAAAAATTTTCTAAATATGTTAATTTTTACTTTTAAAATAAAAACCGACATTTATTGGAAATTTATGGGTTTTTGACAAAAAATCTTTCAAACATTAATAAAAATTATAATGGAATTCATAAAAATTATATGATCATTTATATTTAATAAAAGTAATTTAGTAATTATATTTTATTAAAATATTATCTAATTTAAATATCCATTAATTCATCAAAATAGATTTCTTAATTCAATATTAACTAAAAATATTGTTTGTGCTTTAAAAACTATTCAAAAAGTAACAACAATAAAATGAACGTATATTTTTTATTCTATCAAAAAATAATGCACATAATAATAGTGCTAGGGTCTTGTTACCTAACCCCGTATAACACCTGCAAATGACCTAAGGTTAAGATGTGTGATGGTGATAGACTCTTGGGGTGGCTATGATAACATCACTAATGTGGTAATCACTATCAACTTACACTTATCCTATAAGTAGTTTTGTTCAAGATTATCTTATTGAAGCTCAACTTGGGCTTGGTCAAGAGAGAATCCTGGTGAGGCCACCTCCTTTCCAAGCTCCAAAAAATGGGCTTCGTACAGAGCAATTCTTCTAGATGAGTACATAACTTCCTTTGTCTGAGTAAATTGGATTTGTTAAAGCCCTACATTTATACTAATCATGTGATCACTATTCAATGTCTATATTAGCAATGTTAACAATTGTTATCTATATTTTAAAATCCAAAAACATAAAACTAAAGAATTTCATATGTTTTATATAACTTTTTTTACATAATAAAACATTTAATCAAATAAAGAAGAATTTTTTATTAAGAATTGTTCGGGTCGTTACAATGAAGAGTGTGAATAAAGACAGAGACTCTAGTAGATTTGGTGAAGTACCAAAAAATATATAGACATGTGGTTGGGGTGATAATTGTGGTATGAGTTGTACGTGACATAGGTATGTACCTATAGGGTAGAAGTTGATCCTTTTCTATCAATGTTCCAACTAGAAGTAAATTATCATGATTAGTCACTTCAATTAATTTATTTATGAATGGTTTATTATTATTCTCTAAATAGTTAATTTTTACATAACCACTTAGAAGAATAAGTGAGCATGCATAGATAAAATTAAACAATACACGATGGATATTTTTTTATGCATGGATGATATGTGAGTGTGATGACATAATAAAAGAATGTCATATATAAAATATTATTACATTTTTTGTGTATAATTAAAATATATCAATGATATATTATGTTATAAATCCTTCCATTACTTAAATTTAGAAAAAATTGTACATACATGGTTCTCTTTATCCCCAGTTTAGGGTGACTCCTACTACGGAGGAGTTATTATGAGAGTGGTGAGTTGATTTATGTAACAAGACCGACTAAAATAACTTAATGATAGGGTCTACTTTATTTAATTGGAATAATATACAGGGGAATACACCACTAAGGACTGATCAGTTTAGTAATTTTTTAAGAATGAGATATATACATGATTCCCATTTCATATTTGAAATAAAATATAAAACATAAAAAAATAAAATATTTTTCATCCTTGAAAATCATTAAAATATTCCATATTCATATTCAGAAGAAAGGAGAATAAAATAATTTTGATCTCAAATTATTAGTAAGGTTTTCATATATTGGTTCTTATTGTGAGTAAATAAGGAATAATCAATTAGATATGATAAATAACTAAAAACACATTCCATTTAATCAACTACTTGATCATGAAATTCATTCACAGATAATATCAATGTAATAATATCCTGGATAATAATAACTAAATTCTTAATGAATGAAATTCAAAATTTTGGTTGTCTTGATCAATGAATTGTGTAAATATATTTTCAAATATGGGTAGGTATACACCAAATACCCATTTCTTAATGCTAGCCAACTTGTTTATCTCATGTGACCAATCAATGCATTGATGGAATGTCTATAATCAATACCACCCATAATTTTATGTATAATTATTTCCTCATATTTTGAGTGATCAATTTAACTCATAAACGACATTCCTTGTCAATAAATATCGATATTTATTAAAGAACATGAAATATAAATATTTCCCTAGTCAATGAAAATAATTTTATAACAAAACACCATTTGTAGAAATGGGATAATGATTATGAAAAAATAATACCCATGATACAAATAAAATGGATATGGATGAGGAAATTATTGTATGATAAAATATTATCATAATAATGTGAATGTTATAAGAAAGTTAATGACCAAAAAATTAATAAGTGATGAAACTATAGACAAATTCATCAAAATTATTAATTTTTTAATAAAATCAAGCCTCTTAAATAATAGAATAAACTGAAAGAAAACCATTTAAAATAAATTTTCAATAAATAATTTTCTTTATAAAACCATGGAAAAGTTTTAGAATAAGTAAAATAGCTTAAAACAATTATGGTGGTGAGAAAATATTTTAACATCGTAAACATTAAATAGAATGAATAATATTTACATATTATAAAAAAATAAAAAATGTATCTTTCAACAAACATTAGAAATATTCCTTCAAACCCATTTAAAAATTCAATAACTACATAAAAATTTCCTTAATAAATCATCTGAGTAATTAAAAATTACTTTTTAAAAATAATTTTGAAAAAATATGGACATGGAATAAAAATTTACCTGATCAAAAAGAGAAATAAGATTGAATTCTCCTTTATACATTTATTTTATATTTTCAAGTACAAAGGAGAGGAACATCTAGAATCAAACATGACTAATCATTAAATATTCATAATATTTGATAATAGATATAGTTTTGGAAGGATTGATTATAAAATTCCATTGATGAAAATATAAACAACCCCCAAAAATGAGATTTGAAAATAAGTTCTTATCTCCTTATTAAAAAATAAATTATAACCCATTAAAAGTTTAAATATGAATGAATACATTATTTACCATCAAAAATATATATTCATTTTATATACATTAAAGAGTCATTATATAGAGAAAATAAATTAAAATATTTACATAATACCAAATGTGCCTCAATGGAGTGGAAATTGAGACGAAAACCACTTCCTTATGCTTCCACATAGTTGAATGTGCTTTAACGTCTTTTATAATATATTTTGATAAATTATAAATAATTATCATAACTATATAAATATATAAAATATCATATATGATCTAATTATAATATCTTATTTTCCTTTTGATAATAATGTTTCATTATTATCATATTTCAGATGCTAACTACGTTATTTTTCATGTATATTTGGATTCAGAAGTTACAATTCTGGTGTCTTGATAATTTTTATATCATATCTAAAATATTAATTAGGATATAAAAATAATAATAATTCACTGTATGTATATTTATATCCATCTCTGAAAATTGGTATTTAAAAATGAATCACATCATTTTGAGGAGATGGTAGTCCGCCCTTACGCACGAGAAATGTTATCAAATTTTAATGGGTGGAAGGGAAATGAAGTAGATGTTATATTAAATTTAGAAAATAATATTAATGTCATAAATATCATATATATTAATTATTTTTATTATTATTACAATCCATGCGAAGTAGTGATTGAAAATAAATTACATTTTTTCACAAGGTGGTAGTTTTCCATACAAATGAGTGATGGTTTTATATCCCATTTGATGAAGAAGGGGAATGATTAATATTATTAAATTAATATAATAAAATATAAATATATTTTATGTATTTTTTATTTATTTTTTAATGGTTAGTACATAATTGAATGTATCATAAGAAGAGGAAAAATGAAAGTGTTCAATTAAGATGATTTCCTCCTATTTGAAATAGCTCCTTTAGATCTTCCATTTATAATCCTTGGGTTTAGATTTTGTGAAGAAAGGGACCTCTATAACATGGTTAAATATGTCTAGAGGATATTTTTTTTCATGTTCTTTTCAAGATAAAGGACTCAATGTTTGTGAATATGTGAGGGGAGGATTCTCCCTTTTTATAAGTGAGGGTGACGATACACAATGAATTACCTTAGAAGATTTAAACATAATAAATTAATTTTCATGTGAATGTGGAAAATATTGTTGAAAAGTTAAAATATAAAATAGGTAAAAATTTAAATTCCTTCATCCAATAAAAGTTGGGCACGTTTACAAGGAATCATAAGTCTTATCTTTTGGTTTAATTCTTTTTCTAACCAATTTTAACCTTAACTATGGTAAAGACATTTTTATTATTAAAGAGTTATAAATTAACATATAATGTAAAAATTAGATAAAAAAGGTAAAGGAATGATATTTTCGATGATAAACCATCCCAATTAACCTTTTTCAATATTTTTAGGATTTTTAAATCATTTAATAGAATAATATTTAACATAAAATTCCGTTTTATTCATTTTAAGAACTATTCACATATTTTAAATCTAAAGCTATCAAGATAGGAATGGAATATTAATATAAAAAATTTATACATAAATTATAAATTATTATTAATCATACAATTTATGGGACACCATAATTCATCAAAATATTATTACTTTTGATGTTTTAAAAAAACATTACATTGATTTCTATACTACTTTCACTAGTAGAAAAATAGTTTTCCACCTTAGGATTTTAATATTGTTTTTTAAATAAACCAAAATAAAAAAGGATTTCAACATCAGTTTGTATAACATTAGATGTGAAAATATACATTAGAACATAATTTTTATAAAAAAAACATAAAATATATACTTTTAATATCACATGTTAGAAAACCCATGTTGAAAGTATTTTTTATGATTCTTAATGTCGATTTTCTAAATACCGATGTTAAAATCCCAGGTTCTAAAATCAATGGATACTAATTTTTAAATTTTTTAAATCACGATTTTTTGAATTTTTTCCCTCCCATTTAAAATTAATTACGTGATTGAGAATATTTTGTTATCCCCTATAAATACATCAACCCGATCACTATTAAATTTTTTTTTCTTGAAATATTTATTTGTATCTCTTTTTAATTCTCGATGTACTCAAAGATCATATTTTGATCCATTTTATGTGGTAACATTAATGTTATTTATTTATTTTTTGTTTTTCATCATAATAAATATTTTTTAAAAAAATTTATTTTTATTTTGATGAAGAAGATGCTTTCAAAGGTCAGAAAAATGTTGATATGAGATCTGCAAGATAGTTCTCCAGATACTTATTTTTTCAATCACCAATCACAAAATATAAAAAATGTTCTCTAAAGTCATAGTAAATGTGCCAATCATGGATAAAAAATTAAAGTATTAACTCTTATTTTTTTATTTTCGATGCAACAATGTTGTAATTGTAATTTTATTTTTCGATTGATGTTATATTATTCATATTAATATTTTATTTTCAGTTTTTTTAACTATTTGTAATATCTCGTGTTTTGAACCGGATGAAAAAGCCCATGATTTTTTTTTCATTAATTGGGTGGGTCTGTTTTAAAACCGAGGGTCATAACTTTTTATTTTCTGATAGTTGACACTGTGATGTGTCTTTTAAATAAACTTTTATTAAATTAATTAGATTTAAAAAAATGGAAATAAATTATATTAAGGGTAAAAGACTTCTTTTAAAAATTGAAATATTCTTTGTAATATTTTTTGAGTTAGAAAATGAGTTAGTGTAGGGTTTAGAGACCCATATACCCTCGGCATTGATTGAATAAAACTATTGAATTTATTTATTAATATGAATGTGTGTTTTTTTAAATTCATAACTCTCAAACAGTGCATTGTATGACAAATCTGAGACCCCCGTTAGGTCCGGAATGCCGGGTTTACCTTAGATTGGGTATAACATTGATTTACATCGGGTGTTTGGCACCCTCGCACAAGATAATTCCATATTTAGTTTTTAATTAATTTATTATTCTATTTTTATATAATAAATAAATATTTTCTCACAAATGGTGCATCGAATTAGAAATATGACATCACTGATAGCTTAGGGACGTGGGGTTACCCTGGGTAGGGTATAACCTTTCCAACCGGTGGACGTTTGGCCATATCACACCAGAAGATATTTTAATTGGGTTAAATAATTGTGTTTGTTGTTAGAACTAATAATAATAATTTTTTATTAATATTATTATTTGAGTTTATGTCAACAAATGTAAATGCACAAACACAATTAATAAATTGTGTCACAGTGTAAATAATAATTTGTAAATGTAATAAATGTTATATTATTAATTGTTCCAACTAAATAAAAATCTGCAATCAATATTAATTTAATAACTTTTATCTTTTTTTAATGGATATTTTTAAAAAAAATTAATGGTGTTATTGATGGGTTGAATTAAATAATGATTATATTAATTGTTGTTAATATTATTATATTAGGACAAAAACATGGAGATATATGTATATGATGTATATATATGGGATTAAATATATATATATATATATATAGTTATATATACACATGTGCGGTTGTTTATATATGAATATACAGATGTGTATATATATATATAACACGTGTATATATATAAGGGTGAATATTTATTGTTGGGTTAGAAAAAATATTATTAATTACCCACATAAATTCTTGTAACGTCTCAACTTAAATCAAAGTGTGAATCGTTATGTTTTTAGCCAAAATAATTAATGTGACTTAGGGTGCGTGCATGCGCACCCGGTTACAAGTCTCATATATTTATAAAAATTAACTAAATGATTTCTCTGGCTTTATGTAAAATATTACATCACACCATAGAACATATTTTTGGTTAAAAATAACTAAAAAGGATGAAAGTAAATTAATGGAATTTAATGAAAAATAAAAATAAATAATAAAAATAATATGGTAGGAGTGAAAATAAAAAATAATTAAATTGAGGTAAACCCATTTAAATTATTTATTACATTCTTCCACCATTTTATTTTTATTATTTTTCATTATCTCCTTTTTATTTAATTTTTTCTTTTTGTTTTCATTCCTTTCATTTTTATTTATTTTCTCATATCTTCCTATCCTCCCTTTCCTCTGTGTGGTGCACCCCATCACTCTATGTGGTGTGCACCACCTTCTCCTCCCTTCGGAAGATCATCACGCTTTCCTTCATTGTCCATTTTTTTCATCAGGTGTCTTATCAACCTCTCAGTAAGGCTTATCCCAGGCACCAATAATCATGCGATCTCAATCCAAATCCTTCGTGCAGTTTTTCATAGTAGGATTTTACGGTATTTTGGAGTTTTTCTAAAATATTCTGCTTTCTTCTCTTTTAGTTCAAATCAGAGCCTACCACAGATAATAAGATCATCTACGACCATAAGGTAGGGTGTCTACTATCTTTCCCTCAGTTTCGTTGAGATTTATAAAAATGGACGATTGTGTCGTTCGTCCGTGCCTACCGACATAGTGAAAATTCACCCAATCATTTCAATTTAATTTTTCTGCTTAATAGTTATATCCCAAATTCAACTAAATTAAATTGTTTAAATAGTTGAAATGTGTTTGGACAATCCTTTGGGTGTGCCAACGTGGTCGATATATTTTTCCGTTAGATCGAAAATTTAATACATCTAACTACATGTGTTTTGTAGCCTATTTTTGTTTTGTTTAATTTAAATAATTATTCTAGAATAGTTATAAACCTGAAATCGTTGGATAATTGATAGTTTTTTGTGATGAATTATTTATTTATTTAAATATACATGCACGAAAATTTAATTTAATTAACTACATGTGTTGCACATCCAATTTTTGTTATATTTAAATTAATAATTAATTTAGATTAATTATGAACTTTCAGTTATTGGATGTTAGGTAGTTATTTGTGCTGAATTTTTTTTATTAAAAATGCATTTATCTGCACATGTTGATACAGATTTTTGCCTTGTTAAGACTGCTATGATGTAATATTTAATTGGTACCTTATGATGCATGGGTGTATCTATTTTGTTTTCAATCTGCAATTTCATATGCTTATTATGTCATATCTGCTAATGTGGAAACCTTAATTAAATTTAGGGTTGGGAAAAGAAGATGGGTCATGTATTAAGGGCCACTCTTAGACCCTCCATTCCTAACGGTTACCACTATGGGTCGGGGGCGGTTTCGTTGGCTTTGCCGGACCGAGACTTCCTTGGGCTTTCTAATACTTATGTGTGACACCGGTTCCAAAAGGGACCATCAAGACAGATCCATTGTCAATGTGGCTAAGCCATCCTCAGATGATATTTGACCCCTTTTTGCGGGATCCGGACAGACTCAGGGTAAAGCCATGCCTCGAGCGATACTTGGTCTTTTGAAATATTGCCTTGGATGGGTTTGGTTGTATTGGATAATTGAAGGATGTTCCTAAGTGATACCTTTGGTATGGGCTCCGACTCCAAATCTCAACTTGAAACTCAACAATGATGCACTCAAGGTTTATATTAATTTCATTGTGAGTCCCTTGAGATTTGAGATATATTTTGGTGTGTTTAAGTGCACCTTCATGTCATATGACTTAGACACCATGTTAAATCACAAACATGGGGGTATTCCTCTTCCTTATTTTAACTTACTTTTCCAGGCTTCGTATATATGAATATGTTATAGTTACCCCTTTCAGACATTTGGAATAGGGAGAAGCAGGTGATTAGGGATGGGTGACATTGGGAACCCGACCGAGTTAATTATTTCAATGTACATAATAAATTATCTGCAATTTTTATATAGTGGAACACTACATTTTATTGATGCACAAAATGTAAATGTTTAGACACTGCGGGTGCCGGATTACTAGGATTTTATCTCACACCCTTCTCAGGCGTCGTTCACACCGGAGTAGATTATATGTTTGTAGGTATTGACAAATGGAAGTGTGCTTCTTCTGTTTATTGATTGGTTCTTACTGCTTGGGATAGAGAATGGGGTAGAGGACCGAGCTTTTCTCCTGATGAATTTGTCGCACTTTGTATTTTTTTATTTTACATTATTCTTGGGTTTCTATTTTTGATGTTTTTAGTTTAGAAAGACATCATGGCATGACATTGTTTTGTGAGCATCCACACATTATTCTTATTTAGTTGTATTGTCCATATTTCTTCTGCTACATTTTATTCATTTATATGCCTTCACTCTTTATTAATTATTTTTTTTACTTCTGTTGTGATAATACCTAATACTTATGAGGGAATAGTCTCCCCCTCCGACACAAAAATTCCCTCACTGCTAGTCAGAAACCTCTAGCGTTTGGTGAGATGCGCTTGAGGTCATGTAACCCACTGATCCAACCACCTTCTTAGAGAAGAGTTAGGATGTTAAAAATTGGTATCGAAGGTGTTATTATTTTCCCATATGTCTTACTGTTTTTGGTTGGCAGATAGGAGACTAGAAATGTGTCAGCACTTTCTTAATAGTCATGTTTGGGACTCGTCACCATGTGTAAGGGAAATGACCAAGTGACCAGGGTTGGGATTATTGTTTATGTTCTTCGAAGTTACAATTGCTATGATTTCACCTCGAGTGATTGGTGTAATTTCTGATGCTTATGAATTTTTCAAATTTATGATATTTTACCATTGGCCTGTCAAGGTAAGGATGAATCATTTCATACATAATAATAGGCACATAGTAATTCACATGCCATGCATAGTTACATGCCATGTAGTTGCATTTTAGGATTCATGTTAATTCAAATTGTGTGCCTTGAATGTATTCCATGTCTTCTAATTATTTAACATACCTTTTTTGAAACCTTGTTTTGGTTATATATTTAGCATGCTAGCCTGTTTCCATTCTGCCTCTTTAATACCATGTTTTCCTTGTATCATGATTATCTTCCTATTATCATTTATCTTTGATTAAAATGTTATTCTTATATGATTACAACATTTCTCTCCCTATTTTCTTCTTATAGTGACCTACTTTCTTGTTTGTTATGTAATTGGTTCCATTGCTAAAATTTATTGGTTTCCTTTGAATGGGAGCCAAATGCCAAAAACTATAAATTGTATAATTGGTTCATAGGTTGGTAGCCACCCATATATCTAGGATGATATGTTTTAGAACATGTTCTAATTTCAAATTAATTGGTTAACTACCCAAAGTCACAACTAGGACCAAGTAGGCTAGTTGGTGCATGTTCCTCATGAGATGACCTGCTATGGGTGTTGTGACTCTTAATAATTAAACAAATGTTTTTTTGTTGTATTCAAATAAACCCATGTCATATTAGTGGGACCCTTGTAGCTCACCTTATATGCTTAAAAGTAATTTATGTGATAGATTTCTTAATTAAGTATGAGATGTCAATTAATGTAAAATGTTTTAAAATGGATTTTCTTAAAACTAGCATGTTTTTCCTCTGTGGAATTGGTTAAGATCGGGAACCTTGTGTTTTGTTTTAAAAAATGGTACAAAATGTTTTTATTAAATCTTTGATGATTAAAAATTAAATTTGATTAAATAAAAAGGAATTTGATATGGAACCTTTAGTGATGTCCTCTATTTAAGACCCTGGTATAAGGGTAGTTTGAGTTTCTAGATGATTTCCTTTGGAACAGAACCATTCACATGTCTTTGTCCCTAGTCAGACCCCCTTTCTTAAAATGACACCCTTGTTTGGACGAGTGGTCATGTTTTTCTTGACTTCTATTTCGGGCTTAATCCTCAGGTAATGCTCATTTCCATCCAGTTAGGAATTACTTAGGAATGGTCAGTTGCTTCTTAGTTCATTTGACCCTCTCCTCTCTACAGTGAAGGATGATTTGGTATGTCATCCTCTAAGTTAAAAGTTGTCTTGCTTCTGTATCACCTCATGGTAGTATGCGTTCACATACTCCATGCTGTTAAGTTCTTACTAATGTGATGAACAGGTGGAGTTCAGTGTAATCATCATTTCATGCACTGTTAAATATGTTTCGAGTCATCTTCGAAGAAAAATTACTTCTATGTTGAAGGAATCAAGTTTGTCCTAATGCCCATGATTACTTCTAGATACTCGGGTTTTTTGACACACCAATTAATTTTGTTGGGTTTCCATGTCCATTTTTCAATGTTTTCGTTCGGGTAATCTTCTAATCCTCTTAGTGTACCCTTCTTTTAGTGACTTGTATTTCCCCAATATTTCAATCATCCTTTATGCACTTAAAAGAGAATATGTCCTACACCATGCTGATTCTTTAAAAGTTATTGGGCTTTCTTAGGGTGTTTTACTTAGTGTTCCACATTGATCCATTATTCTTATCGAAGATTTGTTTATTTTTGAGTGACCCTCAGATATCCAGGTAGGAATCCCTTAGATGAACTCTTGTAAACCAGTCGTTTCATTTAACTTGATAGCCAGGCCAATGCCTCTCTGCACTCGATCAATGTTTTGATATGGGAATATTTCCCTTGTACCAATGTCTCACTCATAAGGATGGAGTATGGACTACCTTGAATTAATTCATTTCACTCTAGTTGTGCCAATCTGAGTTTAACCCAAACATGTTTTTCGGGCTCGATAATGCTTAAATTAGGGATCATCACCAGAAGTCAGGTATGGATTTTAGTCGACATGTTCATGGTGAATGTGAGATACATTGGAAGAAGGCATCATAGTTCAGTTCATAAAATACTGCCTGTATAAGACGAGAATCTTCTTACATGGTTGTCTGAAGTGGCTTGACTAGTTATCTCTCTTGCTCAATGAAGTAGTTAGTGAAGGATATTTTTATGACACATCATCAGGTGAGACAAGTGCAGTTTGAGTCGACCAGTGCTTTTCATAAAAATCTATCTCAACATGGGCTTTACGGGTGATGGGGAATTGACCGTTTTATCTGTTTTGGAAATCAAGATAGAAGTGTCTCTAGAACACTTAAGGGAGCGTCTTCTTGGAAATTCTGATGATGGAAGGTGTCGTGACTCGGAATTTTCTTCTTTCTAACATTAAAAAATTAGGTCGGTAGTAACTTTGGCTAGATGTTAATGAGACGATGACATGGTCATCTCTTTAGTTGAACATGTCTGGATAGGTACTGTCTCAGTGTTTTAGATGGAAAATAAGCATTGTCTTAGATCTTAATAGCTTACGTACCTCTTGCCTAACCAATTTTTGAAAGTGTGTTGGGAATTTAGATATGAAACATGGCCTTTTTTACGAGACTGCACGACCCTGTAAATATGGTGAGGGTTAAATTGTTTCTAAAGTCTTCTCAGGGACAAGAAGTTCTATGATGGGAAGGTATTAAGGTCACTTGCTTTGAACTGGATGAAAAAGATTATGATATTTTTCTATTAACAGGGTGGGTCAGTTTTAAAACCGAGCATCATAACTTTTTATTTTCTGATAGTTGACACTGTGATGTGTCTTTTAAATGAATTTTTATTAAATTAATTAGATTAAAATAAAAATAGAAATAAATTAAATGAAGGGTAAATGACTTCTTTAAAATATTATAATATTCTTTTGTAATATTCTTATCTTTAGACAATGAGTCAGCAAGGGGTTTAGAGACCCATAGACACTTGGCATTGATAGAATAAAACTATTTAATTTATTTATTCATACACATGTGTTTTTTAATGAAATAACTCTCAAACAGTACGTCATATGGGAAATCTGAGACCATTGTTAGGTGCGGAATGTCTGATTTACCTTAGGAAGGGTATAACCTTAATTTGCATCGTGTGTTTGTCACCCACACACTTGATAATTCCTTATTTATTTTCAATTAATTAATTATTTAATTTTTTATATAATAGATAAATATTCTCTCACAAATGGTGTGTCGAATGAGAAATCTGACATCACTATTAGTTCTAGGACGTGGGGTTTACCCAAGGCAGGGTATAACCTTTGCGAGTGGTGAACGTTTCTTCATATCACACCTGAAGATAATATAATTTGGTTAAATAATTTTGTTGGTCGTTAGAAATAGTAATAATAATTATCTATTAATATTATTATTTGTGTTGATGTCAACAAATGGAAATCCACTACAACAATTAATAAATAGTGTCGCAGAGTAAATAATAATTGGACAATGTAATAAATGTTATATTATTAATTTTTCCAACTAAATAAAAATCACCAATCAATATTAATTTAATAAACGTTATCTTTTTTTAATGGTTATTGTATTAAAATATTAATGGTGTCATTGATGAATTGAATTAAATAATTATTATTTTAATCGTTGTTTATATTATTATATTATGAAAAAACATGAAGATATATGTATATGATGTATATATATATGGGAATGAATATATATATAGTTATATATATACATGTGCGGTTGTATATATTTGAATATATAGATGTGTATATATATAAATAAACATAACATGTGTATAAATATATATGGGTGAATATTTATTATTATGTTAGATAAAATATTATTAAATACCCACATAAATGCATGTAACATATCAACATAAATCAAAGTGTGGATCGTTATGTTTTTAGCCCAAATCTTTAAAGCGACCCAGGGCGCGTGCTTGCACACCCGGTTGCGGGTATCAGATAGCTATTGAAATTAATTAAATGATTTCTCAGACTTTATGTAAAATATTATGTCACGCCATAGTGCATCATTTGGGTTACAAATAATTACAAAGGATTAAAGGAAATTAATGGAATTTAAAGAGAGATAAAAATAAATAATAAAATAGATATTGTTGGAGAGAAAATTCAAAATTATTTAATTGAGGTAAACCCATTTTAATTATTTATTTCATTCTTCAACCATTATTATTATTATTTTTCATTATGTCCTTATTATTAATTTTTTGGTTTTTCTTTCCATTCCATTCCTTTTTATTTCTTTTCTCCTCTCTTCCTCTCTTCCCTCTATTGTGTGTGGTGCACCCCCTCTTCTTATGTGGTGCGCACCACCTACCCCTCCCTTCTGAAGATCATCGGGCCTTCATTCGTCGTCCGTTTTCTACATCGTCAGGTGTGCTATGAATCTCTAGGTAAGGCTTATCCAATGCACCATGAATCATGTGATCTCATTCCAAATCCTTTTCACAGTTCATTGCGGAATGATTTTACCCTATTTTGGGGTTTTTCTAAAATCTTCTGTTTTCATCCATTTTAGATCAAATCAAATCCTACCGCAGAAAATAGGATCATCTATGATCATATGGTAGAGAGTCTACTCTCTTTACATCTGTTTCGTAGAGATTTATAAAAACACATGATTGTGTCGTTCATCGGTGCCTACCAACATTGTGCAAATTCACCCAATCATTTCGATTTAATTGTTCTGCTTAATTTTTGTAGACCAAGTTAATATAAATTAAAATTTTTAAACGTGTTGGGACACCAATTTGGGTGTGCCGACGTGGTCGGTATTTTTTTTCTATTAGCCAGGACTTTAAATTTATTTAACATCATGTGTTTCACATCCTATTTTTATTGTGTTAAATTTAAATAATTATTTTAGAATAATTATGAATTTTAAATCCTCAGATCATTGGTAGTTGTTTGTGATGAATTATTTATTTATTTAAATATACATTCCTGAGCATTTAATTTAATTAACTGCATGTGTTGCGCATCCTATTTTTGTTATGTTTAAATTAATAATTAATTTAGATTAATTATGAACATTGAGTTATTGGATCTTTGGTAGTTCTTGGTTCTGAGTTATTTATTTATTAAAAAATGAATTTATCTTCTCATGTTGATACGATATTTTTTCTTGTTAAGATTGTTATGTTGTAATATTAAATTGGTACCTTATAAACCATGGGTTTATCTGTTTAGTTTTCAAGCTGCAATTTCATATTCTTATTATGTCATATCTAAAACTGTGAAAACTTTAATTAAATTTAGGGTGGAGGAAAGAAGGTGGGTCCTATATTAAGGGCCACTCTTAGACCCTCTATTCCTAACGGTTACCACTATGCATCGGGGGGCGGTGTCATTGGATTTGCTAGACCGAGACTTCCCTGATCATTCTAATACTTATGTGTGACACCGGTTACAAAAGGGACTATCGTGATGGATTCGTTGTCAATGTGGCTAAGCTAGCCTCAGATGATACTTGACCCCTTTTGTGAGGTTGGGACCGACTCTGGGTAAACCCATGCCTCGAGCGAAAATTGGTCTTTTGAAAGATTGCCTTGGACAGACTCGGTGGTATTAGATAATTAAAGGATGTTTTGTATTGATTCCTTTGGGATGGGATCAGACCCCAACTCTCAACATGAAACATTATATTTATGCACTCAAGGTTTATATTAATTTCATTGTTAGTCCCTTGAGATTTGAGATATATTCTGGTGTGTTAAATCACACCTGGTTGACACATGACTTATACCCCATGTTAAATCAAAGACTTAGAGGTATGCCTCTTCCTTGTTTTACCTTAATTTTCTATGCTTCATATATATGAGTATGTGTATTTTGCTTATAGGTACTATTTTTAGACATTCGACATAGGGAGAAGCAGGTTGTTAGGGATGGGTGTCGTTGGGAACCCGATCCGAGTTTATTATTTCATTCCACTTAATAAATTATCCTCAATTGTTATATAGTGGGACACTGCATTTTATTATAACACGAAATGAAAAGGCTTACACACCGTGGGTTCCAAACTTCTAGGATATTATCTCACACCCTACTCGGTCGTCGTTAACACCATAGTAGATTATATGTTTGTAGGTATTGAAAAAGGGAAGTGTGCTTCTTCTGGGGCTTGATTGTTTATTTCTGCATAGGATGTAGACTATGGAAGAGGAATGAGACTTTATCATGATGTAGTTGTTGAACTTTGTGTATTTTCTTTTTATACGACAATATGATACGGTTTTTATGTTCCATGTTTTTAGTTTATAAAGTCATCAAGACATGAAATTGTTTTGTGAGCTTCTGCACTTGATTCATATTCAGTTGGATTACCCATATTGCTTCTACTGCAGTTTATTTATTTATACGTCTCCACTATTTATTATTAATTTTTTTTACTTCTGTTGGGATAAAACCTATTATCTATGAGGGTATAGTCTCCCCCACACACACAAAAAGGCCCTCAGGGCTAGTCGGCTACCTCTAGAGATCGGGGAGATGCGATTGAGGTCATGTAACCCACCAGTTCAACCATTGTCTTAGAGGTGATTCAGGTCAAGATGGAACAATTTGGTATCAAAGGTGGTATTTTTTCCACTTGTCTTATTGTTTTAGGTTGTTAGATAGGAGACTGTAAATGTGTCGACACTTGGTTAATATTTTATCTTGGGGCTGATCACCCCATGTACAGTAAATGACCAAGTGGCCAGGGTTGGGATTGTTGTTTATGTTTTTCGATGTAACAATTGATATGATTTCACCTTGGGTGATTGGTGTTATTTCTGCTGCATATGAATTTATGAAATTTATGATATTTTACATTTGGCCTGTTAAGGTAAGGATGAAGCATTTCTTGCATCATAATAGGAACATAGTAATTCACATGCCATGCCATGCAGTTACATTTTAGTATTCCTATTGATTCAAATTTTTTGCCTTGAATGTATGTCATGTCTTTTAATTATTCAATATGCCTTTTTACAAACCATGTTTTGGGAATATATTTAGCATGCTAGTATATTTCAATACTGCCTATTTAAAACCATGTTTTCCATGTATCGTGATTCTATTCCTATTATTATTTATCTTAGATTAAAATGTTATTATTATATGATTATAACATGTCACTCTCTATTTTTTTTCTTATAGTGACATAATTTCTTGTTTGTTATATAATCGGTTTCATTGCTAAAAGCTATTGGTTGCCTTTGAATATGAGCCAAATGCCAAAAACAATAAAGTGTATAATTGCTTCATAGGTTGATATCCACCCATATATCTAGGGGGATATGTGTTGGAACCTTTTCTAATTTCAAATGAATTGGTTAACTTCCCAAAGGCTGAACATGGACCAAGTAGGCTAGTTGGTGCATGTTCCTCATGACATAACTTGGTATGGGTGTTGTGACACTTAATAATTAAAAAAATGTTTTATTGTTGTATTCTAATGAACCTAGGTCATCTTAGTGGGACCCTTGTATCTCAACTTATCTGCATAAAAGTAATTTATGTGATAGATTTCTTAATTAAGGATAAGAAGTAAATTAATTTAAAATGTTTTAAAATGGAGTTTCTTAAAACTGGCATGTTTTACCTCTGTGGTGTTGGGTAAGATTAGACGCCTTGTGTTTTGTTTGAAAAAATGGTACTTAATGTTTTGATTAAATATTTTTATGATTAAAGATTAAATGTGATTAAATATAAAGGACTTGGATATGGAACCTTTTGTGTTGTCCTCGGTTTAAGACCCTCGTTTAAGGGTAGTTTGAGTTTCTTCTTGAGTTCCTTTGGAATAGAACCTTTCACATGTCATTGTCCCAAATTGGACCCCCTTGCTTAAAATGACACACATGTTTAGATGGGTGGTCATGTTTTTCTTAACTTCTGTTTTAGGCTTAAGCATCAGGTAATGCTCATTTCCATCAAGTTAGGCATGCCTTAGGAATGGACAATAGCTTCAAAGTTCATTCAACCCTCTCTTCTCTATAGTAAAGGATGATTCGTTAAATCATCCTCTAAGATAAATGTTGTCTTGCTTCTGTATCACCTCAGGGTAGTATGTGTTCACGTACGTGGTAATGTTGAGTTCTTAATGTTGTGATGAACCAGTTGAGTTCAGTTTAATCATCATGTCTTGTGCTGTTAAATATGTTTTGGGTCATCTTCGAAGTAAAATGACTTCTGTGATAAAGGAATCAAGTTTGTCCCAATTATTAGGGTTACTTCAAGAGAGTCGGGTGTCTTGACACACAGGTCTGTTTGGTTGGGTTTGTATTCCACTTTTTAAATGTTTTCTTTCTGGTAATCTTCCAATCATATTATTGTTCTCTTCCTTAACTAACGAGCATGTCCCTAAACTTGCTTTCATCCTTGATGCACTAAGAGAGCATCGGTCTTATTCCATGATAAAGATTTAAAAGTTGTTGGGCTTGATTAGGGTGTTTTTCTTAGTGATGCATGTTGATTCATTGTTCTTATCGAGGCTTTGTTTATTTTAGAGTGACCCTCGTATTTCCGTGTAGGAATTCCTTGGATGATCTATTGTACACCAGTCATTTCCTCTAACTTGACAGTCAGAGCAAGGATGCTCTAGGCTTGGTCAATGTTTTGATATGGGTATCTTTCCCTTGTACCAATGTCTCACTCATAAGCATGGAGTATGGGCTACATCGAGTTAATTCCTTTCAATCAATTGGTTCAAATCCAAGTTTAACCTAGACTTATTTTTTCGGCTTGGTGATTCTTAAATCATGGATCATTACCCGAATTCAGGTCTGGATTTTAGTGGACATGTTCGTGGTTAATGAAAGATACATTGGAAAAAGGCATCATAGTTCAATTCATAAAATTCTACCCATCTTATCCGAGAATCTTCTTAAATGTTCGGACGATGTGGCTTGACTATTTCTCTATTTTCCTCAATGAATCGGCCACTGAAAGAACTTTTTCTGACACATCATCAGGTGAGACAAGTGCGGTTTGGGTCAGCCATGGATTTTCATTAAAAGCTAGCTCAATATGTGCTTTACGGGTGAAGGGGAATTGATCATTTTATCTATTCTGTATATCATGCGAGAAGCGTCACTAGAATTCTTAAGGGAGTGTCTTATAGGAAATTCCGATGGTGGAAGGTGTCATGACTCAGAATATGCATCTTTCTAACATTAACACCTAATGTGGGAAGTAACTTTCACCAGAAGTTAATGAGATGACGAAATGGTTATCTCTCTTGCTGAATGTGAATGGATAGGTACTGTCTCGGTGTTTCAGTTGGAAAATAAGCATTGGATCATATCTTAATAGCTTACGTGCCTCTTTCCTAACCAATTTTTGAACGTGCTTTGGGTGTTTAGATATGAAACACATCCTTTTGTATGAGACGACATGACCCTGTAGATATGGTGAGGATTACCTTATTTCTGAAGGCTTCTCAAGGATGAAAAGTACTATGGTGGGAAGGATGTAATGTCTCGTGTTTTGAACCGGATGAAAAAGTTCATGATTTTTTTCTGTTAACTGGGCGGGTCAGTTTTAATACCGATCGTTAGAACTTATTATTTTTTGATAGTTGACACTTTAATGTGTCTTTTAAATAAATTTCTATTAAAATAATTAGATTAAAATAAAAATTGAAAAAAATTAAATAAAGGGTAAAAGGCTTATTTAAAACATTGGAATATTCTTTGTAATATTTTTAGAGTTAGACAACGAGTCAGTGCAGGGTTTAGAGACCCATAGACCTTCGACGTTGATAGAATAAAAATATTGAATTTATTTATTCATATGCATGAATGTTTTTTTAAATGAAATAAATCTCAAATGGTGCGTCTTATGAGAAATTTGAGACCACCATTAGGTCTGGAATGCTGGGTTTACCTTAGAAAGGGTATAACCTTGATTCACATCGGGTGTTAGGAACCCTCACACATGATAATTCCATATTTATTTTTTAATTAATTAATTATTACGTTTTATATATAATAAATAATAATTTTCTCACAAATGATGTGTCAAATGAAAAATCTGTCATCCCTGATAGTTCCGGGACATGGGGTTTACCCTAGGTAGGATAAAACCTTTGAGAGCGGCGGAAATTTGGTCATATCGCACCCGAAGATAATTTAATTGGGTGAAATAATTTTGTTGGTCGTTAGAAATAATAATAAATTTTTTTATTAATATTATTATTTTCATTGATGTCAATAAAAGTAAATGCACTACCATAATTGATAAATTATGTCATGGTGTAAATAATAATTGGGCAATGTAATAAATGTTATATTATAAATTGTTCCAACTAAATACAAATCCGAAATCCATATTAATTTAATAACTATTAACTTTTTTTAATGGTTATTGGTTTCAAATATTAATAGTTCATTGATGGGTTGAATTAAATAATTATTATTTTAATTGTTGTTAATATTATTATATTAGGACAAAAACATGGAGATATATATATATGATGTGTGTATATATATATATGGGATTATATATATATAGTTATATATATACATGTGCGGTTGTATATATATGAATATAAAAATGTGTACATATATATATATATACATAACACGTGTATATATATAAATGGTTGAATATTTATTGTTGGGTTAGATAAATTATTAGTAATTACCCACAAAAATACAAGTAATGTCTCAACTTAAATCAATGTGTGGATCGTTAGGTTTTGAATCCAAATCTTTAATGCGACATAGGGCGCGTGCCTACGCACCCAGTTGAAGGTCTCTGATAGCTATTAAAATTAATTAAATTATTGCTCAGAATTTACGTATAATATTATGTCGTGCCACAGTGTAGATTTCAGGTTAAAAATAATTCAAAAGTATTAAAGGAAATTAATGTATTTTAAATAGGTACTAAATAAATAATAAAATAGATATGGCTAGAGAGAAAATTAAAAATATTTAAATTGAGTTAAACCCATTTTAATTATTTATTTCATTCTTCCACCATTTTTTTATTTTTCATTATCTAATTTTTATTTATTTATTCTATTTTCTTTTCATTACATTATTTTTTATTTCTTTCACGTCTCTTCCTCTCCTCCCTCTGATGTGTGTGGCGCACCCCCTCTCCCTTTGTGATGCGCACCACCTTCTCCTCCATTCAGAAGATCACCATGCATTCATTATTTGTCCGTTTTCTTCGTTGTCAGGTGCGATTTGAACCTATCAGTATGGCTTATCCCATGAACCAAGAATCGTGTGATCTCATTCCCAATCATTTGTACATTTTTCTGTATAATGATTTTAACCTATTTTGGGGTTTTTCTAATTTTTTTTGTTTTCTTCCATTTAGGTCAAATCCAAGCCTATCGTAGATCATAGGATCATCTATGACCATAAAGTAGGGAGTCTACCCTCTTTCCCATTGTTTCATTGTGATTTGTAAAAACACACAATTGTATCGTTCATCAGTGTCTTCCGATGTTGTAAAAATTCACCCAATATTTTCAATTTAATTGTTCCGCTTAATTTTTGCAGACCAAATTCATATAAATTAATTTTTTTAAATTGTTGCAACGTGGTCGGACACCCCTTTGGGTGTGTCGACATGGTCGGTATACTTTTCTGTTATCCCAGACTTTTAATTTATTTAATTGCATGTGCTGTGCAACCTATTTTTTGTGTTTAATTAAAATAATTATTTTAGAATAATTATTAACATGAAATTTTTGGATCTTTGGTAGCTGTTTGTGATGAATTGTTTTATTATTTAAATATACATTCCCAAGAATTCAATTTATTTAACTACATGTGTTGCGTGACCTATTTTTGTTATGTTTAAATTAATAATAAATTTAGATTAATTATGAATGTTGTGTTATTGGATATTTGGTAGTTTTTTGTGTTGAGTTATTTATTTATTAAAAAATGCATTTATCTACTGATGTTGATATGGTATTTTTCCTTGTTAATATTGAAATGCTATAATATTTAATTAGTACCTTGTAATGCATGGGTGTATCTCTTTATGTTTCGAGCTACAATTTCATATGCTTATTATATCATATCTACGGCTGTGAAAACCATAATTAAATTTAGGGTGGGGGAAAGAAGGTGGGTCCCATATTAAGGGCCACACTTAGACCCTCCGTTCTTTATGGTTACCACTACACTCTAAAGGGCAGTGTCTTTGACTTTGTCAGACCGATACTTCCCTGGACATTTTAATACTTATGAGTGACATGTCTTCCAAAAGGGACCATCGAGATGGATCCATTGGAAATGTGTCTAAACTAGCCTTAAATGATACTCGACCCATTTTTTCAAGATTGGGATGGACTCAGGGTAAAGACATTCTTTGAATTATACTTGTTCTTTTAAAAGATTATCATGGATGGGCACTATGGTATTGGATAATTGAATAATGTTCTGTAGTGAAACCATCAGGACAATCTTGGAATCCAACTCTGAACTTGAACCTTAATAATGATGCTCTAAGGATTATATTAATGTTGTTGTTAGTCCCTTGAGATTTGAGATATATTATGTTGTATTGAAGAACACCTGGTTGATACATGAATTAGATCCCATGATAAAGCAAAAACTTGGAGGTATGCATCTTCCTTGTTTTACCTTACTTTTCCAGGATTCGTATATATGAATATGTGTATTATACTTACAAGTACCCCTTTCAGACATATGACTGAGGCCAAAGTAGGTGATTAGGGAAGAGTGCTGTTAGGAACCCGGGCCGAGTTAATTATTACATTACACTTAATAAATTATCTCTAATTGTTATATAGTGGCCCACTACATTTTATTATTGCACAAAATGTATAGGTTTAGACACCATAGGTACTGAACTACTGGTATTTTCTCTCACACCCTGCTCAGGTGTCATTGACACCCGAGTAGATTATATGTTTACAGGTATTGAAAAAGGGAAGTGTGCTGCTTCCTATGCTTTATTGTTTTTTTGCTTCTTAGGATGGAGATTGGGGTGGAAGACCAAGCCTTTCTTGTGATATAGTTGTCACAATTTGTGCCTTTTCCTATTATTTGATAGTATGCATGGGTTTCTATTTTCTATGTTTCTAGTTTAGAAAGGCATCATGGCATACATTGTTTTGTGAGCTTCAACACTTGATTCTTATTCAGTTGGATTATCCATATTGCTGGTGTTGTAGTTTTTTTATTTATATTCCTCCACTATTTATTATTAATTTTTTTTACTTCTGCTATGATAATACATATTACCTATGAGGTTATAGTCTCTTTCTTGGACACAAAAAGGGCCTCGCTGCTAGTTGGCAGTCTCTGGCATTCGAGGAGATGCGCTTGAGGTCATGTAACCCACCAATCCGACCAACGTCTTAGAGGTGAGTTGGGTCGGGATGTTACAAAGTGGTATCAAAGGTGGTATTTTTTCCTTTTTCTTACTATTTTTGGTTGGTAGGAACATGAATAAAAATGTGTTGACACTTGGTTAATAATCATGCTTGGGAATGATCACCCCATGTACAGGAAATGACCAGGTGTCCATGGTTGGGATTGTGGTTTATGTTTTTCATTGTTACAACTGATATGATTTCACCTCGAGTGATTGGTGAAATTTTTACTTCTTATGAATTTATGATATTTATGATATTTATGATATTTTTCCTTTTTCCTCTTAATGTAAGGATAAATCATTAAAATAAACATAATAGGCACATAGGAATTCACATGCCATTCATAGTTCCATGCTAGGTAGTTTCATTTTAGGCTTCCTATTGATTCAAATTGTGTGCCTTGAATGTATTCCATGTCTTGTAATTATATAGAATTCCCCTTTCGAAACCAGGTTTTGGTGATATATTTAGCATGCACACCAATTTCCATGTAGCCTATTTAATACCACATTTTCCTTGTATCATGATTCTATGTCTATTAGCCTATCACTTTGCTTAAAATGTTATGCTTATATTATTACAACATGTCTCTCTCTATTATCTTCTTGTAGTGACCAACTTGCTTGTTTTTTATGTAACGGGTGGTTTTGAAAAAATTTATTAGTTTCCTTTGAATGGGAGCCAAATGAAAAAAACTATAAAGTGTGTAGTCTCTTCACAGGTTGATAGACACCCATATGTCGAGGCAGATATGTGTTGGAACATGTTCTAATTTCAATTGAATTGGTTAACTACCCAAATGCACAACTAGGACCAAGTAGTCTATTTGGGGCATGTTCCTCACGAGATAACCTAGAATGGGTGTTGTGACTATTAAAAATAAAAAAAGGTTTTTTTGTTGCATTCTTAGGAACGTAGGTCATCTTAGTGGTACCCCTGTAGGACACCTTATCTACATAAAAGTAATTTATGTGATATATTTCTTAATTAAAGAGTGATTTCAATTAATGTAAAATGTTTTAAAATGAAGTTTCTTAAAACTGGCATGTTTTGCCTTTGTGGAGTTGGTTATGATCAGGTACGTTGTGTTTTGTTTTGAAAAATGGTATTTAATGTTTGGATTGAATCTTTTCATGATTAAAGATTAAATGAGATTAAATATAACGGACTTGGATATGGAACCTTTAGCGATATCCTTTGTTTAAGACCCTACTATAAGGGTAGTTTGAGTTTCCCTTTGAGTTTCTTTGGAACAAAACCTTTCACATGTTGTTGTCCCAAGTCGAACCCCCTTTCTTAAAATGACTCCCCTGTTTGGATGGGTGGTCATGTTTTCCTTGACTCTTGTTTCGGGATTAAGCATTGGGTAATGCTCATTTCCATCAGGTTAGGAATTCCTTAGGAATGGTCAGTTTCTTCTTAAAATTTGATTGCTTCTGTATCACCTCAGGGTAGTATGACCTCAGGGTAGTATGAGTTAATGTACGCAGTTCCATTGAGTTCATAATGTTGGGATGAACCGGTTGAGTTTAGTGTAATCATCAAGTCTTGCACTGTTAAGTACGTTTTGGGTTATCCTCTTAGTAAAATGAATTCCATGTTAAAGGAATCCAGTTTTTATAATGCTCAAGATGAATTCAATATACTTAGGTGTTTTGACACAGCGGTCAGTTTGGTTGGGTTTTCATGCCCTTTTTTCAATGTTTTCCTTCTGGTAATCTTCTAATCCTCTTAGGGTACTCTTCCTTATGTGATGAGCATGTCCCCAATCCAGCCTTCATCCTTGATGCACTAAGAGAGAATCAGTCTTATGCCATGAAAATTCTTTAAAAGTTGTTGGGATTGTTTAGGATGTTTTTCTTAGTGTTTCACGTTGATGCCTCATTCTTATCAAGGCATTTTTATTTTTGAGTGACCATCATATTTCTGTGTAGGAATTCCTTGGACGAACTCTAGAACACCAGTCGTTTCATCTAACTCAACAGCCAGGCCAATGCCGCTCTGGGCTCGATCAATGTTTTGATATATACATCTTTCCCTTGAACCAATATCTCACTCATAAGCATGGAGTATGGACTACTTTGTGTTAATTCCTTTCAATCTATTTTTTCCAACCTGAGTTTACCCCAGAATTGTTTTTCAGGATCGGTGATTCTTAAATAAGGGATCATCACTGGAAGTCAGGTATGGATTTTGGTGGATGTGTTTGTGGTGAATGTGAGATACATTAGAATAAGGCATCATAGTTCAGTTCAAAAAACATTGGTTGTCTACACTGAGCATCTTCTTAAATGGTCGTCCAGAGTGGCATGACTAGTTCTCTCTCTTGCTCAATGAAGAGGTTGGTGAAGGAACTTTTTTTCACATGTCTTCGGGTGAGACAAGTGTGGTTTGGGTTGACCCAGGATTTTCATGAAATGCTAACTCAACATGGGATTTAAGGGTGATGGGGAATCGACTATTTTTTTGTTTCCGAAATAAAGTGGGAAGCATCTCTAGAACTTTTAAGGGAGTGTCTCCTAAGAAATTCTGATGGTGGAAGGTGTCCTGACTGAGAATTTTCCTCATTCTAACATTAAAACCTAAGGTGGGAAGTAACTTTGGCCAGAAGTTAATGAGGCAATGAGATGGTCATATCTCTAGCTGAACGTGTTTGGATTGGAACTATCTCAATGGTTCAGTTGGAAAATGAGTGTTGGATCAAATCATTATAGCTTACATGCCTCTAGCATTACCAATGTTTGAACGTGCGTTGGGCGTTTAGATATGAAATGCGACATTTTGTATGAGACTGCATGACCCAGTAGATAGGTTGAGGGATACGTTTTTTCTAAAGGCTTCTTGTGGATGAGAAGTTCTATGGTGGGTAGGTTATAATGTCCTGTGTTTTTAATCTAATGAAAAAGATTGTGATTTTTTCCCCGATAACTGGGTGGGTCAGTTTTTTAAATAGACCGTCAGAACTTTTTATTTTCTGATAGTTGACACGACGATGTGTCTTTTAAATAAATTTTTATTAAATTAATTAAATTAAAATAAAAATGGAAATAAATTAAATGAAGGGTAAAAGTATTATTTAAAACACTGGAATATTCTTTGTAATATTTTTAGAGTTAGACAATGAGTTAGCGTGGTGTTTAGAGACCCATAGATCCTCGACATTGATAGAATAAAATTATTGAATTTATTTATTCATATGCATGTGTGTTTTTTAAATGAAATAACCCTAAAATGGTGTGTCGTATGAGAAATATGAGGCCACCGTTAGGTCTAGAATTCTGGTTTTCCCTTAAGAAGGGTATAACCTTGATTTTCATCGGGTGTTTGGCACCCTCACACATGATAATTAGATCTTTATTTTTTAATTAATTAATTAATCATTTTTTATATAATAAATAAATATTTTCTCATAAATGGTGCGTCGAATGAGAAATCGGACATCACCAATAGTTTCGGGACATGGGGTTTACCCTAGGTAGGGTATATCCTTTGCAAGTGGCAGATATTTGGTCATATCAAACCTAAAGATAATTTAACTGTGATAAATAATTTTGTTGGTCATTAGAAATAATAATAATAATTTTTTATTCATATTATTATTCTTGTGGATGTCAAAAAATGGAAATGAACTACCACAATTAATAAATTGTGACGCGGTGTAAATAATTATTGGACAATATAATAAATGTTATATTATTAATTGTTCCAGATAAATACAAATCCGCAATCAGTATTAATTTAATAATCGTTATCTTTTTTTAATGGATATTGTTTTAAAATATCAGTGGTGTCATTGATGGGTTGAATTAAAAAATGATTATTTTAATTGTTGTTAATATTATTTTATTAGGAAAAAAACATTGAGATATATGTATATGATGTATATATATGGGATTAAATTTATATATATATATATAGTTATATATATACATGTGCGGCTGTATATATATGAATATACAGATGTGTTTATATATATGTATATACATAACACATGTATATATACATGGGTGAATATTTATTGTTGGGATAGATAAAATATTATTAATTAACCACATAAATGCATGTAACATCTCAACTTAAATCAAAGTGTGGATCGTTATGTTTTTAGTCAAAATCCTTAAAGGGACCCAGGGCGCACACATGCGCTACCAGTTGTGGGTCTCAGATAGGAATTAAAATTAAATAAATGATTGATCAGGTTTTAGGTAAAACATTATGTCATTCCATAGCACAGAGTTCGGGTTAAAAATAATTAAAAAGGATTAAAGAAATTAATGAAATTTAAAGAGGGATAAAAATAAATAATAAAATAGATATGGTTGGAGAGAAAATTAAAAATAAATAAATTGAGGTAAACCCATTTTATTTATTTAATTCAATCTTCCACAATTTTTTATTTATTTTTAAATATCACTTTTTTATTTATTTTTTCTCATTTATTTTCATTCCTTTCCTGTTTTTATTTATTTTCTTCTGTCTTCTTCTCCTCCCTCTCCTATGCATGGCACACCCTTCTTCATATCTGGTGCGCACTACCTTCTCCTCCCTTTGGAAGATCGTTGTGCCTTCGTTTATCATCCATTTTCTTAATCTTTAGGTGCACTATGAATCTCTCAATAATGCTTATCCCAAGTACCAAGAATTGTGAAATCTCATTCCAAATCCTTTGCATAATTCACTGTGGAAGGATTTTACCCTATTTTGTGGTTTTTCTTAAATCTTCCATTTTCTTCTGGTTTAGGTGAAATCAAATCCTATCGCAGATCATAGGATTATCTATAACCATAATGTAGGGTGTCTACTCTCTTTTCCTCCATTTCATTGTGATTTATAAAAATGCACGATTGTGCAATTCATGGGGGCCTACCGACGTTGAGTAAATTCACTCCATCTTTTCAATTTAATTATTCTACTTAATTGTTGTAGCCCAAACTGATATAAATTAAGTTTTTTAAATTGTGTCAATGTGGTCAGAAACCTATTTGGGTGTGATGATGTGGTCAATATATTTTTCCGTTAGCCTAGACTTTTAGTTTATCTAACTGTATGTGTTGTGCAGCCTATTTTTGTTGTGTTTAATTTAAATAATTATTTTATAATAATTGTGAACCGGAAATTGTTGGATTGTTGGTTGTTGTTTTTGATGAATTATTTATTTATTTAAACCTAAATACCTAGGCATTAAATTTATTTAACTACATTTGTTGTGCAGCCTATTTTTTTTATGTTTAAATTAATAATTAATTTAGATTAATTATGAATTTTGAGTTATTAGATCTTTGGTAGTTTTTTGTGATGAATTATTTATTTATTAAAAAAGATCACGTATCATCTCATTTTATACATTATTTTTCCTTGTTAAGATTGGAATGCTGAAATATTTAATTGGTACCTTGTGATACACGGTTTTATCTATTTAGTTTTCAAGATATAATTTCATATGCTCTATTATGCCATATCAGTTGCTGTGAAAACCTTAATTAAATTCAGGGCAGGGGAAAGAAGGTGGGTCCCGTATTAAGGTCCACACTTAGACCCTCTATTCCTGATGGTTACCACTATACGCCAGGTGGTGGTGTCATTGGCTTTACCAGACCGAGACTTCCCCCGACCTTCTAATACTTATGAGTCACACTGGTTCCAAAAGGGACCATTGAAATGGATCCATTGGCAATGTGGCTAAGCCAGCCTCAGTTGATACTCGACCCTTTTTTGTGAGATCAGGATGGACTCAGGGTAAAGCCAAGCCTTGAGCGATACCTTGTCTTTCGAAAGATTTCCTTGGACTGGCTCGGTGGTATTGGATAATTGAAATATGTTCCATAGTGATACCTTCGGGATAGGATCAGAATAAAACTCTAAACTTGAACCTTAATAATGTTTCACTGGATGTTTATATTAATTTCATTATTTGTACCTTGATATTTGAGATATATTCTGGTGTGTCGAAGCACACCTGGTTGACACATGACTTAGACCCCAAGTTAAAGCACAAACTTGGGGGTATGTCACTTTCTAATTTTACCTTAGTTTTCCAGTCTTCATATATATTCATATGTGTATTCTTCGTACATTTACTCTTTTCAGACATCCAACATAGGTTGAATAAGGTCATTAGGGATGGGTGTCGTTGGAAACATGGACTGAGTTAATTATTTCATTGCACTTAATAAATTATCTACAATTGTTATATAGTGGAACATTGTATTTTATTATTGCACGTAATGGAAAGGTGTAGACACCGTAGGTGCTAACATACTGTGATTTTATCTCACACCTTCTTTGGGCATCGATGAAACCTGAGTAGACTATATGTTTGCAGGTATTGACAAATGGAGAATGATGCTTCCAATGTTTGATTTTTTTTGCTGCTTCAGATGGAGACTAGTGAAGAGGACCGAGATTTTCTCATGATATAGTTTCCGCACTTTGTGTATATTATTTTTAGTTGACAGTATGCTTGGGTTTTTGTTTTCCATGTTTTTAGTTTAGAAAAACATCAGGGCATGACACTGTTTTGTGAGATTCCGCACTTGATTCTTATTCAATTGAATTATCCATATTTCTTATGCAGTAGTTTATTCCTTTATATACCTCCACTAATTTTTATTATTTGTTGTTTACTTATGCTATGATAATATCTATTACCTATTAGGTCACAGTCTCCCCCTCAGACCCAAAAAGACCCTTGTTGCAACTCGGCAGCCTCTAGTGTTCGGGGAGATGCACTTGAGGTCAAGTAACCCACGGGTCCGCCCACCATCTTATAGGCGAGCTGGGTCGGGATGTTACACTATTTACAAAAGTTTTCTATATATTTGATAGTAAAATTATGTTTCTATGTTGGTTATCTATATAACAAATATGAAAAGATAATTTATGCATCAGTTATATAGATAACTGAAGTGGAAAGTGTTCTTACATGTCAGTTTGGTGTCTTTTTGAGACCTTTCAAAATCCGTTGTATATAACCAATGCTTAAAGGTTCTTTAAAAATTTGAGTAAATTGAATAATTTAAATACCAATGGTAAAATTAAAGAAAAACTAATGTGAAAATGTTTTTTGTACCAGTTTTTCACCTGCACCATTTTAGTGTTCTATAAGAATTTAATGTAATTATAACATAACTAAAAAATAAAAAGAAATTAACATAAAAAATATATATTAATTATTTTAAAAGTAAACTTTTATATTCATTAATATCATTTTTAACCCTATGTGAACTTATAGGATAAATTCAAATCAATATAGTGACATTTTAGAATTTTCATTTTCTTAAAATAATATAAGGGTCATTATCATATATAATATTATCTTACATTTTCTCCATGACTAATAATAATCAGTATAT